>VZRF01005416.1:800405-894902 GCA_013396875.1 Vireo altiloquus | reverse complement strand
GCCAGCCCCGCACCCCTCCCCCGGCCCGCCCCTGCCGCGCTGCGCTGCGCCCCCGCCCCGGCACAGCTGCCCCGCACCCTGCTCCGGGCCCCTGTCCTGGCACAGCAGCTCCTCACCTGGCATCCCAGCCCTGCCCCGTGCCCCTGTCCTGGCACAGCAGCTTCTCACCTTGCATCCCAGCCCTGCCCCGTGCCCCTGTCCTGGCACAGCAGCTTCTCACCCCGAATTCCAGCCCTGCCCCGTGCCCCTGTCCTGGCACAGCAGCTCCTCACCCTGCATTCAGCCTGCTCCTCCCGCTGTGCACCAGCTCCCCGCCAGCACGCTTTATACAGCCCTCCACACTCTACTTTCCTCTTAACTACCCTCCACAGTTTCACAACACAGCGTCCAGAGCTCTCGGCTTTGCAGCACACTGCTCTGCACAGTATTCCTGATCCTGCCAGGCACAGCTCACCTCGGCAGAGCCCTGTGTGCCTCATCACCTCTACACTTACAAGATTTTACCTTAAACTGCTCTGCACTTTATAACCTCACCTTCAAAACACCCCAGTGAACACGTGCTCTTCTGCGTGCTCCTCACACTCACACTACAGCGACACAACACACTACACACTGCATATATCCCACTCTCTTCATCATCCAAAGTTAATCACTCTATCATGGCACCACGGAATCGTTAAGGTTGATAAAGACCTTTAAGATCATCAAGTTCACTCAAATTCATCATTAGACCATGTCCTTAAGTGCCATATCCACATGTTTATTGAACATTTCCAGGGATGGTGACTCACACCATACTGCACCCTCGTTATATACACCAGATGTGCAAATCTGTGTGCAGCTCACACTTTCCCTGTACGTGCCTATGCTTTATTGCCTGTATTCCTCTAAGTTTTCAAACGCCCTGCTGTCTTTGCATTACCGTGTGTAACACCAAATGCCAGCATATGTGCACGTCAGAACTGCACATACACAACCAGCTCCCTGTTTGCAGGAAGTCCTCTAAACATCCCATTTCACACTCCCCACCCTGAGTATATCCAGCACCTGTTACCATTACGATGCTAACATTATGAACAGAAGAGCTGTCTGTGCTTCCTCCAGACTCCAGTTCACCCCAGAGAAATAAACCCATAGCAATGACACTGCACACTTGGCACTTCAACACCAAGACCACTAATCCTGTTCTCTAGTATTTAATCAAGCAAACAAATACTACATGCCACCACCCCTGTTATCTCACTGATAATCTTCCTCCATGCTGCTGCCAGCAGAAGCTGCATGATACTATGCTGAAAGGAGCCAGGCTGGGCTTTTGCACATCTCAGTGTCCTTTCATCATTGCTCCGTGATCAAACGCAGCTCCTCATTTCGTTGCTGTCAAGCACTTGGCCTAGCTGGTCTCTAGCTCTTGTGAATCTCTAGTGATACATAACAAGCTAAATTAAAACCACCTCAGAAGTGCTTTACTTGTGGTACAGTTAGAGCTGAGGTGCTGTGCTGGTTTAATTAGTGTATGATGGTAACTAACCAAATCGTATTTTGGTAGCACTTTCAGTATGAGGCACTCTGCCCACAGGTGAGGCAGAGAAGTGAGCAATAACAGCCAACAGTTGGAAGTTGTTGCTGGCTGTGCCTGTTTCTGTTCTGCCAAGTCCAGTTGCAAAGTGCCTTGTGCCTCTTGGACTGCTGAGCAACACCACACAGCTGAGATATGCTTATGGATTCTCTGCTTCAGCTTCCCAAGACATGCTGTAGCCTGTCTTATGTTTTAAGTTATTTACATGTTGTGGGCACACAACAATGGGGACAACAGGGACAGCCTGTGCTGCCCTTGAAAGGATCCTGTTCTTCTTTTGCAGAGGCATGAAGATACTGGGCTATGCTCACCCAGAAGAGTCAGGGAAGATCTCCTATGTCTCTTCAGGTCAAATAGAAACTCAAGCATTTTCTGTACTGTGACTTAGATTTCAAGGCCCTCCAACACCCAGGACATGCTTTTATATATAAACATAGAAAAAATTCAAAAGTACTCAGCATTAATTCCTAGTCTTCTGCTACTTATTAAGTAACACCCAGAAGTGAAAAATGGCCAACTGTCACACAGCATATCTGAGGTAGCTGCAGAATCCCAGCCCGGAAATCTGACTTCTCCTGAGATTTAAGCAGGAAGGGATTCCTGCGTACTCTGATCGCTTCCATGGACAATGTTACCACATAGAATTGCACCGTAAACTCAGCAAGATCTTCCTTGCTTTCCTCTTTAAGTAAGATTTCAAAGAACTCACTTCCGTTCCATATTTGCACAAGAGCTGTCAGTCCTAAAATTTCTAAATTTAGGTTCACAGCCTTCATTGAAAGATATCTGAAACCCTTTTAACATATCAAGTGCTTCAGAAACAGATTTGTCATACCTAAGGCCACTTTCTAGGCACCTCCATTTTCACCACAAATATGGAAAAAAGCAGTGTTCAAATCTGGATCAGTGGGTTTCCATGTTTCTTTGCATTTCAGCTCCAATGCAGCATTTGAACCCAATTCCATTCCCGAGTGATGAGTTCTGTTTTCACATGGTTTGAGCCTCTTCCTTACAAAGATGTGACTGGGACTGTCCCTACAGTGTAACAATTCCTCTTACAATCTCATTCAAAAATACTAGATATAGTCCTGTACAGGACTATAGGAATGCATTTGTTACGTCTCACCAGCCTTTTCATAGCTATGTCTCTTTTATCATGAGGTCCACATTCAAAAGTTTATTGATATTTACTTTTGGCATAATTTCAAACATTGTCAAAATCCTGCCAGACAAAATGCAGGATACACAAAAACCAAACACAAGCATTTTATCCAGACACTCCATTACTTCACTCATGAGGAGACCCACACTGTACTGTCACCACCAGGCTGGGCTTACCCGCCCCAAACCCCTTCCCTGGGGAGGCAGGAACTGTTCCCTGCCCCAGGTGTGCACAAACACCTCGCTCCTCTTTTGGAGAGGGTTTCACTAGGCAGCAGGATCTGTGCAGCCACCTGCAGGCAGCTGGGAAACTGGGCCCTAAAAACGTAAGCAGCTGCTGTTCCTGGTCTGGCCGAGGGTCAGTGCAGGGCAGGACAGCTGCCTGCAAGGGGCACATCCACTCTGGCAGAGATTTTACTGCTTCTGACTCACAGCTCCCCTTCACCTAAACATACCTCAGGTTTACTACATGGAAACTCACAGCAGAAGTCAGCTGCTGTCCCTCTTTACCTTTGTGCAGTGCCAGTGAAAAACTAGGTTGTTCTGTGAAGATGTCACCTATTTTACAGGCAGTTGGAGTGGGCAGATGGCCCTCCTGAAACATGTCAACAAGGACTGGGAGTAGGGAGAAATGATACAATATGGCAATTAACAAATGGCAGAGGGGAGGGGCAGAGCCTGCAGAAATTTCCAAGCTACGTAAATAATCTAAGGGGCATGAGCTTAATAGCTGAGAACATATGGGTGCTGATTGCATATTACTCCACCAGAATGGGGAGAAAAAACCCTCCATGTTCATAGAACTGCCTCAGTGCCCAGAAATGAACTCTACAGTTGCAAAGCTCAGCACAGTGTCCTTGGTCTGCCATCCTGGCAGTGGCAATTCCGGCACCAGTTGAATCTCTCACAACCCCCAGCAGGGCTGCTCTATCAACACTTAATACAGTATCTTTAAACCTTTTCTGCAAGGGACCATCCAAGTTGCGAGAGGCTGAGAGTCTCTCTATCCCCATTAACTTCCTACCCTCTTTTTGAGCTGGTGTTCCTTGGATCCTTCATCCCATTTAACATGGTGTTAGGACATCTCCCTCAGCCCTGAGGATGATGGGATCTGAAACTGCCTGACCTCATCATTTCCCCCTGTGTGCAGATCCTCTCCTGCCTCTGCAGATGTAGCTGTGCAACTCTGGCGCATAACGAGAGGAGGGAGGCAGAAAGAAAGCAGCGTGCTCTCTGGTTTTCCCTCCCCAAACCATTGCTTCAGGCTGTGCAGGGAACAATGCTCAAGAGGAGGGGAAAGCAAAGGCATGGGACACGTAAGCCACAGAGAAGGCAAACACAAGGAGTACAGCTGCATTACTGGCTGCTCATTAGGTATCATTTTGTGCTGCACACATTTTACAACTGCAGAACTAGAATTGCTGTGAGAGACTGAAAACTGCTGCAAAATTCCTAAGCCCAAGCAGCAAAGGTAGAGTCCTGGTAGAGGCTTGTGCAACATCAGGCAGGTCCAAATGAATCCTTGAAATAATACCTCTAACTTCCACTAATGCTTAATTTTATCCAGGGCTGCAAGAAAGCTGCTCAGTGGAATGGTTTGATTTCATTTACATCTGATTTCTCTGGTGTACATCAATTGGTTACATGTGACCATGAATGTAACATGGTCCTGGAAGCAGTTTTGGGATAAAATAAACCATCATCTTGCTGGCATGAGGAAATACTGGTTTAGCTAATCCCATTATTAGAATCAGTTCTCTTTTAACACAGCACTTTCAAAAGCAAGAAGGTAAACATGAGAGCAAAGTAAGTGGCAAGCCAGGCTATAGGGAGATCTCAGTTTATCTGCAGGAAGGGGATAACAGTACTTGATGAGTTATTTTGGGATGCTCAGGAGTAAAGCAGATATGAAGTATGCCATACACTCTCCAAGACAGCTGTGCACTCACAGCTGGGATCAAGGCATCAGTCCAAGACATTTCTTGTTCTTTCCCAACCACAAGGATAACTGTTTCCCTTGACAAAGGAACCTGCTGTCCCAGCACCGCGCCCTACAGCTCTAACAGCGATGAATTCTCCTAAGCCTGCTTGGCCTGCCTTCTTTGCAGATGGCCTTTGAGACAGTACCAGAACAACCCAGCACAGCAAGTCACTCTCAGCAAAAATGACTGGGAGGTTTGTTTTAGTGAACTCTTAAAATGTTAGCAATTGCAAGCTTGATTCCTTGAAGCTTCAGGATTTAATGAGCACACCCTGAGTGATCTTCCCCCACTTCTGCTCTGTGCAGCCTTCTGGTGTTTTATTCAGTTATTTCAAACCCTCCTCTGATGTTAAAGCCTTTGCGACAATTTCATTTATCTCCCTAATACTCTCAAAGTCTACGCTCTATTTTCAGATTTCAGTTCCTCTGACACCATTCTTGCCTTTTTCCTAGAATGCACTTTTAAATTCTTAAGTTTGCCATCACTCGACCCTGCCTGAGCAGTATTACATTTCCAATTATTCTACCCCGTGTAATGCACTGGATTTGCTCCCCATTTCCCTTGTCCAGGGCTCTTTTGATTGTTTTTTTTTTTTTTTTTTTTTTTTTTTAAAATCCTCTGCCTCCTTTCCCCATCTAGCCAAGATGAACTGAGTTTTCCTCTGTTCAGTTCTTGTTCTATATTGAGATATTCTTGCCTGATTTTCTTATGTCATACATCTATCTCAAGGAAGTGAAAAATCATCCACTTCTGCTGTATTGTGGTACACAACACAATGCTGAAATATCAGAGACTGAAGCTTAGAGGATTTACAGGAAAAACTGGGATCACAAGGGGACACTTTTATTTGCCATATTTGGGTACTCCACGGTCATTCCTATCAATCAATTGCCTGCAATTTGGTATATCCTAGCACAACCCTCACTGCCAGCCTGGCCCAGAGGCAAGTGAGGAAGGGGGCAAGAGGAAGGAAACTTGGGTTGCACAAGCAGACTGAAAGGAAAAGGACAAGCACAGCATGATATGGGTAACACACTGGGGGATAGGGAAATCTGAAATGGAGGGGTCCGTGGCAGGAGACTGGTCCACTGGGTGGCTGTGGGAAGTGGGATGGGAGATGTTCAGTTCCTGCAACAGTGCAGGGGGCTGAGCAGCAGTTCAGGCATGAGCCTGGCTCTTGAGAGAGGACTTGATTTTCAGAGTCAGCAGCTGGAGCTGCACCTTTTGACATCTCTGTAGCCTCCACGATGCACTCATGGACCTTGCAAAATGCTGCCCTTTCTGCTTCCCAACTGCCTCCTTCTGCCCTGCTCCAAGGGAAAGTAATGCTGGTCCTGCCAGCCAGATACCAATAACTACTCACCAGACACCTTCAGTTCCCGGGCACCGGATGAAAAATCCTGTTCCTGGAGTCACAGCTGTGCCATATGCTGCTGAGCCAATGCTGTTCTCTGCCTCAGAGATGGACACATCTTGAGGCACAGTGACAGTAATACTCTTTGAGATGAAAATAAGGTTTACAAGACGAAGTAAGTTAATTTATAAATTAACTTGAGATGCCTGAACCCAAGACAAGGAACACTTTTTAACTGGCAGCCAGATGGCTTTGCAGGCTCTGTTCCTGAAACCATTTATCAGCTTTTCATCTCAGAGACTGCCAGTCAAACAGCAGGCCCTGGAAATTCTCTCTCCAGGAGGGTATTTTTATATAGAGGTCTTTTGGGTATCCAAACTTTGTGTAAGGAGCTTCATTTACTACAGCCAGACTTTCTTTACTAAATGAATGTAGGACAGAGACTTGTTTTCTATTGGAGACACCTCTCCAGGGTTGCAGATTTAAGATTTCCTTCCCTTCCTCACCTAAAAGAAAATTAAGAACTAATTACTACTTAAACAGAAATGAAAAGCTTTTCTTTGAGCCCCCTTGTGTCTGCTACAGACACAACTCTCCAGGTCTTTGCTCTTTGGTGTGTATGCCTTTGTAACAAGCTCTCTCACAGCAGCGCAGTTTCCTTGGCCTACTGGTGCTAGAAATGTCTTCTAGTGAAACTGCTCAAGATTTCTTCTTCTGTATAAAAAATTAATATTCTTCCTAGATGAAAATCATAGTAATGAGCATCTTCTACTCTGCACCTCTACACAGATGCATATGAGAATGCTGACTCCAAACACGAAGCATTTGATGGCCCATGCAGTGTTGATTCGAAAGGTCAGATTTTAAGGCCCATGGGAATATTCTCTCCTCACCTCCTGCATGGCAGAAAACAGAAAATTCTCCCCACGATTCCTGCATTTGAGGACAAAGCGCCTGCATTGAAGGAGTTGCCCAGTTATTCAGATGGTTACAATGCCTTTATCATTATAGATAATTTTATTATCAAATTGTCATGGGATGCTACTCTGCATTGGTCTGCTACACTGAAGAGCCATCAAAATCTGTGTTTTGATCATCATCTTACTACATCAATTATTCTCTCCATGCTTTTTCAAAGAAAATGGATACTATAATGGGTTTGGGTTTTTCTGTTTTTTTATAGAAACACTTTATTGCTGCAGTCAATAACCCTGTGTATCACACACAAATAACCAATTACAGTTTAAGAAACTAAAAATAACTCTGCAAGTGGCAATACTGAGAAAACAAACATACATGAAAGGATACAAAACTATACATCAAGTTACTAGAAATTTAATAACTAAAAAATTCTGCAGAAGTATGAAGTGTCTTGTATAAACTATACAACACATGCCAGTGTAAAGTTCTTCAACATTATACAATTACCTATCTACAAACGTTTTACCTAAATACAAGATTAGCTGCAATTTTTAAACAGTTATCTTCTATACAAAGACAAGTGCTTTCAGTACTTCATTGGAATATACAGACACCGCAATATCTCAGAACTAAAAAATAATCACAAAATAAAAGGTCCCACTTAGAAATTTTCTTTGAGTATCTAATACAACACTAAGGAAATCCAGCCAGCAATATCCTCACTTTTGTATTTGCCCTGTTTCACCCACATGTGAGAGGGGCCCAACCCAGAGTCACTGACCTCGCTCCTTTCATTGCTGGCCAGTCTCCAGAGCAGACCATACCAGAAATCTGTATTTTAACACACTTCAGCTTTAGGAGAAGTCTGGACCTGGGCCCCACTTTGCAATACTTACTCTGCCACACACAGGGCAGAAGCAACCAGCTCCTGTGCATGACCACATCCAGGCATCACTTCAAAGGTTCCTCACGAGTGGCAGGCCAAACAGCCCCCTTCCTTACAGCACTAAGTGGGATTGATGCTCTGATCAGTACAGGGGGTTGGCTTGGACAGAGCTACTAATGCTTCCCAGGCACTCCCAGGTGCAGCACAGAGGCCCAGTACTTCTTTAACCCCTTGCAGGCTCATTGAATCTTCATTGAATGCCTCCTGCTGAAGCAAAGCCAATCTCAATGACATTCAACCAGAGGAAGCTGTCTCGGGGTCTGGCCATCTCTTCAGAACACATTTTATACACCACTCCCACTCTGAAAATACAGGCTTACAGTTGAAAAAAGTCCTGAGAATTCATAGGAATTTAAGATCACATCAGCTCTTAAATGGGATCAACCTTCTGCAGCACACACCTGTATTTCTAACATAACACATGTTCATGACCTGGCAGATACATCAAATGTGACACAGCAGGGGAATTTCCTTGGCCCAGACGGTGTCTTTTTGGACGGGAGTAATACCAATAGAATGGGAGTCTGGTCAGTTATCTGGGGCACTGGACATATCAGCAAAGGCTCTGGCAATCTAGGGAAGGGATTGTGGTAGATGGCATTAAGCCTACATTCCCTTCTACTTAAATTCTGGTCTCAGTAAAGTTCCAGGGTAACCCAAGCTAACTTTGGCCAAGGTACAAGGACCAGGTGTCTATTTCAGTCATTTCAAAAGCTGCCAGAAGGAAGTATTGGAAAGCCTATCTAACAGGGAATGGTTGTTCCCCTTACTGACATCTGAACAGAAAGGACAGAGCTCACCTGAGATGGCATCAGTGCCTCACAGCTGGAAGCTGAAAAAAGTCAACAGTATCTTCTTGAGGACAAAGAAGAAAAAAGCACCATTCAGCCTTCTCAAACATTTGATGGCACCATGCAGAAGCAGAGAACTGCATCTCCAGAAGCCCACCATTAAAACCAAGCAAGAATCAGCATGAGAAGTGTAACCAGCATAAATGAAACCCCTGACAGATGGATCTCTTCTGCAGCCTTTCCTGGTATGAGCATTCCTAAGCATTATAAAGAGTTTAAATAATAAGCCTTAATTTTCATTCAGAAAAGACCAGGGAGAGGGAATTGTTAGCAGCAACACTGGCTAAAACATTTTCATTCACAAATATTTTTCCCCAAGTGATTTTGTTGGAGGCGATTTTTCTTTACAAGTTAAGATACTCAGGGGCACAGCAAAAACAATCAGTACCCTGAATATACTGAACACTATCTGGCATGTTCCACATGCAACTTCCAAAACACCAAATGAGATTTTGCAATGTTTCACCTAGAAATCATGTACAACATTGACAGAAGTAGGACCAGCAAGTTACAGTATGCTGTATTGGCAATGTCAGAACACTGCTCACACACCACAGCCTCTCAGGTGTGAGCTGGAGAACAGCCAGGTTTCATACCAGGAGTTGTCCATCTTCATTTCACCCAGCGGCCACAGATGGGATGAGAACGCACACAGCATTGCTCGGAGCCAATTGTGTGCATCCTGCAGCTGTAACGTGAGCTTCTCGCAGACGGGCAGGCCTGGTGCACTTGGGCATTTCAGAACATCACGAAGGTGTGCAAGACCTGATACTTAACCCACCTGAGTTTATCTAGTGAATCTTTCACAGAACAAAATAAAAAACAAAATGAGACAGTGTATTATCTGGGTTCTCATAAGAGAAGAGGATCACCCACAGCAGAGTTCAGGAAAGGTCTTGAGTAATTGCACTTTAAATTATGGCAGGCACAGGCAACAAACTCTGCATGTGTACGGTCACGAAGACTCTGCTCCGATACTAGCAGGGTACGCAGGGTTTGTCTGCCTGTATTGCTTAAGCGCGGGACATCCTGACAGCTAGTACAGTACACAAACCCATGCCAGTGCAGCTTTACCAGGACTGCCCAGAGGTCTGGATGTTTTAACACGTCTCAAGAACAAGGTACCATGTTGTTCATGAAGATCACAGACAGGAAGCTTCAAGCATGAAGTGAGAGGCACACGTGCTTTTCCTCTAACAGGTCTCATAAACCACTGGGATGTGTGTTCTCTTCCCACAGTCCTTTCTCTGCCTTCTATTAAAATATTGATTTAGAAATAAATTAATATTACATGTTAAGGAAAAAAATCCCTGATTTCTTACTGGTATACTTTAAGAAGTCTTAAAGCAGCTACTATTACTATGAAAAGAATGTACCCAAAGTTGTACTAGAAAAATACTAAGTGAAACTTGAACTAGAGCTCAGAATTTAGTTCAGTATCTCAACAAGTAAACAGACACTTTTACCTGAGAAGTCCAGGCAACTCCTACTAAAAGCAGCTATACTATCATCATTGACTTTACAGAGATTTAGATAGGGCTTAGGTAGGGAAAGTCAGCTTTCAAATGCAGAGGCCTCATGTGCTGACTTCTCATGGGGCTTCGTTTCTGCTCCAGTCACACTGAGACTTTGGTTGAATGAGGGCTTGAAGCTGGACAATGGTGCAGCGAAGCAGACTGGACAAACAAACCAACTGCAGACACCCCAGGCTTTGGGCGATTCTGTCTAAAGCCCTGCAAACAGATTTTAAAGCTGTCCCTCTCTTTGCATGAAAGCTGACTAATTACAAAGCCAGTCTCAGATTCAAAAGCACAGACTAAAACTATTCTCTGACCACGTAGTGCATCACATCAGGACTAAAACCAGGCAGGTATTTTTAAATTTATCCACTTAATGTGATATTTACTTTCTAGACTTGGATGTCAGCATCTCCTCTGACAACATCAAAGTCTTGGGTAATTCACATATGACACAGCACTAAAGAAGGAAAACCAGTTTCAGATGTATTGACTAAGTGTCCTTTTTTCTGTAACACCTCACATTTTTATCAATATAGCAACAAAGCCTTTGCCAATGGTTTGGAATGAAAGTTACATCAGGTATATATGTGCAGGTATGTTGATGGTCTGACCTGTTGGGAAAAAAAAAATCAAAACCAACCCCCAAAACAGAGCACTGAAACCATTGAAAACAGACACTGTACACATCCACTACTCCTCATACACAAGTTACAAGTGCAATACCCTTTGAAGAAAGTTGCTCCTCAAAGGAAACCCAAAGAGGCAGAGTTTTTAGTGTTTGGTTTAGTAAGATAATGTGGGCATGTGTTGGAAATCACAGGCTGGAATTTTAAAAATTTTTTTTTCATAAGGCAAGAGGTTTATGTTCCAGAAGAATAGATGGGGTAAAGAATGAAGAAATGTTTCAAAAATGAGACATTCTTTCAAGTTTCATTCTCATTTGACATACGTATTACAAAATAAAAATTTTTAAAAGTGCTATATGCTTTGTAAGTCTCATCACAATATGTAAAGCAAGATTTTACACCTGCTGCCTAAGACACAATGTTAGTGGTAGATTAGACTCTCTCTCTCATTTCCCTCACTGTCTGGGACAACCTCCTTCATCAAACATAAAGAACCGACCAACCAACCAACCCCACTCTACACATCCTCCAGAATCACTTAAGAGTCATCTTCTGAAGTAACAGACTCCATGAAGTTGATGATAGCTCGCTAGCGGCTTGCTTGATACCAAACCCAAGGCTTATTCTACCCAATATCCTGTGGCTCTTTGATCAGCCAGTATGAGACACAAAATGTTGAGAGGTATGCAGCCATGATGACATTGACAGATACGCCTAAGGGATTTAAAAAACTTCCAACAACAACAACAACAAAAAAAAAAAAGTAAAAAAATTCATCCGCCAGCCCTCAGCTGTTAGCTGATTTTAAAAAGGTAGAGCAGAGTTTGCAGTAAACAATGATATTCAAATCTTCAAGGACATACAGAAACACCCCTCCCACCCAGCAATCAGACATGAAGGATTTCTGCAGCACAGTCTTCTGTCTCTGTGTAATGTGAAGAGTTTGTATCTGAATGGTGAACCCCAAACATTTCTTTACTTTCAAAGTTTGGCTCCGTTAGTGCAGGTTTTTCAAAAATATTCTTTTTGCTAGTTTCTGGACAGTTTTGTACATATATTACTCGGTTATAAGCTTTAAGTCTCTTCCACAGCTGTACGTACACCTTGCATTGTACATACATGAACAGAAGTCCTCCAGTGAAACCAATAGCCACAACTACCAGCTTAGTCCAAAATGGCCACTCTAGAATACCTGGAAGAAAGAAAATAAAAAGAAGAATTAAAAAATGGACCTGGTCAATATCAGCAGGACTAAATTGGATCTTTCAAAAATGTACTGTAAGGAAACTGCCACAGAGTTTAGGTCATGCAAACTATTCCTATTTTGCCATTTTTCCTGTTAGGATTTTTTTTTCTCCCTTCAAGTCAAGATGTCTTGACACAGATTTCTGCTTCACGTATCACATTCTTCCCCTCCAGAGAAAAAACCGAAACAACTGATTTCTGTGTCTGAGCCATGATGCAGTAGAGAGTCAAAGCAACCACCAGTTGCTTGTAATATGCTTAGGTCCTTTTACACCTGTTTTTAAACAAAGACTGGATCAAATGAAAGGGATTCTATGGTATGGTTTTCTCTTCACAGCAGAGACTCAACTCAGTGACCCAACAAGTCTGTTCCACTCTGTGATCACACAGTACATGGAGGCATAAAAGAATGATTGTTACCATATAGCTTGACATGTTATGTAGCCGAGAAAATTTTATCTGCATCACACCCAGTAACTTGTATCTGAACTAGAGCATCTCTTCTGATACATGACTGCAAGTGCTGGAGATGCTGAAGCATTCCAAGCTTCCCCTCTTGTCCTTAAAAATTACCACCATCACTTTTCCTAAATTTGTCTAGCTTGAACATTTAGACAGTGGATCTTGCTTCATTTCCACCAATCATTTAAAATTAAAAAATTTTCATTTTATACATATTCTACTTACATAGGTCCTGTATTCATCCAGCCTCTTTAAAATATACCATTGCAAGATGGATATGAAACTGCTGAATCACCCATTATCAGGTTTTTCAGAGAATAAAATTGTATCTTTCCAGCTCTTCAAAGTTTTAACCAAGATACAGGGTGGTGTTGTTTTGGAAATGCATGGTAATGTGGGAGGAATGAAAATATTTCAGTCCCAAAATACAAAGGGCACTGCAGCCCTACTACTGATGAAATCCCATCTGTGATTCATATCTGACTCTCTGATTCACAGGTCAGCTGTCTGATGCTCTCTGTAGGCATATGCTACAGGACAGCATATGTTTGCCTCTGTGTGGACATGAATATATATCCACACACACTCCCTGGATTTAGAATTCCAAATGAAGGGAGCAAAGAAAGCACTATAACGTGCTCACACCATTCCTCCTGGTTATGTTCATCTAATATATTTACTGGTTAAAATAACCTGGAGATGATATATCTTTGAAAGCATATCCTTTTCATTAGCATATGGAAACCTTACACTGAAAGGCCAATAATTTTCACTGTTCATGGAAGAGATGGGGTTAGACAGAACAGGAACAAAGCGATTTCATTAAAAGTAGCTTCCTAATTGAAGTCATGAACAATCCAACTACAGCCTAAATGAGAAATGAGAGGATAACTTTTTAATTTAAAGTGATTCTGCTCTGAAGAGACTGTAACAGCTCTGTGGATTTGCAGGTTCATTAATGCTCAACTACTTCTCCAAAGGACACTGTTCAATCACCAGCAGAACATCTTCCACCTGCATGTCTAGTTGGCATGCAGTGCTCTCTAAGCAAGGACAGCTGGCCTTCTAACAGCTTCCATCCCTTCTATCCCCACCTTCAGGCTCAGCTGCCTGAGGAATGGTTCTGTGACAGCTGCAAATCTGGAGCCCAGCATACCTGAGTAAACACATTTCAGATTCATAAGTTTACTGCTGACATGCTAAAGAAAACTTACTACTCAAGAAATTAAGATACCCGTTGCAATGGGATGGCAGCCACTACATGAATTGCAGTGCATCTTATCTCAGTTGTGCAAATTGGAGTCCTAATATTCAACTTGAATTTCTTCTGCTTCAGGCACAGTCACTCATAAAAGTTCTTCCAGCCTAACATGGCTCTCACTGGTGACTAACCCACCCCTCAGATGACTGGGTGGAAAGAAAACCCTGTTGATTTACCTCAAAGATTTGAATTTAGGTTCCTCTTACTTCTTCTCTTTTTTAAAACTGTTCCAGTTTTGCCCAGTTTAAAGGTAGTCATAGCAGCAAACAAATACTTACATCCTTATCTGCAAATTTAGACCTAAATTTGCTGAGGCAGTGCAACTTTGTGTTTTGTACGAGCATTAGCTCTCATATCTGCACATTTCACAAGCGCAAACTAAATTGACCTGAAACATTTGAAAAGCACCCACAGATTAATTCACTGGTTAATGTATTGATTTAATGAAATAATTTTAGAACTGTGCTTTTAAATGAACCCAACCCCAGGGTAAAGCTGACTAGTTTTAGTATAAACATTACCTGCACCCTGATGTTCCACATCCTCTCTGCAATCAGGATAAATAATTACTCCAAGAGAGTTAAGTGGGAAGATAAGCAAGTAACCTACCGGTAGTTTGTCCCTGCTTAATTTCTTCAGCAGTCCTGTCTATCAGGACATAGAGAGACCACACAACGCAGGTGATGGCAATGATATGGAATGTTACAGAGCACATGATCTTCCTCCTCTCACTGGCTGTCATCTGCAGCTTCTCCCACTGGCAAGAAACCCAGAACCAGAGCAAGAGATTAGGAGTTTATTGTAGTTACTAGAGAGTATGAAAAGAGAACATTGATAAAAACAAAAACCAGGCAGGAGACCAGGTTCCTCCTAACAAGGATTTTAAAAGTCAGATGGCATCATTGCTTTGGCCACAGCATGTGTGTGGTGGCTGGCAGCTCACCCTGCTGTGACAGGAGCCATCCTGGTGCTGGAGGGGATTCGAGTGCAGCTCCCACCCTCAGCACAGTGTCATCACACCCTGCTTACCCATGCAGGGGCACCTCCAGCACAGAGGGGCCGAAGCACTGCTGCTCCTCCCTGTGTTCCCCACCTGACAGCAGGCACCCACAGCTGCAGGCGAGCACCACGAGTGGGAGTGGGTACCCTTGCTCAGGGAGGCATTCAATAAAACAATGGAAGTGGTATATGATTCAGCTGACCAGGGTGTGTAAAGAAACCTCACGGTGAGCTCTCAAGAATCCCGTGGCTGTTGAGCTCTCAGCTCAAGGCTGTTCAGCTCTGACCTCATGCCTCTGGAGGTTTCATTCAGTCTTCACGTATATTTAATACCACTTATAGCAGCGACACTCATACTTTATTTTCAGTGTTTCAAGTGCACTTAAATACATATGCCCTAGGAATATACTGTAGAACTGGGGTGATGGCTTTTCTAAGCAAGAGGATGCAGTGAACTAAATCACCAGACCTGCATCTATCAATAATGCTTCAACAGCCCCAAACAAAGCCACAAAATCAGGCCAATGTAATTTCAGAAAGATACAAGGAAACTAGACAATTATTATAGATACTTCTGATATGCTAGACATACCTGAGACACCCAAAAGCTGTGTTTTAAATTTCTTTTCTGTAATTTCCCTTATGTATACGATGGAAGTTGCTCAGCATATGTGCTTGGAGGAGAGTTATGATGGGTTTTTCTCACACTTTCACAAAATATATGCTGGGACACATACAATCTCATGCATAAAAAGATGCATTTGATGTCTCCTAGAATAATTTGTAAAAAAAGAGGACTTCACAAAGGAGGCATAATGTGGAAGGGGGTGAGGATGACCTGAATGGTATGATTGAAATCATCCATTATGATGAATTATTGCTTCCACTGCCACGAATACAAGAATGGTTGAAACATGAGACAGAGACTTTGGAATCATCTCTGCGCTGCCAACAAACAATCTCTTTGTCCAGTCCAAGCCACATTTCCAATTGTGTGGGCATCCAAACCTCATCATGGCACAAGAATTGAATACTTCCAGGAATGACATACTAGACTCATGTACTAGAAAGCTATATTTTAAAAATCTTTTTAGAAAAAGACTGGACAAAACATTTCCTTTGCATGTTGTATTTTAAATAGAAAATTGCTTTTGCATCTATACAAAGGTGTTGCCTTTTGATAGAAAGTATATATTAATCAAATTATTTTACCAAAAAACAACCATGTTAAATCTATTTGCAAATGCTTTTACAGAGCCATGAAGACCTATGTTTTGACTAATTTGTAGTTCTCTTTTCTGTTCCACAGCTTGGGCTTCTCTGCTGGACAATACCTCCTGTGAACTGCTGCCTCCACAGTCACGAAACCAGCTTGCACCACCTCACCTTTTCAAGAGAGATGACTGCAAAGCAAAAGAGAAAATATTCTGCAAATTGCACACTAGCCCAGAGAGGAAATTCAAATCTGTAGGTCCCTGCTGCATGATTCCGATGACACAGCATGTGGCATTTCCCACTTAAAATAGTTAGCAGTTCTGGATTTTTCAAGTGTTGTTAAAACAAACAAAAAAAAATCAGCAGAAAATTTAATGTATCTTTTTTTCATTGAAATTTTAAAATGGAACATCTCTCTCTTGTCTGCCCTCATCTTCATTTGAGCCATGACACATTCTGTTCTCGCCCTCTTCCCTTAGTAAATTAGCATTTGAACAGCCCAATGCTGCAATATAACTTTAAGAAGCCAAAGAAGTTTAATTCCATTTCTACCCTACAGACAAGCAGAAGCCAAATTGTTTGTCCCATCCTGATCATATTCACCAGTTCCATACTGTTTTCTCCTGACTGAAAGGACACCATAAGGGCTAAGTTGAAGATACAGAGGCATTTTATCTTCTTGCTGCAGCTGAACCTCTAAAAGGACTCTTTAGATGTATTTGAGAGGTAAACTCTTTCTATTTCTGGCTCTATCCCTACCTTCTGGCAACTTGTCTGCTTCCCACAGGTGACCTGTTCAGACATAACTAATGATGTTGAGTGACTCATTTCTGAAGGTGCACAACATTATTTTTTCACAGGGCACAAATATTCAGAAAATGTTTCCCACCCACTTCAGGCAGAGTGAGGACAGAAAAAAACAGCAGTCAACTGACAACTACAGCAACTCTTCTTTCTTTGGATTCTCTACAGTAATTTCTTCACTGTCCTATGGTTGGGCCATGCAAAGAATTGCCTGCGCAGACAACAGAGCATATGATGACCAATACTGAGGCTGAGAGGCAACCACCAAGTAGCCAAGGGGCTACCAAGCCAAAATCTGCAGTTTTTAGAAGGCAGTGATCCACCACAGTCATAAGCAAAAGACATCCTATCCACTGGACATGCTAAGCTATACACTTTACAGACAGCACATTTCTCTAATAGTAAGTGTTTGAAATCTGCTCTATTTTCTGTTAGGAGTCACTTTTAGGAATTGGACAAGTTCTCATAACAGTTTTTGGATAGCCAAAACTTGTCACCCTGTATGATTTAGGCTCATCATAACTGAATTTAATGTTTCTCATTTATTCTAGTTCCAGACTGAGGTTATTGTTATTAACCTCTTCCACTTTGGTAGACATGGCAAGATTTGCCTGTGCTAAGAATACCAGTGACTTCCATCTCAAAATCCTGACATAAGGACAACTGAAATTGAAAGTTCAGAGGATGTGGGAGAACAGAACAAGGATGGAAGCACAAAACTGGTCTTAGTACCTATACTTTAAGTCACCAGATTTTTGAAAGGCACTTTTTTATACAACAGAAATACAGGTTCTAGCAACCTGAAAGTACTAAAACCTAGTCATTCACAGACTAAGAAAAGGTAAAAATGAAAACACATTTAACATGAAAGCATCTTCTACTTAAAATGTGTTATTTTCACTAAGTAAGTTTGATCCTTTAAAAAGAAAAGAAAAGCTACAAATTTGAACTAAATTACATTCAGGAAGTGTGATTTAAAGTAAATTTAATGTGAAATCCTCATATTTTGAGGAGAACTTAAAAGCCATGTGGATCTTAGAGCCACAAATTAAAGCAGGTAACAGTAATACAGAAGTCCACATTAAAAAAAATGTTGACAACTGTAGACTTTTGTTCTCTAAAATCTAACTGTAAAGAAAAAAGTCAGATCACTGCATGCACATATATATATATATATATACGTAGATGTACATTCACACACACAAAGCTGCTGGGCTATCTGATAACAGCTGTTATCAGAGCTGGATTCCAGTGATGTTGCATTTGCCAGGGTGAACGTTAATTCAAATCCTTTTGTACCTATACAAAACTGAACAGTTAAGAAGGAGGCACAAAACCATTAATAAATATGTGGTGGGTGCTGTAGGTTTGTGAGCACAGCCTGTTCCAGAGTGTATTTCTGTTTAATAAAGCATGTCCTTGAGGAAGCAGGTCCTGTGCCTACCTTTCTCAAAGGCTTCAGCTTAGTCTCCATGATGAACTCATACTTGCACAGCTCACAGCATCGCGTATCCGAGCTCTTGATCCATTGCTGCAGGCAGGCCTGGTGCACAAAATGAAGACTTCCCGTACAGTGACAGGGGGTAATCAAAGGGCTCTCATCATCTCCTTCACAGTGACATATCCTGAATCAGAAGCAAAGCTGCTCATTAGGAGAAGAGGAGGCAGAAAGGATGTTGAAGAGCCATGTAATATCTGTGATCACATATGGATGTTCACTGAGGATCCCGAGACATATAAATCAAAGGAATGTGTTCCACAAAGGAGCTAAAACTAAACAACTCCATTGCTGCACAAGCACATACACAGGCACAAAATAATTAAGCACAGACACAGCTAATTAGACAGCTGCTGTCTCACAGATGAGGCACACACACAGAGCCTGACAGAAATGCAGTACCTGAAAGAAAAAATGGAGCAAGGAATGACAATGTTTCACCCAGACCAATAGCACTTAACTGCATTGGTTAACTGCATTTAAACAGATCAGACAGCATTTCCCAAGACAAAATATGCACAGAGAGGTACAGCTACTCATGTACTATGGTCTGAAATAGAAGATAAAACAAAATTCCTAAACCAATGGTGAAAGAGTCCACCCCACGATCATAAACAAGTAATTCAGACAGCCTGGATTTTGCACAAGTGATGAATTCCAATGGAAATCGCTAAGAGACAGATTCACAATGCAAAACTACAGCATGGAATCTGAATCCCAAAACACACTTACCCTAAATGGTTTTCCTTCTCCAACTCTTACTTAGCAAGACTTGCTAAGGAAGCACCAGCTCTGCAAACTTCCCTCTTTTCCTCACAGCCTTTGTGCAAACAGTAAAGACATCTGATGAAGTGTTACTACCAGCTGCTGACATTTGCTTTCCAGATTCAATTTATACACAACCCTTGGGTAGCATCAAGCATTGTGGAGCCCTTCTAACCATGTGGAAGAGGTCATGAATTGAAAGGGGGACGGCGAGGAGCTCAGGGAATGAATGAATACAAGTTACTAAGCATATGTGAAGTATATTCTGGCCTGCTGCCATCCCTGCCTATTACTGAAATCTCTTACTCATGTGGAGCATCTTCCCTCTTGTGACCTTCCAAATAGCTGGCAAGTGGAAATGAAGGAGTGGGTGGATTACAACAGCATCTTGTTGATGATAAGCCAGTACAGAACTAGATATGGTGGTAATGAGAGGGGAAATCAAATAATATTGGCAAGTAATAACAAAACCAGCTTTAGGAAGTGCTGTTAGGGAGGAGAAAGACTAGGATAATAAAATGCTAGGTAGAGGGATTGGACATTTGCTCCTATACTTGATGACTCTTGCTCCTCAAACACATTTTGGAGGTGGAACAGGGCAGACCTGCAGACAAATCACCACGAAGACAGTCCAGATCTTGTTGTTCCCACCACCTTTGCACGTGGTTAACCCTCTGTAGCTGGAATAAGGACACCCACTCTTTTTGGACCTCACACTATGGACATCACTACCACTAACAGCCAGTGCTCAGATCTCTTTTGACCAAAGGATCCAGGAAGCCCTTAACAAATAGAAAAGTGTGGTAGGATACAAACTGAGAGGAAAAAAAAAATCTAAAGCTATATTGATCTGATCTCAGAAGCAATTTTCAAGCAGTCTGTTTTCCTCCTGACTCCCACCCTCTGACCAAACCAGCAGTGCTGTCAGGACAACAAATTGCTCATTAAAACCTAAGACATGTTCAGCTTGACCTTTATGATGTGTAGCTGAGTCTCTCATAGTATTCCCAGTTTGGGCACTGATAAGACAAAATTACCATTTCAGAACCCCAAACCTGAAATAAATTTTAAGATAATTTATTTGACTCCAAAGGAAATTATTTTGCTTAGTAGCCTTGTTAAGTGCATCAGAGGGGTGCAGGACAGCAGAGAGAAGGGTGCATGCTTCGAATCACACATACTGTATTAGCAAAGTGACAGGGTAAAAGAAGAGACAGAAACAACACAAAGGCAGGGGAAAGCAGAACAGTCACCACCACGCATGGGAGGGTTCAAAGGGAGGTGGTTCTCTGGTAAACCAACCTGCAGGTATCCCCCGATGTGGACACAGGGGAGAGAGGGGGTAACTTTTCTGAGAGGGGGGAAGGGCAGTCAAGGTCACTGTCCTTCTCAACTGAACAGAGCGGTGCCCGCTGCTCTTTTGTTCTGAGTTTCACTGAGGTGCTGTCCTCAAAGACGTCATCGTCTCCCATATCATCAGAGCAGAAGTCCGTGCTTTCCACCAGCATGCTGGAGGATTTGTCAGCTTGGAAGTGACTGGAATAGCTCTCCAGTTCATGAAATTTATGCAGGCTGCTGATGCTGGAGGTGTGGGAGAAGGAAAAAAGGTAACGCAACAGCTTTTTGCTCCTTGAGGTGTCATGGTCCACCTTGTCCTCCAGCAAGGGTATATGCACAGCACTGTGGTTCTCTGCTCCTCCTGATGCACTCGAGTAGTTGGAAAGGGAAGGGATATAGGAGTGCTTAGAATTGCTAAAAGAAAGAGGCCTGAGATTCAGCGGTTTCCTCTCTTTAAGATGAAATTTGTTAATCCTCAAACACTGCTCTTGGTTCGGGGTCAGTTTGCCTTCTGAGCGTGTTCGCTCCACATAATCAAAGCACTCGCTGGTGCTCTGCGCCTTCTGGTCCACGTCATTGAGGGACTTGGAGAATTTCAGAGTGCGGGTGGCCTTTACATTCTTAGCAGACCTGAGTGCCTGGCCCCGGTCCTGCCCACGAGAGTTTCTCTTTGCTGCATATAACATGTCCTGACAGAGTACTGTCACAGTGACCCCTTGTGTCAGAGGGCTCTGGCAGTGTGGATTTTTCAAGACAACAGCAGACTGCACTGGACTGTGATGACAACACTCAGAAAACACTGCACTGGAACTGCATGCAGAACAGTGGAATAAAAGCACAGAAAGTAAAAAAACTATTAAAAAAGAGAACACGTATAATTAAAAGTGAAGAAATGAGAATTACAGCTAGTGTGGGAATGGCACACGTAGCAGGGCCAAACAGTCAGTAGGATTTAACAAAGCAGTGTTAGACAGCAGTCAAGTCAAACAAATGGGATGCTTCATGTGGGAACCCCATATTGCTTACTTCCCCATAAACATGCTTTTTCAGTTTTGTTTTTCCTTAATTTGAACCTCGCCTGAGCCTCACTGTAGCTATGCAAATGGCACACTTTACCTGCAGATGTCCTGGTTGGATGGTGTAACAGAAGTCCGAGAGAAGCTATGAGGGGCAGAGACAGAGGTTGGACTTCCAGCCTGCAGTGAAATTAAAACAAACAAACAAAACCCTCAAGTCAGGAGTCAGTATGCACAGCAATCACCTTCAGGGTGAAACACAGCATATGGAGTCAGATATCACTCTACAGCAGCTACTCAAGGGCTAGTAGTAAGAAAGTGACTTTACTGTTTAATGTGAAAAAGGTCACATAGCCTCATCCCTGGAGAAGCAGTGATCAGAACAGAAATGTTTTACCCCAAGGTCAAATACAGACATCTCTGAAGTGGAACCTGCCAGCTGTCAAACATTGCACAGAACAATAGCTCAGGAAATGAGTAATGCTACAGTAATTAGAATAATTAGAGGGAAGAGTGTGTATAAACTAGTTGAAATTTAGCTACCATGTAATAGCTAATCCTTCCTCTTACAATGATGGCAAGAGATTAGAGGCTTGGGGTTTTCTTCACAAAACAGAACCATCAGTAATTCAATAACTCAAACACAACCTGAGGATTTATATTCCTTACTAGCATATGCACATGAGCACCATCTGCCAACCCAGACCATTCCCTGAAGTACTTTCTGTACTTGGTGAGGCCTTTCATCCTGCTCTTACTTGAACAGGATCTTCCATCTACCTAGAGAAGAGATGTGGCAGCAGTCATATTCATAAGTTGCAACAAGAGCACAGTGAGAAATAAAATAACTGAAGAATTAATAATTAGCTGAACTAACTCAAAAACATAAAGTGAAGCTCTTGGCATATTTAGCACTTAAAAGACAGGCCTCTAAAATCAATGTACTGAGAATGAGCATTGCCTTAGAGCTGTGACTCCACTGGCTGTTATTAAAGACCTTTTCTGCTCCTGTATTCTGCATGTCACTTCAACAAACTTTTCAACTCTTCCTGGAGGCTTTGGCAAGAAGTAGACCTGCATCAATAACCTTGTAATAGAGAATCTTTAAACTTGGGTCTCCCACGTTCCACAGCTGCTGGACAGGCTGCACTGCTCACCCACTGCTGCAAAACACTGTTTGCATTTCAAAATTCAAAGCTCTTTTGATCTGCACAGCAAAGCCTGAAACCCAGGAAGGAACAATGCAATCAGCAGAACAACAGAAGCGCCATCTACATACTGGACTGCACAGAAACCAGCACAGCCAGCAGAGACCTGGGTCAGGCAACTGCAGACCAGGGAGACATCAAGTGACAAAAGGTGTGCTGCCACAGAAGCACGCTGTGGCCAGTCCCGTGCTTCAGCTTCAGACACCAGAGCTGCTCAGTCATCATTGCTTTGATCATGCTGCAACATACACTCTATCTGTCTTGGGACTCTTCAATTCTATACTTAATTTATTAAAAGCCCCTACTGCATATTTAAACAAGGCTGCCACAGGCTTTTATACTGTCATAGCAAAAACAAGGTTCCTTGTCACACATTATACTCTTATTTCTTTGTGAGAGATGATACATACATATGCTGCTTCATAAATACGGATAAAACAATCACCTTCCTTGTCACAGAACTCATCTTTTAAAGTTTTATTTCTCTAGTCAACAGCACTATATACAGCAATGTATTTGCCCTCACATTGGGATGCTTCAGGTGCAGAGAGACTGAAAAAACAAGTATCCACTTACAGCTGGGTCTGCAGGAATCAAAGGCAAGATTCAATCAAGACTTAGCCACACACCTCTAAACCCTTAGTAAGACACTGTAACTTACTTCCCATCTTAACCAGCTAGGTACATGTATAGAATAAAACCCAGCAGAATAACCTTGGGCCAGAAAGCAAACTGAGCTATGATATGACTGTGACAAAACAAAGACTAAGATAAATTTCTGGCTTTATCCTAGAAACTACAGTTCTTTACATTTTACTTGCATCACTTTACACTTGCTTTACATCACTTGCATGTGCTAATGATAAAGGATTCTGATCATGCAGTGATGTGAATTCAGGTATTTGTTGGAAATTTGTTTTCTCTTTGATGCTTAACCTCTCCTAAAATAAGACACCTGACTTCAAATCCTATCTTTTAAAAAGATAGGTTTGTGCAGTAACGGCTTTTTTTTAACTGAAAGTCTAACAATTTAATGAAAGACATGAACTAACCTGCTGATAAACTGTTTCACTCTGCAAATGAAAATCAATAAGACTCAAATAATGAATTAGTTTAAAAGACATACTGAGCAATCGTCTAAAAGCGAAGTATTAAACCAATACAACAGCATGTGGCATTCTGCCACGGAGAGAGAGCTATATATTGTTGGAAGTGAAGTCACATATCAATTAATAAATCTGTCTCAGGTTTTACATTATGAGCAAATCACAGGAAGTAACCAGCTAAGAATGAATCCAATCTCTCAGCTGCTTCAGTCTGCCAATGAATTTATCAAAAAAAGGACAGCAGAATATATGATGTGAGAGTCTAACAGCAGATGACTAGAATCAATGATCCAAAATTTCCCTTCCAAAACCATGTTACTGGTTTCTTGATCCATCTGTCTGGTACCAAGAGTGTTAAAGTCTTGCCACTTGGAAAATCAAAAGTCTGGGATGAAAAAGAAATTGTGGAATTTCATTTGCATTTCAAGCTCAGCATTCTGTTTCTAGATGCCAGCACTGTTCACAGTGGCTTGCAGAAACTCAACATCTGAGGCACATTTCCTTTCCCCCCTTTCTGTTTCAGAACAAAAGGTACTTTTCACCATTTTCATACATAATGAAAATGCAAACAAAATATGAACAGAAATTAACACACTTGGATAGGCACCACAAAAAGGAACAACAAAACACTGGAGGAAGTTACTCCCCACCCCTGATTTAATGCAAGCTGTGGCTACCACCAAAAGCCATGGTTCGATGAGCCTCCGGTAACTTAGTCTGTCCTCCTTTCATCCCATGCTTTTTGTTCATGAAACTATTTACAGAGCTGCACTGCAACTCAGAGTAGGATAGTGAGGTGAGGTAAAACTAACCATTGCTTTAATGCAAGTCACTTCCCTAGGAACACCAGTCAGCGAGGGCAATGAGTCTCTAACAGTGAAGCACAACTGCCTGACAAGAGCACAGTAAAATGCAAGCTGCTGCCAAAAGCCTAAATTCTGCCACACCTAGATGCAGGGCTACATAGAGCTGCTGCTGGCCAGTCCTCCCAGCTCACTCAGCTCTACTAACTCAGACACAGCAGCTTTCAGGCAGAGAGGAAATACAGGCAGCCTCGGGAGAGAACAGGGCAAAGAAGAGGCGGTGATGGGTGAATGGAACAGGCAGATCCAGCTATCTTGGTGCTCTGATGCTGCTCCCACACAGGGCTCAGCTCTGAAGAGGCTGGGAAAATAAGCAGTCAGAGCCTTCTCCACTCTGTAGCTTCTGGCACATACCACCCTTACTGCCCCAGCAGCAGCCTCCCAAGCAATAGCACCTTTGGCCAAACTGGCTATTTATGACGGCAACAGCAGCAGTAGGTTTTAGAGCACTCCTTCTCGTAGGAGGTTTCTGCCATGCTCGTACGTGACGTGTAGCCTAAGCCCTGACAGCCTGAATTTGACCCTTCTAACCCCATAATCACTTGCTGAAACTCTGTGGACTGTCATGCCCTTTGCACAGAGGAATACCCAAGCCTTGGAGCCATGTGCTTGTGAGTTACTCTGGACAGCCCGACTGGCTGACTAAAATAGCTCAGTACTAAAGGTCAATAGTTAGTTAATTGTGTATATTGACATTCCCATCTAATGCAATTCACTGAGGTCACAGCATGGCCTTCTCCACTGGTGTTCAGACAATCACAGCAATTCTGAAGGTAACGATTCCTGGAAGCCTATAGTTCTCTGAAGGTTGCCAGCAGGAACAGACACGCTTTTTTATATGCGTATATGCAGGTGTCCATGCATATATACACATATTATTTATGTTCTTATTCTGCCTCCACATAAACAGTGTTATGTATTGGTGAAAGAACTCAGTTTTTTCTGGTTACATACTTCTGATTACAGAAGTAATCAGAAGTAATTGTTGCACACCAAAAACCAAAAAAAACCATGCTGCCTAAGAAGATAAAGGCATCTTTGAAGTGCGCCATAGTGAACACGCCAATGGCTTGGGTATATTTCAAGGTAAGCTGCTTATCTGAGATGACATTTCTGAGCATAGTTGCTGCTGTCCCACTCTGGGCTGCACTTCAGTCCTAGCAATTAGATTTCGTTTTAAAGAACGGGGACTGTCACATTCTAAAAACTTTATTATTCATTGAAGGTAAAAAATTAGAAACAACTCCAGTAGAATTCTTCAACTGATTGGAAGTATAAAGGAAGCAAAGAAGGGTTTTTCCCCCACACCTGCGAACTTTGTTATTTCTAGGTGCCACATGAATAGGAACAATACTGCGACCTTACTACTTGTGCTACAAAAATATCTAGAATTCTCAGCTAAGGATCTGGAATTAATGTACTAAGAACTATGCGCTTTAATAATAGAGCACACCTCTCCTATGGGCAGACAAAGTCAGAGAAAAGAAGCTCAATTTTAAGTCTTTTATCAGAAGGAACTTCAGAACAAGGAGCTTCAGGAAAATACAAATTTGGCAGGAGAGCAAGGGCTGAAACACTCCACAACCCAAATTTCAACTTGGCATTTTGATTACGAGCTTGCCTTTATTTTACACTCTCTTGAGTACTTTCAGCAAGTACTGTATTCCATGTACATGTTGGCTGGTGGCTCTTGCTAAAGTGTACTTCAGTGGTATGGTCTCTGAAGTTCATCTGTGGAGCAGATGTGGTTGTGTCACTGCACATGTGCCAAAGGAGGCCTCCAGCAGTGCCAGCACGCCAAGGCAGTGGCGCAATGAGACCGAACTGTACTAACCTGACACCTGAGACAGGCAGAGCAGGCCACCTGTGGACAGACTGGGTGATGTGATGGGCAGACAGCCCTGCTGAGAGGCTGTTTTTCAAAGCTTTTTTTTATACCAACATGGGAGGATCAACCATCAGAAAGTTCTGATCTTCTCCAGTAGGTTCCCCCTACCAGATTCATGCCATATTGACTTCCAGTGCCTATTAAAATCAAGTTTCTTTAGAGTGGGATAAGATAAATAATTAAAATGGGGAGTGGTTAAAAAACTGGAGGAGAGATATGGGAAAGAGGCATCTGAAAATTTCAGGATTATCAACTCCAGCATGTAATTTTGGCAACAATTTGACAGGAGTCAGCAGTCAGCTGCTGGAAGAACTTTCTTCTATACTTTATATAATGTATATGACTATAATTAAAATTATGTCTAGTAACTAGAGGCAAAGATGAAGTCAGCTTTCCCTTATTATTTCTAAAGAAATCTAAAGCAGGATTCTGTCGGGAACTTTCTCTAGATTCCAGGGCTGAAGATACTCAAGAAAGGAGGCTATCTTTTCCTTCAAAATCTCCCCAAGAATAATACAATCTGCCTGTAGCACATGAGTAATGTTGACTAAACCCAGTAACAACTGCACAGCTTCTGCAGGGAGAAAAATAATAAAAAAATATATCCAGCTCTTTGTCTTTTAAAATCTTTCTCAAAATACACTGACTGGACTGAGGGAACAAAAAAGGAAAGGAAAAGAAACCCCAGCAGGTTCCTCCTTAATGGGGTGCCCTCAAACCTGTATGAAGTAAGACTCCAGCCCCAGGAGAAGGAATTTATCACTGCACAGGGAGACTATCACATTCCTTACAAACATGACTGCACTGTGCCCTAGCATGAGATTACTTCTCTTGTACATGGGGAAAGAGTATACTTTCATCTTCACACTCTACAATTTTTCCTGTCTTTTCCTTTCCCCAATAACCCAATAGAAGGGTTGTTTTTAAGCAACTTGTGTTTCCCTAGCCCCAGGCTCACGTACCTGAACAGAACACCTCCAAGAAACAGTTCTTTTCAGTAAGCCTTGGTCATCTTATAGACTACAGGATCGCTAAGCTCTGCAACTGAAAAACCTGGACTGCTTTTCTACAGACAAATGCTCACTGAATCCATTAAAGCTTCAGGCAACAGTGGACGTGTGTATTCATATGCTTTTCTAAATCTGTTCCAAGCTGATGAACAGCCTAAATGGATTTTAAATTTCATAGCAAGCTTAGGCTACCACTTTGTGTCTGCACTAGCTGCTATTCATCCTAAGAATAATCTAATACTTTGCAGTGTGCTTCTGCTCAAAAGATAAAAGTATACAGGCCTTCAGAAAAGACAAAGTATGTACATTTTTTAAGGAGTTCACTTTTGATTCCTTTGCTGTGATCCCAGAATTAGCATTTTCAAAGTTTATCCCTTGGAGGGCCATGAAAATAAGAAAAAAGTGCTTCCCCTTTACATTACAATCAGCCCTCCAAAGCAATCAGATGACAAGAACAGCACATGGATGACCTGAAGGTATTTCCAGACATCACATCATCAATTTCGGGATATATCAGACACTTTAAAGGTAAACAATACCACTAATTTGAGAATAACTGTTTAGAGACCAGCTTTGAAACCTCATTTCATCTGCTTGTAAGCGCAATTCCTTCATCTATAAACTGAGGCCATGAATTACCACTACTGTGAAAATCCCTCTTTTAGCTGCTCCCAGTGACTAGCTGTGTTTTAGGGTCAATTTCTTCTATATTTAGAGGACAAAGCTTCTATAAAGCTTAATTATTTCTCTGTGGCACTTGTATGATGAAGGCAATTCACAGCAATCATTGGCTGCTTGGAAAAAATGCTGGCTTAGGGTAAACAGCCAAGATGTGGATCTGGGCTGTATTTCCATGTGCCAACTGGGGTAGTTTCAATCAGCATCAGTGTTGTTTCAGTGTCTGAACAGGGCAAGTTGGGGAAATTGGGCTGTGTTCAAGTCCCATGATTAAATCAATTAAATCTGCCCTCACTGATTTTTTCTTCTTTTCCAAACATAAAAGATTTCAGAAATTCAAATGTTTCACATGCAGCAGACTTAAAAGGAGTGTTTGAAATACATACACCAAAAAAGCAAAGAAGGGCCTGGAGGAATGCCACATCCCCCAGTGTGCAACATACTGCTCACAGCCTAATGGCACCATATGAAGATCCTCCTACATCTTATTCCCTGCTCCTTTTTTGCTGTTTCTGGCCTCCATCCCTAGCCAAGCAGCCAGGTGATTGCTTTTTCTTGGCTTGGCTACATGTATTAGCATCTCTTCTGGCCCTCTTAGCATCTGCCTCTTGGAGAACTGCCTTTTTGCCCCTTTATCCCAAGGGACAGCTCCACCTGGCCCCGACACTGGGGGTCTACGTTCAGACAGGTCATACTACCTCTACCAGCTGATTTCATTTTCAGTAGCACCATCTGTCTGCCTCCCTCCTTCATTGCTTTTAGCCCCTGGGCATTGCTTTCCTTGGTCACAATAAGTAACACAGCATCCTCTCTTGGCTGAAGGCTGAGTTCTGACTCAATCCTTTTCCACTCAAATTGCACCGTGCAACTGAGAGCAGTGGAAAGATACACAGTAATAATCACAGCAGGTTGATAATGACATATCAGCACTAGTAAGGCTTTGAATCAAGTGGCAGTGCCAAGAATTTTTAGCAGATTTGCTATGTTGCTGTGCTGTAAGCTAGATTTGGGTGGAAAAGCAATGGCTGAAACAGTCAGTTGCAGAAAGCATGACCAAGATTTCTGTACACACGCACACACATCAACACATCTGGAAATGCAGCATGTAATCGATAAGCTCCTCTTAAAATGGTGTAGGATCAACAAGTTCTGTGGATTTCAGAAAGGGCTATCCAGGCAGCCAAGCATTTCCTTACTTACTCATTTACATGTATCCAATCTGCCTTATTGGCCAGGTTGCTATGGTATTCTGAACAATAAAAAAAAAAAGGCACTTTCCTATTAAAACTCACAACTAAAGAAAACTTTTCCATGTACTTAAGCTTCCATGCAGCATTCCACTACTACAGTCTTTCCTGATTTGTCATTTGAAATTGCTTGCAACAGCCAAAACACCTGTTGACCACAAAATAATTGTTGCAGTTTAGCACTGAACTGCCTGGATGCACAAGGCAGCATTCAGACATGTAGGCAAATCAGGTGCTGATTTCACTGATGGGGCTTCCACCCTCTGCCTTTGTTTGAACGTACCTCTGGAGGGGAGAAGGTGCACAGAACGCATCAGATAGAGATGACACAGGAGCAGTAAGAATATCAACACCTCTGGGGAGCCCATTTTGCAACCATAAATCTCCCCCCTTAAATTGGTGGCTGACTTTTGATCCCCTCGAGAACTTTAGCTTTTGCAACACACAGCAGTCATGTTGAACATTTCAGTGCTTCAAAATGAAAGTAAATATTGATGTCTCACTTGCCAGCACTCTCAAGGAGAGCTCTGGCAGACTGCAAGGTCCTTCCCACTGCACTGCCACACTACCAGTTCCTGATGAATTAAGAATGAACTGTGCAGATTCGTGTGGGTACCGAAGTGCTGCTGCCAAAAGGCTTGAGCTGATTTGAGACACTCTGGGAAAAGTACAACGATACTTAGTGGCAAAACTACTATCTCTGCTGAACAAAACCTGAAAATCCAATTAAGGATCTCTAAGTTAAAGATATGAACCAGGGTAAAAAGGAGCAAGCATAGTCCCATTTTAGAAAAATCCACATGAGAATTTATACCCATACATTTTTCAAAACCCTTCATATGAATGCACGTTTTCTGATGTCAAATGAAAAACAATCTCATATCAATCCATGATAACAACATCTTCCAGCTTGGTCAATACCTTGTGCACTGGGCAGTTTCCCTGCTCATTGTTTAGGACAGCCAGTAATCCTGTCTTTCAGCTCCAAAGTGAAAGTTGTCTGTACCCATATAAATCATATATTATGTGCAGACACTGTCTCCTCTGCTGGAGATAGTCATGAACAGCTCCCTAGATCCAGAAGTACCCACAATAGAAAAAAGGGACTTGAACTTGTCCAAGCCATAATGACTTAGTCCTTCATTAAAAGTAACTATGAGCAGCCACCTAAACTGTGGCAAAGAAGAATTGAAGCTTATGCACCCCATGAAAAGCACTGGGCAACCAGCACAGCCTTGCTGGCATGAAGGCTTTAAGCAATTGTACGTGTGTAAGCAAAAAGTTGTCAGGCTTACAGCTAATAAAAAATCTTATTTGCAATGCAGGAGTACGGTATGTATTGCAATAATTATCTTGGACAGAAGATACCTTTTTCCTAATGGCATAACAAAGCAATTATGCTTTTGATGTGCCCATCGGCTATGCTGAAGAGTGACTAGAATGGGTGGAGCATCTTCTCTTACATGACCAGGGTCTGTAAAATCAAACATTTAAAAATACTTACATAGTCATGTCCTGATAACAAGTTCATGGCACTAAAAATAATTCAGTGTTGAAGTAACAACAGAATAACATTTAACCACATAGCCTATACATATTATGGGATGCATGGCTATACATATCTTAGACAGCTTTATCTTACAAAAAAACATACTTGAGTGATGTTTTTTGAGCCAGTTTCCCTCCAAGATAAGATCTCAGGCATCTGTCATCTATCTTGCTCCTATCAAGCTAAGGAGGCTGACAGTGTGAAAGAGAAAACCTACTGTAGTTTCCATTTCATTTGACCTGTAAAGAGAGTCTGTAGAACACCAGAGTTCTAATGTTTCAGGAGTGACTATCAATGACAGAAAGGCATAAAAAGCATTTTATATTGGTAACATCATCACATGTATCACCCCAATTTTGAAATGAATGAAATCCCAGTATCCCCAAGTTTATCAAAGAGAGTTACATCGTGCAACATACCTTTGAGATGTTACTAGAGCGGCTCATGGAGTGCCCCAAAGCCTTCTCATTCTGAAAGAGCAAGAACAGGATCATTGCACCAACAAGTCACAGTTATGAAAATATTTAAAAGCTGGCATTAGAACCCAAATTCCATGGAGAAAGTCTTACAGCTGGGGCTATTAAGGATGTTGCTTCTATTGACATTAACCTGATTTACAATAATCACTGAATTGCTTTGTCTGTTTAACAAGATATTACCTTGCAGAAAATCACATAGGCAACACATATACAAACTGAGAAATGCTAAAACAATTATTTCTTTTCTCTGAGGTTAGTGTAAAGCCTTTTACTCAGATGGCATCTATTTCGGAAAGGATATGTCTCAGTATCATAAAGACCTCCTTCATCTACATTTAAAGGCAAACATCCATCCACTAAATCTGAAAGCTCTTGCTTAATGAAAAACGAAAATATCACAGTGATGACTGGAAACAATTGTGAATAACCACATGCATGTCTCTTCAGGATACAGGGCAGGATTACTGAGCAACTTCCTTTTACTACAGAACTCGGAATATCATACAAGATGGAAATGTGGAAGATACAATTTCTGTTTCTCAAAACTGAAATTAGCAATGATTGTATCTATTATTCAATTTTCAGTGTGCAGACCCTTACTCATAAGGATGACAATCTTGTCTCCTTTGAAAATAAACTGTAAGTTTCAGCAAGATACCTGGTTCCTGAACATCCGTTTATCACAACTGTAACTGGACACAGTTGGTTCACTTGCAAGAGCCTAGAAACTGCTTTGCAAAAACTTTTCTGAATAAAATCCAATGAAAAATATTTTTTCCTAAACAAATACTACAAACAAGAGCAAGTAATAACATTTACTTACAGATCTACATTCCTCTAAGTTTGTAAAGATGGGATGCAATTGATTTGAGATTTGAACCCTCTGACAAAAGGGCAAAGTTAGTACTTTTTCCTATGGGCTCTATGCTATGTAAGGGCTTCTAGAAGTGCATCTTTTTGCTTGGGATTTCAGGAAACAAACTCTTTGACATTTATTCCTGAAGAGAATTTAACCTAACAGAGGCACTTTGATTGACAGCATCCTCTTCTAGTCTTCTTGGCAGTGACTGATCAGACAGAGCTTGAGATCAGAAGTCTTACATATATAACAAATAGGAACATAAAAAATTCCCTGTTAACAAGGCAACTGCTGTTACTCCTAGATCAGCACAGTGGTCTCAGACCTCCTGCCTATGGTTTGCTACAATTCAAGTGACCCTTCAATGACTAAAGCCCACATAAAGTCAGCCTGGCTGGCTGAGCACTCAGATGCTACATCCATACTTTGACATCCCTCTGTTCCCAGATACTTCTTCCTATAGTGCATCTCCCACAGCAACTTCAAAGCTTTTTGATGAGAAAAGAGAAGCCAAGGCATAAAACTTTGGCATGTGCTTACAAAAGCAGGGTGTCCCTTCCTTACACCACCAGCTGTCTCTCAACACAGTCCTGGTCACTACATCAGATGACAGGTAAGAATTGCATTTCCTCCATTAAAAACATCAGGAAGCAAATACCGTGTTCTGAAATTTCCTGTAAGTAGGAGTCTGAGTATCCAGAAGACAGTAAAATAGCATTTCAGAAGAAAAGGGGAAAAGTGGTTATGGAACACCACATGCCAGTTTGACCAATGGCCAAAATAAAAATCAGCAAATATCAGAATACCAGATTTCTACACTGCAAGGCTGAGTTTGATTTTTGAGATGACTATGAACTTTTGTAACATAGATAACAGTCTTCCTGGAACAGAAATACACACACAGAGACCCCCAAAAATATGGACATAACACTTATGCGAAGACTAATGTTGGACAGGACTACTGCCAGAACCCATATGGCTAAGAACTGGCTCCAATCATAAGGGAAAGCCTAGCTGATTTCATCAAAGGCAGTGTAACCATAGCAACAGTGCAAAAAAAAAAAAGTTCATTGAAGCTACAGGAGACAGGAGGAAGAAAAAAGGGGGCAGGAAGATGTTCTCAAGCTATGACGAAAAGAGACCAACCAAGCTGGCAAGCACAAAGACTTGTCACTGCATATCTGTGAAGTGTGGAGGAAGCAGGCTGTGCTTGGCCTTCGTGGGAAGCAAATAGAGCAAGGCTACATGGGACAAGGGAAAATGATAGTGAAGAGAGAGACCCCTGGGGGAGAAGTCTCCCTGAAGCAACATAGGTGACAGTCTCCCCAAGGTGTCAAAGACAAGGATGAAATTAAACAGAGCAGATCTTTCTTTATGTTAACTCAATGCTCCTCAAAAACTCCTGCCTAGCTGACAAAGATGCCTGCAAGGGAGCATGACTGAACTTACACAGGCACCTGTGTTGAAAAGGATGTGCTAAAATTCAATAAGCATGACATGCTGGAAGACAAGACCTGTATTTGCACAACATAGTAGATGATGCAGAGTAAATAGACTTTTAGCTGCTGCCACAAAAACTTGTCTTTCTGCCTCTGCTCCCAGAACTGATTTTATCTGATAGATGCCAGGAGCCTCCAAGAAACAGATGCACATATTATTTTTATTCATCTACTGTTGGAAACATACCTATCAGAGGTTTCAGTCAGCAGATGACTGTGAACAATTGGTTTTGTTATTGAAAGAGTGACCATTTTAAAACAAAAACCCAGTCTTTAAAAATACTCCCTTAAGGACTACAGAGTACATGCACACATACATGCAGGAAGCTGTGATATTCCTAATAGACTCCTAAGCATAAGTGCTTTTTAACATATCTGTTTCTTAGCCACACAAAGCAGGTACCTCCTTAACATCAACAGGAAATTCACTACAGGTATATTTTAACAGCAGGCACAATTACTGAGGAACAGAAACATGAAACAGATAAAAATTATTTAAAATGCAAACAAACAAAGCTCACTTTTCTCTCTATATCCATCACCAGTACATTCATCCTGGGATCTTTTAGGATTATTCACAAATTAACACTGACATGGGAATGGCAAGGGTAAGCTTCTTTCATGGTGCTACCACTCCCAACAAAAAAAAACCTTCAGAGACAATTTCTAATATATTCCCACTGCACAGTAAGACATATTCTGGCTTGCAATTACAGCTCCAAACAAGTTCTCCTCCCCTCCTGCAAAAGCATTAGTCTTTGCACTTGAATGAAAGATCAAGACAAATGCAACATCTGCCAGCAAGGACCTCCAATTATCACCAGTTAAAGGAAGTGTCGCTCTCCTTTAGCAGTTCAGTCTTTCTATGTGGGATAATGGGAATCCTGCCTTTTGAAGTCATCCTCCTCACCTAGAACCACCTGGCAGGTGTTTAAAAAACAAGCAAACAAACAAACAAACCCCACTTAGATAGGAAACAATTACAAATGGAACTTGTCACTTCTCCTGAGCAATTCACTGGCAGTTGCTGCTCTGAGGTCCCCAGCAGCTAGCATTAGTGTGGCTTTAGAAAAATGACTGAAAACCAGAAAAATTGCTCCCCAGTCCTCTGGATGCACTTGCTTGCAATTGCCAGAATCCTCCTCCCAGTTTTCCTTTAGTTTTCTACCTTCCCCTTGAATTTGCTTCTGACAGTAAGTGACAGAGCTGCCTGCTTCCTTCAGCAGTTGCTACAGCTCACACATGCTTTTCTGCAGGGCTCTTCACCTTGCCTGGTCCATCTTGCTGGCTCATTTTCCATTCTGCCACCATTCCTCTGTTGCATGACACCTCTACTTTTTCAGTTCTGATATCTAGATGGTAACTCCCTTCTGTCCTTCCTTTTACCTCAGTCTTTCATACATTCAACTTATTTTACTCTTGCTTCCCTACCCTAATGTATCCAATTTCCACTAAGCACAACAGCTACATAACTCACACAGCCAAGCCCAGAATTCCTGTGAACACCAATGCACCAGTTCCTACCATGAGAGCCAGAGCAGCCATAGCTGTTCTTGTCCACTTAAAACACCAGTGTAGCAAACTCACCTTTCTCCAAACTTAGCCATAGACTTATTGCAGCATCAGCGAGCAGGCACCCTAAAGAAATACAACTTAAATATCTTTTCCAGATGAAAGGTAAAAAATACATCAGTAAAATAATTTCATTTTGTGTTTCCAGCACTTTGGTTTCCAGTCATTAAGGCGGGTAAACAGAAGATGACACAGAAAGCAGTTTCATAGCTTGTACAACCACCTTCTGGCTACATCCGTGACTACACACCTAAATCCAGTCCTAAGTATGGTTAATACTAAACCCATCTTTATCTCTGCTCAGAGACCTGCAGAAGAAACTGCAAGCCAAATCCCAATGGGTTAGCAAGATGACTTTTATTCTCTTTCCATCTGGGAAAAAAGACAGAGGATGCCCTCCATGGGCAATGGTACTCAGTCACCCTCAAGACACCAATGGCTATGTGTGAACCCAGCACAGGCTTGCTTCCTGAAGTCTTAATTCTTTAACACATCAGTGACCTGATAGGGCACTAAACCCCCCATTCTGCAATACAATTTCTGTGTTACATTATCTTACAAGATAACATGAGTTAAGAGCTTCATCTGAAGATAGGCGTTCTCCATTTAAAATCTCAGTAACAAAATGCAGAGACTTTTATTTTGAGGACAGTGTTACTGACAATGCCCCAGACAGAGATCCCTACAAGGCAAGGACTAATGTCTCAGCTCAAAAGAGATGCACAAACAAACCAGGTCAGACTGGCTAGAGCACTGCCAATTTGAGGTTTTCTAGGTGGACTCTGAAAGGCATTTTAATTTCATTTTGTGCATTACAATTGCATTTTACGATGACAGATTAAGCATGAGATCGGTATCTAACAAAATCACTTACTGTTATCAACAATGAATATCAAAGGCACTATTTCAACAAAGTCTTCTGGGTGAATGTTTGCTTTCCTTAATAAAAAACTTTACAGAAGAGAATGAATAAGTAACAACTGCTCCAATTCATACAACTATTCTCATTCTTAAATCTGATGGGAATTACAGAATGGAACACAGAATGGCACTGCTCGAAATGGTGAGGTGCTGAAGTACTGAGTAGTGGATCCTTGCAGGGCAAAGCAGCAAATCAGAAGTTAAACTCCATTCTTCCATTGAGTCCTATGACCAGAGCATGAATGCATCACTGTTCCACAAACATGGAGTCGTTCACACCCAGGTATTGTTTCAGGTTTCATGACTGTCAGATTTCCTGACAACTTCTTCCAAGAACTTCGGCAAATCTCGCTCTGCAATCCTATACCTGAACAACAGATATTAAAAAGAACATACACTTTTAGTCTGGGGAGAAGAATTGCTGCTAATAATACTGGCAAGTGTGCTTAATTGTCTGAAGTGGATAGAAGGAGAGGAAACAAATGGGAGAACCCTTTGCAAGTATTTCCTTCATCTGTCAAAACCAGTGGTTTGTCAAATTACAAAAGCTTTGTCAGCACTAGATCTTGTCACTGACAGAACTCGACATTTAATTACTTCAGTAGGAAATGGTACTTTGCATCTTAACAACTGAATACGACCTTTATTTCTTTGGCAGTCACCAGGTCGTTGTGGAAGAGCAGTAAATATCATCAAGGTTCATCAATGATTTTTGCACACAGCTAGAAGAGTAATGAAATGAAGAATAATGCTATAATGCACCTAGTCAAAAAACATTAATGGCATCTATGCCTTGCACCTCTGCTCTTGTGCAGTATTAACTTGAAAATACCTGTGCAGTACTGCACACTTGAAAGCAACAGAGTGATGGAAATCATCACCTATTTCCTTTTTTTGCCTTTCTGGAGACACAGTATAAATACTTAAACAGGAATCCAAATCATGCCCCTTGCATCTAGTCCAGTACCTTCTGTTCTCAGATAATGCCACTTGACTCCCTGTGACCATAACTTGACTCCATGTGCCCAATTCCAAACAAAGAAAGTAGACTACAAAGTTTGGCACCCAACATGTTTTACAGATGTTCCTACCTTGCTGTTGCCAGACAACCTGCCTAAAATCGATGCACGTCATTACGTGATGCAATACATAACAATGAATCCTTCCCTCAGGAAACAAATTACAAACAAACTACAAAAGACATGATCCAAAAATAGACACTTTTCTTGATAATGGAAGCAGTACACATGAAGCTTACAGCAAAAATGCTGTTTCAAACAATTTTGTGTATTTAACAGCAGAAAGAAAGAGACAGGTGCTGAGATAGTCTGCAATTATAAACGCATTAAAAAGAATAACATTCTATCTTTTGCAAAGTAATTGCACTAAATGCAACTGCTGGAATTCTCATGGTACACTAAACAAGTCAATATGCCAAATCAATTGACTATTTTAAACATTCACAGATTAAAAATCCCTCTAGGCAACTGGAGGAATTTTCAAGCTGCCAGCAGGCAGAGGAAGCCTGCAGCCTGGAGGGCTTCTCAGAAGCGCTGGCCTTTCCCAGTGTCTGCAGGACCCTGCAGGTGCAGTGCATGCTGCATGACCAGGACATATTTTGGCACCTGCTCCTCGGGCAGGGTGGTGGCTGCTACTCGAGCCTGACACACGGGCCTGGATTGCTGCCTCTGCTCATCTAATGTGGTCCACAAAGCTGCTCTCCTTTTCAGCTCATACCAAAGTATACTGCTAAAACAGTCAATTACCAATTAATCTCTTAGCCAAGGTTACAAAAGCCTCCCAAATCCAGAACCAGATTCAGAACAACACTAGAAAACTGTGTATTGCTCAAAGCAAGCTTGATACTTCAAGTTTTTTCTAGATTGCTCAAGGATTTGACCTTCTTTTCCTCCCTTTACATCTTAATGTAAGATTATTAACCTGTTTCTGACTGCACGAACCATTAGGGCAAACAGTCTTCCTTAGAGAAATTAGAGAAACCACTTCCCGAATGATGCTAGGAAAGTGTTCAGGGTATTTTTGTAAACATTTAACATGATATGGCTAAGAGCACATGACAAAAGAACTCTTGAAAGAGCACTTGTAGATATTGTACCCATTTAGCAATACCTAACCAGCCTGCTTTTTCCTGAAATTTTACCCTCGCATTTTTATTAGTGCAGTCAGCAAAATATTCTGCCTGTAGCATTTCAAACTCAGTGTTGAACAATCACAGAAATTTAGGTAAATGATCAACTAGGGCCTACAGATGCCATTAAAATGACTGAGTCAAGCACTGGTTAGAATGAGGTCCTTGTAAGACTCCAGCCTGTGATGTTCTGGAGAGTTTTAAGCACATTACATTTCTAACAACATTTGTTTGTAAGTTCAGAGAACTCACTAAAAATAGTGTCTAAGAAAAGCAACATATTCGGCCATCCTTAAAGAAAACACTGCTCTGGGAAAAACGATGATTCACACCTAAGGGAAAAGGTACTTTTCATTTAAAAGACAGTGCATTTGAACAGCAGAATGAGAACCTTTTAAAGCCTAAATGTGGTAATAAAAATTTTTATTAAAACTTCAGAGCGTCTGACTGATTTTCCAGGAAATTCCAGGCATGTTGACTATATACCCCAAGTAATTTAAAGAACATGCATTTGTGAATGCCCACATTTACATACTTTTAAGCTTTTTAATTAAAAAAATCCTACCTCCCTGCTTCACCTGGAAAAACCCCTACAAAGCTAGAGAAAGCACATACACAGCCAACTACCCTTTCTTTCCCCAAAACACAAACCCTGATACCAGAAACAAAGGCAAAAAATTCTTGAGATGTAGCAGGCTACCCTAACCAATAACCCAAGAGCATTTCATACCATTTTGTTGAGAAAGCACAGCTGGTCTCATACAGGGCCTTACCTGATGCAATGGGATGCAGCCAACTAATCTGAGTCCAGAGAGGGCTACCTGGGACTAGGGAGAAGACCACTTCTGGGTACAGCATCATTCATGGGCACCCACTGGTGTTCTGCACTGTTTGGTGCTGTGAACATTAAAAGTCACTGCACTATTACAGTACCAGCACATGGCAAGAACCTGGCAAGGTAGTGCTTTGAAACACCTGGCTACATCCCTCAGCCATTGTTAACCACACCCTCCCAACAGCCTGGCTCAGCAGGACATTTTCTGCAATTCTGAATTTCAGGGCTTCCTGTAAAAATTCAGAGCTGAAAAGGCCAAGGTATGATGTCTCCTGCTTTCACACATCTGTCGGTCAGGACCACTCTGTTTGCTCACAGTTGTGTGTGAGCAACAGTGACTCAAGATGGCCATTTCTCTCTGACCAAAAACATCTGTGATGTGCACGGTGCTAAGAGGCTGCAAAAGCACACAGGATTTAACACGCTCTACGTGTAAATCTTGGACCTGGGCACACTGTTGGCTCAAAGACTCTGAGCCACTACCAACATCCTGACTGGAAAAAAATGTATTTCAGTAACTACAAGTGGTAGTAGGTAGTTTTAAAAACACTAGAAACAAAGATGAAAAAGTCAGGTAGAAAAACATGTGTTTGCCTTTGCACATGGAGATCTACATTTGCTACACATTCAGTTGGGAGAAGCAGGAACACATCTTAGAGAACCCCTGTGCAGGAAAGGAGAGCTGTGCAGTCCTTACACTATGCAACTCTGAAGCCAATGAAGCTGTGTTGGCTAAATTAAGCAAGGATGACCCAGCACAGCACGGCTGTCAACCTGCAGGCCAACACATAGCAAAAGGAAAAGAAAAAAAGAGATGTTTTTTGAGCAGGTGGTGTGAATACAGAATATGGTGCCTGTAGCTTTAAAGGGGATGCTCCATGTGGGCAGCTTCAAAACCTAAAAACCTAGAACACAGCGGAAGACTGTCTGAGGCAATCAGAGAGATTGAGGCAATTAGGGAGACTAACAAAATGTACCAGCTGAAGCCTTCCAGGAGAGCACTGCTCTTCACCCATTTGGCAAACTCAGCACACGCACTGTCTAATGAGGAGGGCTGAGGTTTCTGTGTGTCTGAATGACCCGAATGCCAGCAGCTGCGTAAGAACTAAATTTACCACCACAGTCCCAGGAACGCCTGCATTTTCTGCTAAAATAAAATCTCTGGGCCATTAGCCTATTGAAACAGAAGCTTCTCCACTTAACTGAAGATGTTTACTCATTCTCTTTCTGCAACTCTCATGCTCCAGTTCCAGTAACATCCTGCTTGGTCTCAGAGTTTTTTACGGAAACACACACACATCAGCTCAAAAGTACTGATATTATGCAAGTAGTATTAAGCAATTTACTTCTTTGGGTTCTTCTGCTTCACTCATTTATTCCTATGAAACAGAAAATGAACTGCAGCTGTGGAGTGTGCAGGCTGACCTACTGGGGACAGTGCTGCATTCCTGTGCTGACATAGCATTTTGTAAAGTTTATTTCCTAAGGGGAAAGGGTTATAAATAAGTCTCACATTCATATTAAATCTCCTGCTCTTTATTTATCTAAAGCTTTGAGTGAGGATTTCTTTTTGTCACAGGAAATGGCAACAAAGTTTTCAGGAAAAGTGTATTAACTTATACAATTTGACTTTTGTTTAATTGCCTGTAAATTGACTCCCATCAAAACTCGATTTTAAAAGCTCAGTTTCCATCTTTTCTATGCTTACTGCTCTACACGTTCATTATCTGCAGAAATCACACTGGCTATCTGTGATATCTGAAGTTGGTTAGAAAATAATACACATTATTAAAATACATAATTCTGTATTTTTTGAAGTAATTTTTAAAACACCATGAAGAACCACTAAATAATTAAAGGTATTTTTGTAGGCCTGCTGCAAACATATATAGTCAGACCTTTAAGGGAGGTTGTTTCTCTAAGGCTTTACACCTATATTGAGTGAAAAGCTGAAGCAGTGAAAGAGGGGCTTCACCACTGGTACTAGAATTCAGCAGAGAAGATTCCCTTAGAGGACAGGATCCTCAGTTTGCAAGCTTTTTCACCTGGAGCATCACACCAACCACATGCTTACTGATACTTTTACAACAAAGTTCTGATCCAAAACTGAAGCTTCTCAGTCTACACCACCCCTGCTCCAAACCTATTTCTGATTCCTCTTAGTTTTGAAAATATAGAAAATAAAATTATCCTTAAACGTAAGTACCATGCCTTGTTTGAAATGACTGCTGAAGTATCTTCCTGGCGATTGAAGAAAAGTAAATACTGCTTTGGAAATTAATTTTTCTTAAAAGCCAAATCCCAGGCAAGCAATATTGCTTATCTGAACATTACAAAAAGTCAAAATTCTCCCTTAGATTTTAGTTTTAAAGGGGCCCTTCAGAAGGCATCCAGCAAGAAAAAAAAAATATGCAAAGCATTCTCTAAAAGATAAAAGAGATGATTTGGCACAAGCAGCACTCTGGGAAAAGGCGGGAGTGCAGGGGGAAGGATTAGATGCTGCTGAGCTGCATCTTGCAAGTGCAGGCAGTGGGAGTGATCAGACAGTACCATGGGATAAGGATGCAACCTGCATGAACAACTGGACTGTGCTCTGAAATACAGAGACTTAAATGCACAAGGACTCAAACCAGAACATTGTGGCCCACGTTCAGACTACCCCATATTTAAAATTCACAGTTTTGTGTTTCAATACAAACAGTTACCAAACATGAGTGGGGTCAATATGAATTTGCAAGAAAAAGCTAAGGGTAGATACTTTTAGACATCTTTTGCATTTTTACTCTTTGTTTCCCTTTCACCATTCCTTACACAGACGTGCTGTCTTTGAGGAAGTCACAAATGTTACTGTGTTTTCACAGGTATCCAGGAGGAAATTCATAGATGAGATTAAAATGTTCCTTAGGTCAGGCAAGACCTGAGACTGGTGAGCAGGGATTCCTGCAACAAAACAAGAGTCCTGGACAATGGGAATCAACCCAAAGGAAAATGCAGGAAGGATGAGAGCTTGTAAAGTGCTTGTAAAGCACTTACAACTGATCAAAAAATAACAGTTCACACGGCAGTTATAACAGTTTCCTATTACCCTTACAGTTCAATTTTTAATAAACCTCCAAATAGGGAGATAGGAATATTTAAATATCAGGGCTGGAAAAAGTCTGTGGGTGTTTGGACATACTCCCTGCAGGCTTCCCTTGTTTAACGTGCAGAAGTGAAGAAAACATCTTGTCTCTACTGAAAACTAGCTGGAACAAACCTCTTCCAGTTGCGTCAAACTCCAAGCTCTAGAATCTCAAAGTAGTGAAACAGGCAGCCTTATCCTGCAGCTAAGAACAAAGTAGCATAACAGAAACATAAGTAACAAAACCAAAAATTCAAAGGAACGAGCAGCCAATTTTCTATGCAGATGCTTAGAAAAACGAATACTTTTCTTGAAAAGTTCCTTAACACCATCTGCTGCTAGTACCCAAAGTGATAAAATGAATGACATCAAAAACAGGACGTAAAATTGGAAGGACCCCTCTTAGTATATTAAAATATTTAGATAACATGTTATCACCGAAAATTAGGCTGTATTATAGGACTGACACTTAGGTGCACAGTGCACGTGCTTTTTTATATAACATCTTTCCTCCAAAACAGTACTCCCTCTCCAGAGGAAATACTGCAGTTGTTCAGTGTTGAACAGCACTATAGAGCAGCTTAAAATAAGAACAAGATGATACCTGTAACAGAGACACGATGAGGCCAGTTTGCAATTTGCAGCCTCTTGCAAAACACATGCCTGGAGTTCGATATCAGTATCCTGAAGTAGGCAAATGTGGCAGTTACTTGGCAGAAGAGAAACCTGACACACAAGGAAATTATGCTGCCCTGAATGAAATTCACCCCTGTTTGTACTACTGTTGTATGCCGTGTTGCACCGTGTCACAGCCAGCAGCTGTGTCCTGTTACAGGCATGTGGCCCAACAGTATGCGTGGTTTGCAGAGGACGAGTTTCATATACAGTGAAGCCATGCCAAAGCAAGAAGAACATGAGCAAGAACTCTCCCTTCCATTGTTCTTGGTTGTAGAACGTAAATCTCCAAGCTGGATCTTGTCAGGGCAATGATTTTCACATGGAGTATCAGACTTTGGGATCTGCTTTAAGAGCTGCCTCCCGGAGCTCACCACCCCGCAAAACACTGACTACTTCTTAGCAACTGCTTCCTTCAAGTCAGAACAATGTATTGCACTCCACCAATCTCCCTTCGCCCCTGAAACTCTTCTATTTGTCCCCACCACTTGTAAAGTTCATCTCAAATTGTCATTGCACTTTCCTGGCTGTATAATGACCTTTAGTTCTCTAAGCATGTGGTCTGTGAGCATGCAGAAGGTGCTCCAACAAGGTCCTCATTCCTGTACATGGGGGCAAGCAAACGGAGGGTGATGCAAACAACTCATAGATGTTCAAAGATACCCAATTTATTTTGGTTTGGGGTGGGGTTTTTTTTTATGGTGTTGTTTTTTTTGTTTTGTTGTTGTTTGTTTTGGGGTTTTTTTGTTGCAAGTGAGGCCCCACAGCATAAGGAATCTACAGGTATTTCCAAAAAAGTTAGGCTCCCTCTAGGTGCTTGGATATTTAACTTTTTTCAACCTTTGGCACACTCAGAAACCCTGCTGCCTGTGCTCCCAAGCACATGGGCATAACTGGAACATAGCAGTGTAACTGAAGTAAAGAGGATTACATTTCAGGAGGGACATGTTTTGGTGCGAGACTAGAGGCTTATGGAGATTAAAAAACAGGAGCTGCTTCCCAAAGCAACAGGGTGAAACCAGCAAAGCCCACACATAAACACTGCCTATAAAAAAGCATTGCTTCAGCAGCAGAGCTACAGTGAGGAGAACAGCAAATGAACCAGTGACCACATCAAGTGCACCTTCAGCCACCACCATAGTCCCCAGCACCATCTTAACTCGCATCACACCTACACTTTCTGTCTTCTTGTGCCTTTTTCACCCTTGGTTCTTCTTAAGATACTGCTCTTTGCATATGAACCAGCCCTTTTTGCCTGTCTTTCTGCTGGTGTCTACATTGTCTTTCCCCACCACTGCAATAATTTGGAAATATTTTATCAATCAATGCAAGAAATGGAATTTGGGATGTTATACAGAGGAAGGTGACTTCCATATCAAGAATCTAGAATGGACAGAAATATTGCCATCTTCATAAAATCTAATCCTGGGTATAAAGGGGAGCTCCTGTAAGCTTTAGAAAAAAGCATTGCAATAATTTTTAAATCCAGAAGGATTTTATTTCTCTGCCAACTAACACTCCTCAAAGGTGGAGCATTAGATTTGGCTTCCAATTTAATACACCCTTCTAAAAAATACTTATAGATGTGGTGGCTTTGACCCCTGAAAGATATGGGGTTAATCTCACTATAAAAGAGTTATGAATACTGGAGGGTCTAGAACAACTGGAACATTCTGTCTGGATATAATTAAAAATCAGAATATTGTGCCAAATTCAACTGATGCTTTCAAGAAAGAAGAGAATTCTCTTCTGCTAAGCAATACAACACATAGCAAAAGGCTAGAATTGATTCAGAAATCTTGTAACCCAATACAAGGAAATTTAAAGATGACTACAGCAATCAACATAAGGCACTAAGAGGACTGATACTGGCATAAAAACTGGAGGTTTTACTGGAGTAAAAAGACTATCGGGCATATTTATGTTAAATGCATTAAAAGGCATACACGGACATATATAGATATATAAGAAAACAAACACCTTAAAAATTACATTTTGTTTTCATTTAATGAAAAGAATCTGCACCAGACAGGGTCAAATCAAGGGCTACAGTAAACTAAGTCAAAGAAACACTCTCAAAAGTGACTTGAAATCCTTCAAGTGTCACCTCAATTTTAATGACAAGGTAGTTGATTTCATTTGTACCACAGACAACAGCAAATAAAGTTTAAGCTAACTACTGAGCAATGGCTGAGGAGCTAAGAGGTGCACTTTCTATAGTCAGACCTTTATGGCCTTGGACACTAAACCCTCCCAAAGCTCAGCTGAAAAGAATGGGACAGAGTCAGGGATCACCTCTGAAAAGTGCTGATGGGTAAAAGTGGTTCACATCTATAAATGCTAAAGAAGAAGACAACTTGCAAAAAATGCTCATGTTACAATGAGCAGATTCTCTTCCCACTGCTGATCAGGAGCTCATGTTTCTTTCTTGTTCAATTCACACTTCTTGCTACTGCAGATGCTCTGTTTTCATCTCAGATGTATCTGTGTTCACCCTTCTTTTCCTTTCAGTGAAAACCATGTTAACATCTTCCCTGGAGTCAGACATGTGAGAGGGCTTCTACTTTTGCTTCCACAAATCAAAAGCAGCTGCTACATGGCATGACATGGCAGAAGTGAAAACTCTTTTAAATAAAAAGCAGAAGAGGAAAAAAGGGAAAGGAGGATAGAGCAAGTAATAAGCAATATAATCTGCAATACAACTGAGGAAGAGAAAAACAAAATAAATAATCCTCCTCTACACCTAATTTTTTTTTTGTTTTGCTTTGTTTTTTTTTAACGACAGGATGTCTCTTACATTTCTTTTTTGAATTTGGGATGAAAAATGTAGGTCTTCTGATGACAGACAATTTGCAGAAACTATTAATGGTTTGAAGCATCCAGACAAACTAGACTGAAGAGCCTGATTCACAAGCTTTTTCATGGGCTAGGGGGAGATAATCAGACAGCAAAGGAGAATGCACAGTTCCTTTCCAACTGTACCCACCCAAAGAATATTCTTGTCCCTGTTGTACTTTACTTGACTTTGAGATAATCGGCTGCAGAAATGAGAGTGTTAAAAACAACCATCCTACAACTGCTGCATCTCAGAAATCTTTTCACAGAAGAACTTCAGCTTCCACCACTAAGTTTCTTCCAGCTGTCATCTGCCATATTGTTATAATTTTGTAGGGTACACAGTTTCTTGATCAAAAGACTAAAATAAGAGACAAAAATATGCATTTGAGTCAGATTATCACTGCATTTACCTAACTTGATTTTTCAATATGAATTTGGTTTCTGTTTTGTTTGTTTTTTAAAAATACTACCTTTCTTGAATTGTCACATACATTGCCCTATGCCTGTTCTTCTCCACACAGGACAATTACTGACTTCATGCCAGGTAACAAGGAGATAGTCTCAATCTTACTTCTAAAAGGGCTTTGCTCCAGTATAGCTGAGGGAAGCAGAGAAGAAAGGTTTATAGAAACAGCTACATTTCTCGTTATCCATAACACTAGTGCTTACAGCTTATTAGGAGAAGTGATGTCCTCTTATTTTTCTTATTTTTTTTTTTTCTTACCACTGTGTAGGTTAAGGCAACCTACAGAGAAATTGGCTTGGTCCTGGCACCACTCTTCAACTCCTCTTTAATACAGCAATTTTGGCAGAAGAGAAAATGCCCAATGCCTAATTAAGAGCTTTAATAGGGTTGTAATTTGTCGAATTTGTAATTTGACATTTTGTAATGTCATGAAAACCATGGTGCAAAATACCAACATAAAACTCCCTGCCTCACACAGCCAGTGAGAGTTTGCCAATCAAAATAAGCTATACGGACAGAGATTTTTTTAAAAAATTTTTTCTTTTGCCTGTCTATAGTGTGTTTGACATTTAAATACAGGTATTTTTGTAAATCATGAGCCTTCAAAGTACAGCTTAGGCATATAGCTCTCCTACCCTTGCAGCCATTAAGAAAAATATTGAGAAAACGTCTTTTGATTGTGAAAATGCTTTCAGTTGAAAAGCTGATGTGGCAATCATAAGGTATTGTCATAACAACTTGTCACCAAAGTTCATTACTTTAAGGTTGATGAAAAACAACAGGGACTGTTATAAACCACCACTGTCCCTAAGAAACCAGCAGCTCCCAAGCTTTGTACACAAAGCTGTTTCAGGGATTCTGACTGCAGCTAAGCTCATGTTTCTTAATTTAAGAGCTTCTGTCCAACTGTAATAACTATACCAGACTGCAGCACGGATGATCACTAAGCCAACTCCTACTCTGACCCTTAATTGTAACCTGGGAAATGAGAAGCCAAGAGAAGTCAGGAGACTAATTTCACTTGAAACAAGGGATATTTTTAGGGAGAACAACATGCAGCCAGTACTCTCACAAAGACCAGAGTGGGTGCAGGGCCACAATTATGGGAGAGGGAAATATTAAAAAAAAGTAAAATAGCAGAAGCAGAGTTCTTGAACAATGCAGACAGAAAACACAGGGATTATTACTCTAACCATGATGGCCTAGCCTGGATTTAAAAGTAGAGCTCGTGCCTCAAATAGCCTAAGGTATTACATCTGGTTCTTCTGACTAACCTGACCCCTTTGAGACAGACAAATATTTCCTTGGGGAAGAGTATTGTTACATTTCAACATCTTAACATTAACCACTGACTGTCAATTGAGATAAAATATGTACCCCAGCAAGTCATAAACCACTAGTTTTCCATTAGACAGCAAGAGAGAAACTGAAGACAAGTAACAAAAACAAAATTACCAGTTAACAGACACCAAGATTGAATAGCAAAAACTGTTCAACTATTACCTTAATATCAAGAGAAAGAAATAACAGTGTATAGTAACCACAGAATGCCTCAATATGGAGACCAATCAACCATCACAGTCATCACAAGGAAGCTTAAATTGACTGGTTTTGAGATTGCTTCCTGTTACACTGGGCTAAGCTGGGAACTTGACATTAAATTAGAAAAAGGGAAAAAAAAGATCCCCAGACGAGAGAAACACAAAAAGCCACGTTAGCAGCAACTCAGCTGCCCATCAGAAGGTGCAGAAATCAGTCTCTAGAAGAATACTTTACAGATGTTTCTTCCTTCTCCCAATGCTCTCTCGCTATCTCTCTTTTTAACTGCCAAATTCTACCACTGAAGAGCTTTAGATTCCCATAGTAATAGTAACAATAATAATAACAATAATAATAATAATAATAATCTTGCATGCCCACAGTCTTTGCTAGGACGTAGTTTAAGGACTCTCTAGGAATGCGCCAGTTTGTCACCAAGTTGCCGCTTGAAGCATGACCAGCTTTAGTACTCAGAATCCAAACTGTTTACCACTTTTTAAACAACAACCATTCAATTTCACTGAGCTCTGATACACAAAAACGCCCCCATTACTCAAGTTTCAAAATTATGAAATAAGTTTAAAATTTATAAAATAAGTGCGTGCATCTCCAGTCACAGGAAGCTGAGTACACCAAAATACATGATAAAAACAAGTCAGCAGCACTGCCTGGTAACTGCAAGAGAGGAAGCAAATCTTTAAAAAATACATGTTTCAAGCATTACTTAATTTTTTTTTGAGTAAGATTAAAAGAAACAAGTAACCTTTATCTTCATAACTTTCCTTTCAGTTACGTGCAGGACAGATGCATGTAAATGGTCAATGCAGAGATCACAATATTACCATTTCTTTTAACATACTCATTGTTTGAGTACCACTGCTTAGATTTTGCTTTTGAATGTGGTACATCTCGGAAAGAACTAACAGTGTTTCAGTTGTTTTGGGTTTTTTTTTTTTTGTTGCTTTTCTGGGTTTTTTTGCTAAAGGGGTGGGGGATGATGATTCGGTTTCTTCTGGATTTTTTTTATGGTTTTGTTGGGGTTTTGGTGGTTTAGTGTTGGTTTGGTTTTTTACTTTTTTTTGTTTACAGTGACTGATATTTAAGGGGGTTTTTTTCCCACCAAATGAGGCTGCCATTCAGAAAGGCAAGGCTGTCTGATGTTATCACCTAGCCAAAGTGACCTAGGCTGAAGTCATCGTGTCCTTGTCAAAAGGCAAAATAGAAAAAAAAAGAATGAGACAAGGGGGAAGGGTGTGCGCAGGGGAAACAATCTAAGTAGTCCTTTGGCGTTGAACTGCTTAAGTGAAGAAGTGGTAAAATCACCCTCCTGCAATGCTCTTCTACATAATCTCACCTTCTTCAAGTCAATAATCTCTTTGGACTACATTCTATGTTTTGCGCTTCTGAAAGCTTTACAGTACTCTTGTGGTGTTTGCAGATAACATCAAAATAAGAGAACTTGGAAGAAACAGCACTGGTGGATATGCTTTGTCCAGCTGTAAGATGAAAGGCTTGAGTTGAGCTGCTTGGATTTCCTCACAGCTAGGCTCATAAAGAAAGCACTCAAAGGAATGAAAAATTCCTGCCAAGCAGGAGACAAAGGTCAGGGCTAGGGTATTTTAATTCATTTCAAGAAGGGCAGCACCCAATCAGACTTTACAGAGCCTGTGAAGTGATACTGGCAGAGAGAACTGTTACTGCCTTCAAGCTCACTGTGGAACTCTCTTGTGAAAAACTAAATCACTTCAGTGAGAGTAAAAGATTACATGAACCTCACAGGTTTTGCTCATGAGAGATGCAATGGAACTTTACAACATAGGTCTTCAGAGACCTACTTTTCTTCAGTCAATCTGACCTGCTAAAGCGTAGTTTCAGAGATGACTGGCAGAGGGATTGATTGTTTGACTCTTTGTTCTTGATCATCTCAGTTTGAGCCACAGAAGGTTCCCACACACTTTATAAGAGCCACCAAGCAAATACATTTAGTAGCACTAAACAGCATTTAGCAGTTACTTGGTGAGTTTGCAGTCAAGATAATAAAGTAGTGCCAGGAAAGTGCCAGGTAGCTCCCAATCATTGCCTCTGTCTTTCATTCAAGTATAGCAGACAGATCATAGAATCTGAGAATCATCAAGGTGGGAAGAGACCTTTAAAATTATTAAGTCCAACCATCCACCCAGCACAACTACAGTAACCCCTAAACCACATCACCCAGCACCAGATCCGGACGCCTCTTAAACACCACATCCTTGGGCAATCTATTCCAATGCCTGACCACTCTAAGAGTGAGGAAATTTTTCCTAATATTTAATCTCAATCTTCCATCTCAGCTTTAGGCTATTTCCTCTTGTCCTCTCTGTAGGCACAGTAGAAGAGACCAATCCCCACATCACTGCAACCTCCCTTCAGGCAGTTGTAGAGGGCAACGAGGTCCCCCCCAAGCCTCATCTTGAGACTAAACAAACACAGATGCCCCAGCCATTCTTGTAAGACAAGTTTTCAAGACCTTTCACAAGCCTTGTCGCCCTTCTCTGAACATGCTCCAGCACCTCAATGTCCTTTCTGAACCGAGGGCCCAGAACTGAAATCAGTACTTGAGGTGCAGCCTCACCAGTGCCAAATACAGGGGGACGATCATTGCCCTGGTCCTGCTGGCCACACTGCTCTTGATACAGGCCAAGATGCCAATGGCCTTCTTGGCCATCTGGACCCACTGTTGGCTCATATTCATCTGGCTGCCAACCAGCATCCCCAATCCTTTTCTGCCAAACAGCTCTCAAGCCACTCCTCCTCCAACCTGTAGCTCTGCATGGAAAAGGGACGTTACTAACAAAGAAATACGGATTACAAGACACATGATAAAAGAGTATTTTTAGGAAATGCAACTGTAAGAAAGAAATAAGTAACTTTAGCACCAAGTGGAAAGAATCTGTAAGTGAAAACAACATATCCAAATGAAGTGAAATTTAACAAAAATTAAATCCCAGTGTCAAAAACACATCAAGTAGAGACATGAAAGGGAACGAGAGCAAGTCAGAAAAAGACATCAAAAAGCAGAGGAAGTGGGAAGAATTGCATTATCTGAAATTCTCTCTGTTCTTTACAGATTTATGGATGTTAAAGATCATACAGAAAAAGTTTCTTCCTTTTTTTTAATGTCAGTCTTGTTTTTCTCAGTAACTCAATGCAATAGTAACTTATCAAAGTTTAGCTCTGCTTTATAGGTTTGACTGCACTGTCTATTGACAATTGCTTATTTTTGCCCTTCTCCAAATGCTCTTCTAAGATTGTCATGCAGGGGCAGGGTTTCCCCATTGAGGCTGACTCATTTCTACTGCAGCTGACAGGACTCCTGCTCTTCCAAAACCTTTGTAGTCCTTTGATGTAAACTCACAGTGAAGGAGTCCATACGGTAGGCAAAGCATTATTAACAAATACAGAAGGTACAACTGGGTAGCTATAACATTTGTGGTCATGCTGCATGTGACAGAGACAATTCTCTGTCAAACCACTCATCACAAAAGCTTTAGCTATTTGTGCCATCTTCCAGTATATTGGGGAGGCATCATTATATGGGTGATGATTTGCCTACATTTGACATATCACATAATTACATGCCTCTTTTTTCACTACTCCCTAAGCATCTCCTGTTGCACACTGCCACAGTGCTTTAGTCCAACCTGGTACAGCAGTTCTTTTGTTCTCAATTCTAGCTGTGGTCTTAACTTTGTCAGCAACTTTAGCACTCCTGTTACCATAAGCGTAAGGGGCTCTTTGAGTCAGTTCTCTGGATTAATCAGCATTTATGAGATATGCATTTAGTGCTGAAGGCTTCAAGAAAATATTATTTTCTACTCCCATACAAGAGATGATCCTCTCTAGAAACTGAATTTAGATCTTAGTAAAAAATAAGCAAATCAGAAAAACAACAATACATGACAGGAAGCGAGCAAGAAAAAAGAAATGCCACTAGTGCCTCAAATACCTATAGTGCAGAGATGCAGTCAGACTGAACCCTAGGATGACACTACAAAGATGACAAAACAAAACTGAACACCCCAAATCCCAGTCTGCAATTGTTGCTGTCAGTTCCTTCCTGACCTCCATTTTCTCAGTGCTTTCAAGCTGCCAGCCTTCACTAGCTTCACACAAACTCCTCCAGAAGCACAGGAAAGGCACAGTGGCTAAATCTCTCTGCAGAGTCCAGTGCAGAGGTGGTCTGACTTGGAGATTTAACTGGCCTATCCGTATTCACGATTTTATATCTCAGTCCAAGGTCATAAGCATCCGTACGCCAACATTTACAAACAGTGTTGAAATACCCTTCTGTTAGCTTTAAGCTCGGATGTTGTGTGTGCCTGCAATCATCTCACTTCAGGACTGTTCTCTAAACATTGCTGAAGGGCAAATACACGACCAGGTAACGCCAAAGCAAAACTGCAATGACTATCATTTATTGTACGCAAAACATCAAAATGCTTCTTTACCTCCAGTCTGTTCACTTGCTGTTACTTTAATATGAATGCACGAATAAACCAGACCATACCTGAGTCGTGCCAAGATAGCACATCACTCACTTTGTCCAAGACTTGCTCAGAGAGAAGCAGTTGCAGCTTGGCACATCTCTGCACTGATGTGCACATTCAGCTTTTGGACTGGGCTTGTCTGTACTGACAGCCATGTCCTAACTCACTTGAGTTGCAGTGAATCCATGGAGGTGCACATGGTTGCCTGCTATCCCTCTGCCTCCATCAAACCTTACACAGGGTTGTGGTCCTACTGGAAGCTTTGTATACCTTCCCATCCTGCAGTCATTCTCAGGAGGGAAGAAATGGACAACAGCATTTCAGTTGTTTCTGCTCAGATATCAGAGCATCCTGTGCCTGCTGGACAATGAGATGGAGAAGTCTGGGGAAATATGGTGGGGGGAAACTTTCTCTGTCCCTCCTCTTACTGAGCCTCCCTTGTCACCAGTGGCCAAGACATGCCCATGATGGAGTGGCCAAATCCCTTACAGGGATTTGAGGCTGAAGCACAAGGAGATGATGGCACCCTCTTTGCTCTCCTCCACTAGACCCAGGCGCAGAGATCTTCAGCCCCACCACTGTTTCTCCTCCCAGCCACATCCATGGGAGGAAGGCAGTCACTGTCCTTCCCTGCTGCTGGCAAAAGAAGGATCCTTCCCTGTTTTCTACTACTTTTCCCAAGGACATGACAGATGGATTTCATTTAAACGCTATTACAGTATGATGCTGCCTTTAAATCACAGAACTGACTAATAACTCCTCTTCCATCCACTGCTTTAAAACCAATATAAGCATACTCTTCTCTTCAGTTTGTGACATTTCTTGCTGCTGCTAAATAGGGAATATTTTAATTGTATTTCTGATTCTGCCATTAGAAGCCTTTATATCCCATTACAAAGACACACTGAGATAGGAGATGAAACTGGTAAGGAGTTTTATCAAATAAGTCCAAGCCCTGCTGCTTGCCACAGCCTGAACAGAGAGTATGTTTCCTTCTCTGGTTTGATTCCAGCTCGTCACAGTGATCTACAGAAAAATATCAAAAATTGATTTCCGTCCTTTTCTTCCTTACTCATTATCTCTCTTTTTGTTTTTAATGTTCAGTACAATCTCTCACCTTCCTGTATCCGTACCTGAAGTGTTCTGTTCAGTCAAAATATTTCTCTTATTCTCAGCTGATGGAGCAAATTTTTGGCAACTTTTGAAGATATTTTAATCCAGAACATTTCCCAGGCATGTGAAAGTTTATCATCATTAGACCAACGTCTGAGTTTTTAAAAACTGAAAAAGGTCAGAATAAAAATTCTCTTTCCAAGACTGAGATTTTATGATCAACAGTCCATCCATATGATTTTATGATCATAGTCCATCCAGGTCTCTCACACTTCAGCTTCTTGAAGATTCTGAGGAATTTCTGAAGCATGGGCATAAGCCCAAGCACTTTCACATGACACATGAAATATGCCACTTTTATCTGGGCCCAAACTGGTTTAAGCCAGGGTGAACATGTTTGAGTCCTCTCTGTGCAAACCATGCTGTAATTGTGGCTTTGTGCTACAGTGATCCTATTAAATAGTATTTGATCATAAAAAAGAATTAATAATATCAGCTGAGTGGGTAGCAGGGTAGAGACTGAGTACAGGCAGAATTAGAATGTGGGTAGTTGAAAAAGAACAACATGGAGACACTTTTAGAAAACTTAATTTAAAATTATCAATATATTAAACAAGCAAGTGCAGAAATAACTCTCCCCTCCCCATACCCTGATGACTAGATAACACAGCTCTGGACTCCAAGTGTAACTGAGCAGCAGAACAGTAAAACACATTTTATTGTTAAAAAAAAATCTTAAAGTTTAAGTCACATAATCACAAATACATCTCCACTGACTTTAGTCAATTAACTGAATGCCCAGGACCTCTTATGTCTAATAAAATCAGATAAAGAATTGTGCTAGCTAGCTTCCATGAAACAAGGATCTTACGCATTGAGAGGTTGTACATTCAGTTTAAGAAAATATTAGACTGCCAGTTCTCTGTCGCATGGCAAATATTGAAGCATCTGTAAAATTCAAGTAGCAGAGCAATTCTCAATGTATGCACAGCACATAAATTTGAAGAACTTTCACACATAAAGTCAAAACAAGCTTCTAAAGTTTTAGAGTCAACATTTCAAGTTACTTAGGACTACCAAAAGTATTCATATGTCCCCCCACCAAAGCCACAGACTGTTAATGTGTGGGACAAAAATCTTGTAACTCCCAATTGTTAAAAGACGAAAAAAAGAAATAAAAATGTCACTAAATAACATATTCTTGTGTACATGCAAATTTTATTTAGGTGATCAAGTCATCTTGGAAGACAACATACTGGCAGACAGCACACATTTAAGCTCCACCAAAAACCACGTGACCATTAATCTCCTGGAGGATTTCACATAAAGCTGACAATTTTTGCTTCCACCAGCAATGTTTATTTGCTAAATCCTGGACTGGACTGCAAGCTATCATTTTGAAAAGGAAACAACTCATCTGCACAGTAAAGCATCATTTTGCCCTGGTTATCTAGCAAGGACTCTTGATCTTTTGCACTGTCAAGTTTTATCAGCCCACTAAAATAAATAAATAAACAGATAGATAAATGCCATCCTCCCCAAAGCTCAAGCAGATCCCCAACAGGGAGGATGCACACCTGCACAGTGCAGTTTGCAGCCAGAAGCAGCACACACACACACAAATACACTTCAGACAAACAAAGCAAATAACATTTGAACACTCTTGCCAAATGAGATTATGTGTTTGTGTACCACACTCTCACACATATGCACAAACCCACACATTACACAGCAAATAATGCTCACAGAACAGAACAAAGACCCTTTCTTATTGTTCTGTAAGGTTTTGCAAAATCCCCTTCTTTGTCTAAAACTGAATTAACAGTATTGCTAGAGCCCTGATAATTTAAACATACAAAGCTTGCAGAGATAGACTATAGATTTCTTTTAGAGGAACTGATAACATTAAAAAATATAGATATGCTTTGAGAACAAAAGCTCCTATTTACAAGCATCTTTATTCACCAAATTTTAAAATGCAGGAAATATTGCACCATTCAAACGCAGACCCTCTGAAAGGACACAATTGGAGCATAAGGCTTATCATATCCAGCTGTGTTTTAACAGAATCTCTTATGGTTATCTTCCTTCCAAACAGAAATGCTAATTACCAATAAAATAAAAAAGCCACCTTAAAAAAATCGACTCAAAAATTTCCAAAAACCAGCAAGTCGTCTCCCTGTTTTTAAACCCCAGGACCTTTAGAAGAGTGTCAGCATGAACGAAGGAACCAGGGTAAAAGGAAAAGATGCATCTTCATAATCAGAACTGAACAAAGTATGACACTAAAAGGGATCATTCAGGTAGCACTCAAAGAGGAGCCTCTCCAGCAGCCTCCCTTGACAGGCTGCCCCGACACACATTTATCTTGCAGGGCTCAACAGCATCCCTCTGCTGACAAGACATTCTCCTACCTGAAGCTTCATTTTCCAGCATCAATGCACATGTGTATCCTCAGTGCAGCTTCTCCTGGTTGCATGACTCCTGTTCTCCAGACTAAAGAGACAGGAGTGTAAGCAGAGCTGCAGTGTGCCCTACATTTGGCCACAGATGAATAGAAAGAGCTGGTGCAGTACTTGCCTGGACTTGTTTAAGTTGCCTAAATATAAATACTAGTGTAGCTCAAACTAGACTAACTACTTCCTCCAGCTGATTCCAGTGAAAAGGGCTTGTGATGAATAATGCATGAGAGCTCCTATGAACATGCTCCATTCATTGCAGCAGCTGATGTTCACCTCTCCCTGCTTCCCCAAAGCAATCCTTAGCAATTTTTGTGCTACAAAGCGTAACAATTCTCCAAATGTCCAAAGAGCAAAGAGGATGACCCTTACAGATCCATTTTCTTTCCTCATTAGTCAAATAGAGCTGGGGATTTTCTTCTTTTCTTTATTGAAAACGTACGCAGCTAGAAGTCAAAGAAGGCATGATAAGCACAGAACAGTATCTCTGGGACAACATAACACTTGTAAATTCACTTGCTTAGTAATTAATTTTTCTTATTCTTAAGGGCTGTGAGGCAAGAGAAGCTGTGTAAGGATGAACAGTGAAGACAGCAAAAGAATGTGACAGACCAGAAAATAATACTGTACAAATAAGGTGGGGAAAAAATGCTTACTGCAGCTGGTGAGTTCAGTTGACTGTTTACAGAAAAAAAATATTTTTCAGGAGAACTTAGTGGGTGGATTAATATGGGGGATAAATGCACTTGCTTATTCTCTTAAGCAATAAATTTTGCTCTGTCAGTAAAACTTTTCAAGCTAACTACAAAAATCATTCAGGTATTCTTCCAAAGAGTGAACAAACAGAAGAGTAATATACAGGTAATTTATTTGGAAATGCAATTAGTGCAATAGGCAAATGTTTCTTGTAGATTCGGGTCTATTTTTCAGAATTGTTTTGCTTTGATTTTGTTGTTAGATACACATCAAGTTATTTGGCATCTCTGCATCAGTCACCCACTGCAATCCAAGTGACACTGCTGTCCAAACACAACTGACAAGGCTCTCAAAAGACATTAGTTTCCTGTAAAGGAAATGCGGCTTGTCCGTCTCCCAAGCAACAAGAGTTAGAGCCAGAGGAAATAGCCTCAAATTTCACCAGAGGAAGTTTAGATTGGCTATTTGGAAAAATTTCTTCACCAAAAAGGTTGTTAAGTGTTGGAAGTGCTGGCTACCCAGGGAAGTGATTGAGTCACCATTCCTGGAGCTATTAAAAAGACGCAGATGTAGTGCTTAGAGCCGTGTTTTAGTGGTAGACTTGGCAGTGTTAGGTTAATGACTAGACTCAATGATACTGAGGTCTTTTCCAGCTTAAGTGATTCTATGATTTACAGTGAGAGTTCATGCAGCTCCTTAATTCTGAACTATGGCTATTCAGTTTGGACTTAATTCTCTAGACAGCTCTGAAATCACATTTCTCAGGTAACATCAAAACTAAAGAAACAGTTTCCGCTTTCTACCTCCAATTCATACAGAAGTTGAGAGATAAAAGGCGAAGATAACAGAGACACCAAACGGAAAGGAATATTCAAAATGTTAGAGTCATCTAAAGCTCAGTCATGATTGTTACTTTACTTGCAGTCAGGTTGTTACTTTGAAAGGACTCCTCTTTCACCTCTGCTAAAAGTGGTCCTCCTGCATGGATCAAAGCTTATAAACTTATCAAACTTGCATCTCTCCAGATGGCATTATCCAGACAGTTACATTTATTGGAATGCTGTCACTGTGATAGCCTCTGACCTCAGGAATACGATATGCACACTGCAAAGCAGAGGAAAGGATTTCCCCTCCCATCAACTGCACTTTTTTTACAGACCAACTCCATCTTTTCATCCTCATCAGTTCTCGCCACTTTTAAACTGAAGTTTTCAGATGACTGCACTCTATTCAAAATTCAGTTTTACCACAAAGTGACATGGTACAAATCTGATGGCAAGCTTCACTCTGAGCATACTTTGTTTCTCATATTCTCCCTCTCACTCAAGGTCAAGGACAACACCCTGAGCTACAGACCTTTTGTTTCATCCAGCACAGCTGGTCCCATATCCTGTGCATTCAGTAACTCAGTGTTTCTCCCTCCCCCCACCACAGAATATTCCTTTTAAAAAAGAAAAACTCCAATGCAAAATCATATCCACACAAGCATTATCAGCTCTACTGCAAAGGCTATGGAAACACTTCACTTACCAATATTCTACAGATATGTTGCCTCCTTGAGGTTTCTTTATCTTAACATTTAAAAACTGGGGTCATAAATTCTTCCTTCAGGCTCCTCCATTATGATTGGGGAACCAAGAGGCTTCCAGAGAATTAGCAGGGCTTCCTACAGTGAGAAAGCAGGGGCTCTGCACAAATCCAGCCTTGTATGCCAGGTAAGCAATCAGGCTGAGCATGACAGATGCAGAACCTCTTTATGGAGAGAGTTTCTGTCTCTGTGAAGGAAACCAAAAGGACTACACCTTGTTAGCAAACAAAACTTCTGTCTTAGCTGAACTTGGGCTGCTGTGGATTCACTAGCCAGATGTTTTCTTTTATATCTGGAAGATAGTGTTGAATTCTGAGATTTTTTTTCCAAAGGCTCTAACTCCAAGGCTAATGGAAGTGAATTGCTGGAGGGGAAGGGGAAAAAACACGCCATAAATAATCATTTGTAAGGCTTCTTTAAAGAGAAGCACTTTATCTAAGCTCAGTTAAGAGTTTCACATAGACCTCTGGATATGTACCCTCTTCCTCTTAGTTCAGGAGGTTGGGTGAAAGGTTATAAAGGTTGGTTTCTAAATTCAATAGGTATATTACTATCATTACAAAGAATTATGCAAACACAATAAAGCTGGAAGAGAAACTTGGTGTAATTACATTGTGCCACCTGCATTACACCAGTGAACTCTCAGCAGAACTTTGTGTGCATGTGGCCCACAGTACTACCCCGGTGACACCAGGTGTTATGTGTAAGTTTCTGGGAGAAGCAAACCAGAACATAAACAGATGAGCATCACAGCAATTAAACACATTTTATTATTGCAGACCATTTCTCAGACCCTTCTCTCCACTGCAAATTCAACTTAAAATGTAATGAGAGAATTAAAGCCTATCTGCCACCTAAAAAGGGTGCTTGATAGGGATTTAACTAAAAAAAAAAAAAATTTTCCTAACATTTTAAAGAATAACGAGCTCAATTGTTTTTTTTATCCATCCGTTCATTTGAAATCATGGGATGTGCACTAAAACACTGCTTGTCCATTTAGAGACACCTACTCCTACACAAAACCTCAAATTTCTATGTATCAGAGCTTCAGAAAAAAACCCACATGGGAAACAATGATATTGGAAATGTGGCAAACCACTCCAAAGTGACTTGAGTTCATTGATATTTTAAAGGGATATGTGACATTTGACTACTTAGAGTTAACATACTCTTGAGTCTTGCATCCCCAAAATAAAGCAATTTGCTGCTTGGGTTTTTTTCCTCAAATGCTGAATATTTTCAAATAATGCAATCTAACCAATATGTTAAGTCTTATGTTTATGAAGCTAAAAAGAGCAGTTTAAAATTTAAAGGCATTCAGCTGAACAGTTTTATATTTCATTTAATATGAGCAGCATTTTGTAGCATTCTCCTGCATGCCTGAACAATCATGTTGCCGCTGTGAAAGGAAGAGATGCAGGAGAGGCCTCACCATAGCAAGAACAGTGCTTAGCAAAATCATTTTTCATTCTTGTGCACTTATTAGGAGAAACTTGAAATAATGTGCGTGGAGTAAACTCACAGACATATCAGTTCATTACATGCTTATGCTAGGGGCCAAGCTGAATCATTTTGGTTAAGTATTTAGCTACTGGCTGGCCAGTTAATTTTACAGTCAAATTTCGTACAGTCTATTTAGCTTCTCCCATTTTTAAATAACTGCAACCTCCTGGGGAAATTCTCTACTAGACCATCTGCTCATTTCCTATAAATCCTCCTTTCAGACCTTACACAAATTTCTGAGCTGTCAATCAGAACTTCTTTGATGTCTGGGTGAACAAAACCCCAACTATTCTGTACTAAAACCTGCAGTACAAAAAGATTAGTTATCCCCTGATCAGTAAAACAACAGCAGCAAAGCAGGTCATTTCTCTGCAGCACATCTCAAGCAGCAGGTATACTCTTAGTGGATGAGCACTTACGGTCCTTCCCTGGCCACAGGACAGTCACTAGCCAGGGCAATTCACCTCACGTTTTCAGCTTGTTATTCTCTCTGGAGTTTCTGCGTGTCCAAGCTCCCTGTTTGCCATCATCTCGGTTGGTACTGCCTGGGAACAACTGATGGATGTTTCCCAGGTCTAAGCTCAAAGGAGGGTTGAGGGAAGGGAGAACAAACTTGAATGGCAAAATTGTAATGGGGAAAGATGGCATAAAGAGATGTTAAATAAATGCACAGGCAGTGTTTGCTATCATCATCATGCTTGTGCAAGCACTGCTCTGCTCTTCTCTGGTTTGTGAAACACTGCAGGCTGTGCAGATCCAATGATGCACCAGACTTTTTTTCAAACAAACAAGGCTGGAGGGAGTTTCAGCAATCAGGAACACCCTGAACAAGCTAATGGACTTTGACTTGGCAGATGTTTCTCCAAGCACATGTGAATTTCACAGTGGAAAAAAGTAGTGAAGATTTTATACCCGTTTTTAATTGAATTAGCGCCAGTCTCCAAAGTCTGTACCAAGCACTAACAAATACCACATAACCCACTGTTCTAACCCATGCTTCTATGAAAAAGTCGACAGCAGTACCTGTTGTAGGAGCTGACTTTTGTTGATGCCTGTGTCTAACTCAAATACTTGTCACTGCAACAGTCAATTAACAATGCTGCAAAGCAATTAAGAGGTGCTTACCCAAGTACTGTGGGTATTACTAATGCAACTATAAAACAAGAGTACGTTATAACAATAGAACCTGGAGAATTTTTTGAAAAAGCATTATAAGACTGACTACAGAAAAAAACCAAACCAAAACCCACCAACAAACCCAAATCCAGAAAAAACAATTCAGACTATCAAAAACTGGATGGCTGAACATGAAATGAAATAGCCAAGCAAGTAAGGTGAATGTGGAGCTCTGCAATGCTTTTATTTTCTCTCACATCTACATTTTTGACTCTTTTTCTTTTTGGCCTCAGAAAATAAAACTAAGTTCAGAACAGTAGACTGCACACAAGTTCTCCCCAGCAAAAACTGCACAGGAAGGAACTAGTTAAGTCACTTTCATGAACACTTGAGAAATCTAGGAGAAAAAAGTAAAAAACAAAACTTTGCCATATAGAGGAACCATACGAGTTTCCTCAAAAGTTTCTCCAAAAAAAAAAAAAAAAAAAAAAAAAAAAAAAAACAAAAAAAAAAAAAAAACCCAAAACAACTAAAAAAGAACCCATGCAAAGAAACCTCACCCAAAAAACAGCCCATCAGAGTCCAAACTTACAACAGCTAAAACCTACTCAAACGTGCAAGAAGAATTGCCAGAAAGGATATAAGAGGCATAGGGTCAAGGCTCTGCATTAAACATCCCCCAAAAATTTTGGTTATAAACCAGAACATCGGACTTGGTTATTTCTGTCGTAATGACTGCACTGAAAACCAGCAGAGCTATAAAAATGGACTGATCTCATCTGCCTTCCTTCACTCTGCAGTCCAGAGACTTGGGTGTGCCTCAGGTTTACTACAGGTAGGTAGAGAGAAGTCAGTGTTAAAGAAGGACTTTAACAATGTACTTCTTGTGTTCCAGTTGGGTACCCCTCCGTCATTCTTGGGACAGATGGCATGGGAGTACCAGAGCCTGCCACCGAGTTCCTGGTGGAATATGTGTGAGCAATGAGACCATGGGGAACATTTTAGTGAAGAGGATAAAGCATGAGACTGTATTTCAGAGGGGACCAGAGGAAAGATACCTGGGTTTTACTGGGTGAGGTGCTGAGGGATGGCACTTTTAAAGTAGCTCCTTTAAATGAGTAGCTGTAGCACCAAAAGTAGAGACAGGTCAAAGAGAAACCTTTAAGGAATTGCTGGGCTATAGTGGTTATTATTTTCTAGATCCTTTACAGGTGGGCTTGTCTTACAAAGGTCTGACTGAAACTAACCAAGATGCTAAAATATCTAGACCTAGATATCAGAACTCTTGAAAGCAAGTGTTTGGATTTGGAGATCTAGCACAACCTATACATGTTCCTGATGGCTCCTGAGGGCAACATGAGGATTCCTGGCAGTTTGGAAGCAGAGTAGCAGGGCTGGACAGAGGCTAGAACTGGGAATGCTTTCAGGAGATAAGCAGCTGCCACCAGTTGTGCTCAGCATGGAACTGGGTGGACTGGGGACAGTTCAAAATGCTCATAAATCTAGGAACAGTGCTCTTTGTTGTACGTATGTTCAAGAAGAAACAGAGGTTTATAGATGATAAGGGGAAAAAACCCAGGACAAAACAGTCTGGTGTGAACATGATACAGCTGGAACTGAAGCTCTGAGGGGACAACACAGCCCAGGCATACAGGTTGTCTCTCTTTCTCCCCACCTGCATTCATGGGAAAGGCCCAGTTTCCCATGGAAACTGCAAGCTCCTATACACTTCACTCAGTTAATTCTAGTAACCATTAAAATGCATCCTTCAAAATGGCATTATTTATTCGGGCTCCAAAACACAGAAAAAACACTGCAAATGAAACTCTCATACCTGGTCATGTTACCCACTCCTGAAATTCTCCCCACTAACTCTTGCAGAAGAAACATCCCTTACAGCAGCTGTGCTCAGATGTGACTGGGAGGAAGCGCTGCCTTGTTGCAATCCTGCTCACCCCATCTGCTGGGTGGGGCTTTTTTGTCAGTCTGTTGTCTCCTACTAACATTTTCCTAGAAGTCTATTTTAGCTCAGTAGAACTCCCACCTTTACTATATCTGATATAGTGGAGTGTTTCCTTCTATTTCTCTTCTCAAATGTTTCCATCTAAAAATGGAATAAATGATGCTGATATAAAACATGTTCAGTGGTGAAGATCTGACTGATGACAGATCTGATGTTGTCCTTATCAACATAGAATCAAATGAAGACATCCCTGCTGACTCCACAACATCGGTGCTAAGCCAGGCATCAGTCAATATTATCAATAATCATCTGGAAATTAATTTTAAAAAAACAACATAGGAAAGTCTCTGCCAGTTATATTTACAGGTGACACAAAACTTAGCAGGCTGACAAGGCTTACAGACACTTCACAGATACTGAGCATGTGAAACTGATTTGGGGAAAAAAACCCACAGTACTAAAACTGCCTTTTACTTTCACCAAAGCGACACGGGCTGCGACTGCCAATTACATAGGTTTCAGCTTATAAAGCAGAAGTGCAGTAGAGGATTAGAGGTAGAAAGCTGTAGTGAAGTGACAAGTGGAAATAAGAATTTGAATGGGGTTTGAGGACAGGATTAATGCCATTTACCCCTGCATTACAGCAAGCAGAATTTTCAGTTTTTCCTCTGAATTGTCAAGGTAGTTTTGGAGAACTGAGAGAGGACAAAAACTGGAAAGTCACCGAAACCCTACCAGCAAGAGCTGCACACATTGCCTTGTAATTAAGACACTTGCTTTCCAGTGTCCCAACCATTACTTTTAAACATGACAAGAGAGGCCCAAAAGGATATCTTTCCATCCCCGCATTCCCCCAGTCTCATTTATAAGGCTGATGGAAACACCCTATCAGGCGAGATTCCAGAATTTTATCTCTAAGTTTATCTAAAAAGTGAATGACCTCACTTGTTTTTAACATACAGATAGGTCCAAAAGCACAATTTAAGAGCCTGTTTTAATTAGTAAAGAAAGAGTTACTAGCAGCTGAAGCCATGGTTTCTGTGCATTGTGATGGTGGCTGGCATGGAAACAAACTTCGAAGTACAACGGAAGCTTTACACCTGTCATCTTCAAATCAAGGCTGGAAGCTAAAGTGCCACTTCCAAATACCAGGAGTTGCAGGTTCAATGTACAAGGGTAGCTACATGAAACGTAACACAGGTCACTCCAAGTCAGATGTGGCCACCCCTGCTGGTCTTCAGTGTCACAAACTTCAAAGGAATCATTAAAATAGAAAAAGCCATTTTGAACCACACTGATGGGAAAGGGTTTTGAGGGTGGGAGGTGCTACTTTTATGTTGACTCCAGCTAGGAATTAGGACAATCAGCCCTTTATTACCATTGTCTAACAATACTTTAATATATATATTTAGATATGTATGTTCTGCTTTGCATATTAAAAACATAAAAAATAGCTGTTTTTTAAAAACTTTAATCTGTACTCCAACATGCCTGTCCCCCTCCTGCATGAACTTTATCATTGTATAGTGATACAGATTTTTCTGCTTGGTGATTTGAAGCAATTATAAGCCGAATAATCACGTTTTTCATATTATCACATCTCGGTCCTGTTCCCAGCTCTAAGGGAAAAGGTATCTTAGATTAAGCACAAATCAGCACTGGCTGTACCCATTGGCCCTAATTTGCTAATGTTTCCATGAACTACCCTAGTTCTTCCCTTGTCACAACTTAAAATAGCTATGGTTTAATGTCAATTCATAATTATGACATGAGATATTATGTACAATAAGCTTAAGTAAGGAACACAACTACACACTAGAGAGTGAATTTGACTTGAGTGTTAGAAAAAAATCGGATTGATTTTTTACATAGAAATAGCCATAAATACTTCTACGTCTGTGAGACCTACAGCAGTGATTTTCCAAAGTATAAGTACTGAAGAGTAGGAATTACAATTATTCTTCAAGGCAGTAAGGCACACTGGAAATCTGTGACTTCAAATCCAGATTTGATATAGAACTCAGTAGGTTACACAAAAATTTTAGATGTACACCCCATTTCATTTAAGGTCTCTGAAAAACCTAAGCATAGGATGCAAGCTTATTAGTGAAAATGTTCTAATGTTAAAAATATTTCTAATGTTAAAAATACACCAGAAATTGCTTCCACACTCATATACTCTGAGTATATGAATATCTGTGCTAAACACACCCACTTCCAGTTACCCTGACTGATGTACAACATGTGTACAAAGCAGTTGATGACAGAGCCCCAGATTCTTGCCTCCAGGAACACCAGAGATGCTGCACCCTTAAAGAACGTGGTGGAAACATGCAGTGCTTACTTAGCTCAGGGATGAAGTCAAATGCTGCAGACTCAAGGACAATCCTCTCCCTGGCACTAACAGCCACCTGTAGTTAAGATGCATAAGGAGTCAGATGCAGTCTACATTTAAGCAAATGAAAAAATTATTAACAGGCCACTTTTCCTCATTTTCATCAACATCAAAGTAGTGCTTATTTAGAGGAAGAGAGGACTGGGTTGCAAATAAACCTCAACAAATAGGTGATTCCCGCTCTTTCCTTTGTCTTTGAAATTCAGTTCTTGAGGGCTAAAAAATGAAATTCTGAATGTCAACCACTGACCTGACAGAATACACATATGGGCTTGCTCAGTAATAAAAGTATGCTTTGACTTGTGGCTGTCATACTAAAATCTCCATAAGAAATTTCCTAAAACAGGAGCTATGTCTGCTGCCAGAGGGAAACATGTTTAGTAGCAGATGAGAGACCATCACTTCTGGGACCAAGAGAAGCTAAATGAATCCCAAAGGTGGATTTTGTTTCTAGGTGTGAGAACTGTTGACTCAGAAGGTGGTACTCCTAAGAGCTTATATTTCAGCAAAGGAGGAAGGAGCAATTTCTGAAGAACTTCCCCTGCCCCTGTCAAGAATTATTCATAAATGGCATAAAGGCCAAGCAGAATTAGCTAAGTTCAAGGTGCAAATCTAAGCCTAGATAAGCCTTAATTTTGCAGAAGTTTTACCTGTAAACCACTGGGGTGCAGGGTTTAAGGGGAATCAGCAGTTTAAAGCTAGACGCAGTTTTAAAACCCCTTGAGGTTCAAGTACTATACCACACCTCCCTGGCAGAATTGTTAGTCTTTGTTCTTCTCTCAAAACAACCCCAAAACAAAACACCCTAAAAAACAACCCAAAACCCAAGCTATTTTATTTCACCAGGCAAAGAAACACATCTGTCTGAAAGATCAAATCAACAAAGTCATTCATTATGCATCAATGCATGAGGTAAAACATCCTACAGGTGGAAAAAATATCTGTACTTCTCGGGTGTCTCATTTAGAGAAATTACATATAATAAAGATGAACTTTAAAAATCAGTTAGCAGGAATCTAATAGTCTCACTTTAAAGAAACAGTATAGCCAATGGATGATGAAAATCACTGCACGCAGCAATCAAGCCTTGACTAATGTCTTTGTGGAGCTGTGATGATTTCAGCAACATAGGTACTTATTTATATGCACATATAGATCACTGTGGGATCATGACTGACACGCTTCTCATTAGAAGGCAAACAAACAAGTATGCTTCTGCCAGGGAAGAAAAAAAAATATTAAAGTTTAAAGTCACGAGCTCAGATCCAGGGCTCCCTTTATGGAAAGTTGTTGCACATTAACATACACGAGAAACATTAACAGACCTGCAAAACAACGCCAAAACACACATGACTATCATGTAATTAAACAGCATCAGCACTTCTTTCAGAATATAGTACTTTTTAAAGAATCACTCTCAGCTTAAGTGAGCTGCTAATGAAAGCCAAACAGAGATTTTGTTAATATTGGAGAGGTGATTTAATATTCAGGTTAATGCAACAGCTACAGATTGTAATCATTAACTCCAAGTTTCTGGTCTTGAGACATCAAAGCAAGGAGTTCACATGCAATAAGCAAAGTCAAAACAGAGATTGTATATAAATGAGTGATTATAAGCAAACAGCAAAATCTGAAACTGCCAAAGTTTATTCTGTGAAGGATCACTACCTAAAACTCTACTTCTGTATCAAGTGCTGTTAGTTTTCATAATGTTTACTGAATTTTAAAAGAAAGAGTTGTCTCCTCTTTTCCCTCAAAACCCTTTCAGAAACCACTTCCCACACTCTGCCTTTTGTAATTCATCCCCACTCAGCAGCCATCTGCTCCTTTCCTCACACACATGCTGTACACACTCCAAAACAAACACAATGCAGAATCAAATGGCGTGATCTGACTTTGTTAGGACTGCTCCAGCGGGAGCAGCTCCCTCCCATACCATCCCCACCCTCCCACTTCCTGCCTCCTCTCTTCCCCCTTCATTGGGGTTTGCTTCCCCCTTCATGGGAAGCAGCATGTACTAGCTTCCATGAGTAGGGCTTGAGAGGACCAGCTTTTCACCCTGCCCTCAAGCACAGTAAGAGCAGAAGAAATTCAGGAAAATCACAACACTTTGCACATTCACCACACCGAGATTGAGCAATGCTCACCTTCAGGAGGAAGAGCCCTCTGCTCTCCACATACCCCATGCCCACCATGTTCTCCAGCAGAGCTTTGGGCCATCAGCACAACCATCTACAGATTGGGACTCTGGCAAAGCAGGCATCTCAAAGGACGTAGTGACAAAGACTTCCAGGTGCTCAGCTTTTATCCATACACCTGAAGTTCTTTACAAGGCTAGTTAGCAGTGCCAGCCCTCTTTCACAGATGGGAGTCAGGATAGCACAAGAACCCCAAAGATTTGCCCAATACCATCTAGCAGGGTGGTGAGACAAAAACAAATCTCAAATTACAGGCCTGGTTTAATTCAGGCCTGGCTGGACTCTGTATTCTTCTTGACAGTTTTCCAGGCACCACACCAAAGGTGAGGTAAGTTGTGCTCTTACCAGGAACATGTGGGACAGAAGAAAAAAGCCCTTAAGCTGTCAAGGGGCAGGAAGAGTGGAAAGTGTAACTTTTTCTGAGAAATGGAGCTTTATGCTCCATTGAAAAAACATGCCAAGTAAAAGCCAAGATTTATATTGTCAGGAAACGTCTTCACAATTCTCACTCTGAGGGTATGCCTATAAGTAGTACAGCAGAAAAAGTACATACTACTTCTCACAGAAGAGAGAAAGAATACTCAGACAAGAATCCTTCCATAGTTAGCCAGTTTCTATACAAAGCAAACTTTAATAAAGGAAAAATATGAGGCCCAGTCTTAATATATGACATGGTTACACATAAACACACAAATTGCAGTACAAAAAAAAAAAGGAGTAAAATTCTCAAAGGAATCAGAGCCTGGCTGCTTAATGAATGATTTGGTTTATGGGTAAGCAAAACCAAATACACACACAGCCTTACAAAGCCTGAGTATTTGGACTGAATTCAGCCACTCAGAGATCTCATCCACAGCTCAAAATCCACAAAGTGAATAGAAAAAGTCAGAGCACTTCTGTACCTTAAAAACAGCTCTCAAAGTGTAACTCTAGATTCAACAACATAAAGCACACACGTTTACCTTGAGATACTGTTCTACGACTACAAACTCACAAATGCGTATCTTCCTTTTTTTTTCCCCCAACTGCTTTTCCAGTAAGACATGGCTTATTTGAATCAATAGGCCACAGTACCTTTCCTGTTACAGGATGCAAGAGATCATTACAAAGGCAGAAGAATTTTACAAAGATGCATCACAATGTACTTCTCTCACCATAATTTCATCCAGACAAATTAAGCACTCAGTATCTTCAAGATGACAGCTTTGAGAAGTACCTGGAGATGTCAGGGACAATCACAGCATCTCAGCTGAGCACACAGCAGCCAGTAATACTACACAGCACGTAAAAAACAAGAGACATGACCAGAAGGGAGTTTCAGCTGATCAACTGGATTTAAATCTGACTAGAACATTGATCTGTTTCTGTGATAAATGCTGTGTGATCTTTGACAACTCAGTACTGATTCCGTGGTTGAGGCTATTGAGAAGAAACAGTACTGTGCCCAAAAATGACTTGCACCAGCATCTCATGATCTCTCATTCAAACACTGATCCCACCCATCCCTGATCTGCTTATGAGATCTGCAGAGATCACAGCACAGGAGGCCGGGGTTGGTGCATGTTTTTAGAAAAGCAGTGAAAAGCTATTGCTGGGGGAGCTTCACTCACTGCAGTAACACCTACTAACAATTTGCGGTAAACATCAGTCCACTTCAGTGAGGAAGGCACAAAGCCCTCAGAGAGACAGTGCTATAAAAAAACAAACCCAGAACACCTCAATCACACGCCAGCATCATTTCCTTAATCCTGAGAGCTGTTTGCTTTTGTATGCATCAGGAAACATTGCTGTCAGCATATTGCCCACCAAACAGGGGCAAGGGGGGGTTGTAGCTTCTCACACACAATATAATGACTCTCCCTTAAATCAGGTAAGCATGAAGTTATTCCTAGTGAAGGGTAAGTAAGAAGCTAATGATGGTTATTAATAGCCCTTAAAGCTATCAGTTCATCTGAGTTAAATGCAAGAGTAATAATCCCTTTATGACCTTCCTCATTTTTACTGGGGAAATGGACAAAGTTTCATGAAATAATGCTTCTAACCTCAGATTTCAACTCTTTTAAATGTTGAAAATTGCATCAACCTGAATCTACTAAGCTCTGGTATGTGTATATATACATATATCACTGAGGACTTAGACCAGAAATGGTAGGCAAAAGCCTTTCCTCTTAACACTTCTTCAAATTCAATAGGATTTTTGCCACAGTCTTCCACAAGTATTGAATCTACAACTTAATCTGCCGTGAGGCATGCCTAGGTATTATACATCACTCAATTAGGTATTATACATCACTCAATTTGAGAAACTGAGTTGTAATGATGAAGGTGCTAGGATTTCTTGCTGTTCTTCACTTAGTCACAAATCACTAATCCAGAAAATTTGCTCTTGTAGCAAGGAAAACTAGAATAAAACCAAGCCTTAACCTGAAATACAAGAGCTACATCTTGATGAGAAGCATAGAAGAGGAGAAATAGTAAGAGATCTGTACTGTTCAGATTGAGAATTCTTCCTCTACCGCTCTACCACAAATGCGGATAACTAACCACATCCATAATCACAAAAGATAGTAGCATATAAAGCATGTTCTGGGGAATAGGAAAAACATTAATTTCAGGGACTGATGAAGTCTTCTCTCCTAGGCACATTGGTCCTTCATTTTCTGCTGCTGTGCTTCTTGAGCCTTTCCTCCAAAGGACTTCTTACTATGCAGAATGTAGGTACCAACAAGCCAAAGGTCTGGTTTGAAATAGCAAAAATGAAAGCAAGACAAAATTTCATCTGCTAGATGACACTCACCTTGGCTTTAGCCATAGTTTCTTAATAAACAGGGGAGATATGTACATGAGTCTGCTCAATCTATAAAGTGCACACTTGGAAATGTTCTTGGTCTAAGAAGCTTGGTACAACAAAGCAAACCTACATATTTATCTGTGAAGTAGTACTATTGGTTTTGATTGTGGTTTGTTTGATTTTGTTCAGATTGTCAAGTGGCTTTGTACAACTCAAAATATTTTAAGATCACAGTGCACACATTTATTTGAGTTGCTTACTGTTCCTGAACAGAAAAGGTAAGAAATTTACAATTCTTATTACATAATAAAGGTAAAAAAACCATGGAACTTGAATCAAACTGTGAAATGTTGCACTTTTTTCTCAAAAACTATTTTATGTTTTTACAGACATAAGAACTGTGTCTAGGCCAACCGCCTTTGTTGTCTACTGAGAACTTATGCAAGTGAAATACGAAAGTATTGAAGTTACACTGACTTTGCATTGAAAGATCTTCTTGCTCAGATTTACCTAGTATCCATCTCTTGTACAGAAGATATTACCTAGGGCACAACAACTACCTACAGCTGCTCAGCAGATTTGCCCAACACAGGATCATGTTCAGCTGCATGCTGCTGTTTCTCTTGGAGTGGTTGCTATCTCAACAGAAAACAGGCATTTTAAAATTAAAATCTGATTAAAAATATGGCAAGAATAATCTAGAAATTCTTCTTTTGCATTCCATCTCTCTTTTACTGTATTCTTTAAATATGAGCAAAACTCACAGTCTTGGCCAGAATGCAAGACTGCATCCAAGAATTAACAGGGTCTCTGACTGTTAAGTACCTGTGAACATCCTAACTGATGCAGTATGAAAAATTAACTGGATTGGTCAAAGTCAGCACACTAACAACTTGACTGCCCTCCAGCTCATTTTTGACAACCAGCATTAAAGATTAACACCAGAAGCAGGAGTGAGGAAGGGAGTATAAAGAGTCAGGCTCATGTGCACAGGAGCAGCCACAGTGTCAGTACAGCTGTGCATCAAGGACAGCAGGCAGCTCACCCAGAGCTCCAGCTATTCCAGTTGTAGTTTTGGCAGAATGCATTCACCTGGGGATGAATGAATATGCTAATGGAGACAGGAAGGACAAGACTTGGGAAACATGAAGTGTTTCCAAGGTAGCCTAATCTATTGCTTGCACTTCCTCTTCTATGTTGAACATGTGTAAACAAGTACTTGGTTCTGTTTCTAACATGCTAAGGCATGAAAATATAACAGCAACCCAGTAAGGGGAACAATAATCAACATTTCAACTAGTTATCATGAAGGAAACACCAGGGAGATTGGTTAACACAGAAGTCACTGTGTTGGAAATAAAAAGCATGTTTAGAAGGAGAGTAGGGACTCTCACTTCTGGGCCCACTGAATGGTTAGAGGCACAAGTTGTTCTGATCTGCCTCCTAACCTCCATCAGCCCAGAGCAGGGCAGTAAATTCACAGCACTGCCCTGTCTTACTCTCAGTACATACAGTTACTATATGGGAGAGCACCGAAGGCAAGAAACAGCAGAGCCCTCTTACCTAGGGAGCTGCCCAGACAGTAACTGTATGCAACAGGTGGGAAGCAACAGATTCCAGCAGACTCCTGAGACAAGGTGCTTTATGGATTTAGAGCATCTCCTCTGTGATAGTAACTTCTTGCCTAGTCCTGGCAACCAAAAGCAGCCAGCCTCATTAATTACTTATTTAAGAATCTGAAGGGCTAGAATCCATTTTAAGATATTATTAAGGAGAAGACTCAAAAAAGCTGATATTAAGACAGTTTATTTTTACTGGTGACTTTGGTAGGTGCAATCTGGACAGCTGTCAGGTGAGATGGGCAGTCAGCACAAATGATCCTAACACATCAGAAACAACTCTTTTACCCTACTCAGTGTTGGTGAATCCCTTTCTGTAACATGACAGTGCCTTTTTAGTCCCTTATACATAAGCTATACCCTGTCTGTAATTAGCATCACTCTAGATCTCCTCAGAGTTAACCACTGCTGAGGAGTCCAGAAAGCAAGCCCTGCAGCTGTACCTTAACGTGAATGTTCTCTTGACCTCATTTTATGTTAAAGCTAAAAAACCACAAAGAGATTTCTGTGAAACTGAGATAATATAAGATCAATGCAGTACAGTGTACACTAAAGCACAATGCACATTAAGGTCTTTGGGCTGGATCAGAGACACAGTCCAGGGATAAATAAGGTTGACATGTGAAGACTAGACATAATATGCTATTAAAAACTGTTAAGTAGTGTATTGATTCGATTTTAGTGGACTTATAATCAGTGGGTACTTCGGGTATTTTTGCATTAGCACCACAGCAATACCTCATATTGATTCCATCCATACACATGCTCCCAAATTAAGAATACAAATTATATTTTGTAACACAGTACAGTATGTACATATATGGGTATCTGTAGCCTTCCTTGTGATATTCTTGTCACTATGAAATATCACACAGCTACTACCAAGATCAAAGGAAAACAGGATGCATGGCTACATACAGAGGTTCACATTCTATGCAATTTTTCTTTAAATACACCTGTAACAGATTCTACAATAATGGTATTAGAGCCATCATCCAAATCGCTGTCTGCCTTGAATTCTTATGCAAAATAGATGGCTGTAGCTTGCATTTTGCAGAAGTTACTCAAAAGCAATCTCCAGAATTTTACAGCCAGCTGCTTTAAAAAGAGCAAAAAGAATAAGGAGATAATTTGGTAGCATTCGTCCTCACTAAAAGCAACAGCAATGCAAGGAGTTGGAGCTTCGAAACAGAATCAGGTCTGATTTGGTAACCCCTATCATTTTATACTTAGATAGCTTCCTGTGAAAATTAAGCATATCTGACAGTACCTGTTCCTCTTTTTCTTTGGTCTTGCTCCTGGAGACTCTGGAAGAGGTAACATCCTGAGCTGGAATGACAGAGATTTGATGCAGTGGCATGTTCATCACACCGCCTTGTTTGGTCCTGTCATTTACAGGAAGGAGGCTTGAAAGCAGTGCTCATTCCGTGCCATTGTGAGGCCTTGCAACTAAAAAATAAAAATATTAGATCATGTTAAAGTAGCTTGAAATGCAATAATTTCTAAACCAAAGCTACGCCATCCACTGGACCAAGACACATCTCTTATTTTGGTGCACTGGCGGGGTGAGAAGAGACACAGAAACTTTTAAGAATTTTACCTAGACAGGCCAGAGCACAAATAACACAAAATGAAAAAATAAATTCTCAACCAGTTCTGAAAGCATTCTGAGAGCAGAGCTAGAGGGCACAGATCATGCTTGAGTCTGCCTGGATAGGGAGAAGGAGGAAGAGCAGCTCTCAAAGCTGAGTGTGCTACCTGGAGGTGCAGAGAGCAAAGCTCATACAGGTAAGTTACCTAAACTGCCAGCCCCACCATACTGGATCGATTTACCTCAGGAATCATCCTAAAACAAAGTGAATGCTGTAACTTTGGCTAAAAACAGGCAATAGCCTGCATTTGACACTTGTCATTTCTATAAACATCTACCACTCTCAGACAAAAGATGTATCACGTGAGATGTTCCCTTCCTAAGACTATTAGAGATTAATATAATCAAAATCCCTCACTAGGGATTGTGAATTCACTGGATGGACTACACACACTTTATCCTTCTTTTACTAATATAACAGGGAAGTATTACATATAGGAAAGATAGTGATAGACATAAATTAGCCAGAATTGGCCGTGCTAATCTGAAAGGCAGGCATAATTAACCATACCTTTCATTAGATTAGTGAAGTTACATTAAATAAAAAGCTTTTTGAAACATGTAACATCATGGAGTGTTTATTTGGAATGTAACTTGCCACAAATGAGACACAATCAATTGTGTTTAAAGAACAGATTAAAAGGCATTAACACAGCAGGGGCTATATTAAACAGATCAACTAAATAATGCACTGTTCTTCTGTTTCCGTAACATACCAATTTTTTGTTTCGCTGGTTTTGAATCTGCAAAATCAGAAAACAGAGACTAGATAAATGCCCTATGTATTATGTTGTTTAACAATTTGGAATTAGTATAGCTTAGTACTTAGTGCATATCCTTAACATATACTGCACAAATTTTTTATTTAACATTTAATTGGCAGTTCTGAAGATAGACCTAGACCATTCCGAATCTTTTGTGGAATTAAAAACCTAGAAAGCTTGGCCTATTTCCACTAGACTCCACAGGAGTACTACAGTTGTATAAAATGAAAACAGGATCAACTATTTTGACTGCTTTTGATTAAACAATAGGAAAAAAAAATTACATGTTCCAAGGCACTTTATATGCAGAATGATAGTTCACTATCCTCTCTGCACTGAGGGGGAAAGAATTATCAAAGATCATAGAGCAAATCATGAACAAAACCAAAAATGCATGCAAGGCTTGCTGCATCCCAATCACACACTCTATCTGCTGCGTGATGCTACTTGCCTGTTCAAGAGCTCAGCCAAGTTCAAGAGCTTTACTGACATGTGGGCAGGATTTATATTACTTCCATAGAGGCCAAGACAGTGCATCATAAAGCACGCATGAGGGCTTTAAAGGCAACACCTCTGTAACTTTCAGGCATCACTTACTTTAAAAGTAAAATATATCAGTATACATAAACAAGCACCAAGGACACTTCCTTACTGGAGGACAAAGGGAAACATGAGATTTACCAGCATTATTGAATCCCAGCATAAAGAGAAAACACAGAACCTTCTCAGGTCCTCCACACACCTGCTTAGTTACATCCTCTAAAGGAGCCAAGCCAGAGGGAATATAAACGTGGGCTGAGACGGGAATATCAAACCACAATAAACAAGGCAGGAAGGGAAGGCATTTTCCAGAGAAAACAGAGAAATTAAATCCAGAGAACGTTAAGCTTCAATGAAAATATGCCAGGTAATACGTTCTGTGCTATTGCCAGTGATAACAGAGAAAAAGGGAAGGAATTTGACCCTGCTCTGTGTCCCCCCTCAAAAACGGTTCTGGGCTTGCAGGCAAGGACACGTTATGACTGTAAATTGAACATGGAAAATTATTAGAAAACACAGTTAACCTTCTCTAATGATGGCAAACAAGTCAAACCAGTTTTTCTGCAGGTACTTCGAGGACAGCATGTGTTACAATTCTTTGAAAGAGCTCAAACAGCAGATATAATCCAACTGGGTATTCAAAGATGACGTGAAACAGCCTTCCTCTGGTAAAGAAGCCCAGCAGACGCTCTAATAAAGCCTGTCTTTGTCCAAGGGTGGCTTAGAGAAAGCTGTAAACTAAACCCAGATGCTTCCCTGTCGCATCCCAATCTGCAGGGTCCCTAATAATGCACACAACTCAAATTCTGTCTGTATCAACCTAAAGCATTTTAATTCCACAGTGCTAATTAAAGGATAAAGTTACGTGAATGAACAGACCATCTGCAGTATCGAGTACCAACAGACAAGGATGCCAGAAAAGCAATGCCACTCAAAGCCAACACAAAGCAAGTTGTGGCAAGCTCCATGGGACATTCCACAGCTAAATTAATTCCTTGTCTGACCTGATTCAAAGGTGAGAAGCTGGGCACCTGCAAAGTGAAATCCAAACTTGAAGCACATCAAACTGGGGGCCTGCCAAAAAGGAAGAAATACTAAGGCAATGGGACTGTTCCTAGATAGTCCCTTCTCTTCAGGATTCCAGTTAGATGTTCAGGCCACACCTCACACAAAATGAGAATTCTTCATTACTACAACCTCTCCATCCAACAGCAGAGTACTTTTACCCAGGAGGTGGCAGGTAAGGGCTCAGCTTCCTCCTCCACGGTGTTTTACTTGGTTGCTAACTTCCTGCAAAGCTGGCTGGGGCACATGGGAATGCCAAGACAGAGGACAGCTTGAAGCTCAACTGTTCCTCTTTTCTGTAGCCACACTGGTTCCTAAAAGATGGACTCCAGCCATACTGTCCTTGCAGAGAGTCTTTTGAAACGAATACCATTTCAAAAGAAAAGAGGCCTAAATCCTGGCTGCAGAGCCCACAGGTGATCTTAGCTCAATGAAGAAAAGATTTCACACATCTATGTAGTCCAGTTTTGCTTTCTGCAGGACAGGCAAAACTGTAACTAAAAATGGCAGCAGACACCTGGAACCACACCAGCTGAATCCTCACTACGTTGCTAGAACAACAAAGCTGCAGCAAAACCAGTCAGATTCAGAGAAAACAGGAGAGAGTCTTTCAAGGTAGTTGAGAAGTACAAAAGGAAGGAAGAGCGGGTACATGACCTGGGCCTGGTGGCTGGGGCATTCCCCTGAACCATACATCTCACAGAAGCAGAAAATTAGGTTCTTCTGGGTTATCAGCATGAAGTACTTGGTGTTACGGAAACCTTCCAGTCTTGGCCACCCACAAGACTCTCTGGCAGTCACGCTCCCAACACCAGAGACTTTCGCTGCTGGGACTGAAGCCCCCTCACAGCAGGCAGCTTCCATGAGCCCACAAGACCCCTGCTTGACTCCCTGCACACCCCACTCACACAGTCAGACCAGGTTTCCCATGGCAGAGTCTCAGATGTCTTGTTCCACAAAGCCATTTATGCACAGTGCAGTAACACAGAAACAGCCTGAACTGGCACCTCCAAGGTGCTCAACAAAGGATCCCCTGGGCTTTTATCCTGTCACAGTCTACCGGCACACAAGTCTCGCTTTTCCTCCCAAGTCCCCTGCTCCTGCTGTGTCTCCCAGTGTCCATTCACCTGCCTCATTGGCACCACTCATCTTCATGCCCTTGGTTGTCCAAGAGGTTGGCAGTTCGTGGCCTCTTGTCTCGGGCTCCAACCCAGAGCTCAAGCTGCACCTTGCAAACTGAACTACCTGCACCAAATGTATTCCTCAACAATGCAAAGGGACAACAACAACAGGAAACCTCAGTAGAACAGAAGTAGGTGAGAAACCACTTGAAGTCCTACTTTCATCATCCACCCTGTCAAGATCTGTTTCCCAAATGACAGCAAGAACATGAGATGAACTAAATGACCTGTAACTTGCTGGACTGTTAGAGTGTCAAGTGCCATTGGAAGAACGCAGATGGAAGTCCTCCCTCACCTGCCACCCATTGCAGTTCTCTGCCCATTACACATTCCAAAACAAAGGCTAAACTACTCTTTATCAAAGATTCACAGCTGGACTGGGGCAAGTAAGCAGAAATCATGATTTCCTGTCTGTGGTTTGGTACCAGAGTCTACAAACATGCAGTCTGAACATCAGATTTTATTAGGTCATTTATACTTCAGAAAGTCCACCATATTCCCTTCCCCACAGTGTATGATGGAAAACTTCAACAGAAGCTCCAGAGCTTTAGTGGCACTGGCTGCAGATATGCAAGGGCCTTACCAAAAGAAGTGCATCCCAAGGATGCATGTAGGCGTGCACACATGCTTTGTATTACTCAGAAGGGGAAAAAATACAGTTCTCAAATAGGTCAGTTGCTTTCCTATTTAAAGTACAATATGTATTATGGATTAAAATAATATGTCTTTATGTGCATGAAAGATATGATCTGGAACCCATGCCAGAAGGAAGATGATAGCTACTAACGGAAGGGAATTGGAAAGAATTTCACCTGTGGGTTGTTCTGGTCTGCCCCAAGGTTCTCTTCAACAGCCCTAGCCCCCAGTAGTGATGGTGAGCAGCATCACCTATGTCAGTGCTCTGACAATCTCTTGCAAGGTGGGTGAGTTAAAGAAGAAGCAACAGATCACTGATTTCCAGATAATCCAGACACTGAGGTACCATCCACGGCACCACAATCCTGCCGTGGAACACATCCGTCTGTAGACTGCAGGGGACCTTCCAGATGCAGGCTGAAAATTCTGCTCTGAGACTTTGTGGATAATTGCCATACAATCTGGTCTTCTGAAACTTCCCCTCTATGCAGCACAAAACCTGACCAACCCAAAGAGGAATAAAAACTCCCTGAAGAAATTTGACTGCTGCTAGATAGTGTAACATCTTCATCAGAGGGCTTACTTTCTCATAATAAGACCTGAAATAATCTATTAATGCAGATTTGGAATCTGTTTTTCTGCTGGAGGTCTTGATGTGAAATCTCAAAGCCCCATTATAAAAAAATCCTTTGGTTTTAGGTTTCTCTTGTCGTTCAGAAGGTAACAGAAGCCCTCATCCAGTGATTTTAGCAAATTCCTGAGTACATCTTAACTTTTTCTAGCTACTTTGACATTTGAGATGGATATAACTTATGCCTACTTACTGTACACTACATTTTCCATATTTGCAAGTATTTCCAATCCCATCAGCTTGTGTTGGCTCCAGTTTGAAGCTTTTATTTATTTCATTTTGAGCTTGTTTGGACTTTTCCCTTACTAATGTATCTTATGTAATCCTCTTCTAGAGATGACAGATGTGCATTTTCAAAAAGAGGATCCTGCATCTGTGTTTCATTTTAGTTTACTGTAGCTTAATCAGTACTTTGTTAACAGCATTATTTAAGAGATGTTATCAAGCCTCATGCACTTCACATGCATTTGTTAACTTGACAAACAAATCTAATCAAGAGATGTTAAGGGAGAGGGACTAACACTTCCTTTCCTGTAGTACCTTTCATATTTCGCTTCTAATGTGAAAAAAAGAACCTGAAAAGAACCCTTGTATTGAGACCAGGCAGATATAATTCTGGATTACTGCTATTTACAGCTATGAGTCTGCCCATATATCCTGCACTGTTTACTAGCTTAGCTGTAACTTCTCCCTTTATTATCTCAGTTCCTCCTTTCCTCCACCTGCTAATGTCGCAAAATTATTCAGCTTCAAGACTTAAAGTTTTAATATATTTTTAAATCAAGTTATTGAGTAGTTGAAATCAAAAGAAAAGCTTAGAAAGGGGACAAGAGAATCTTCTGCAAGTTTCCCATCTTCCCCCTTTGAAAGCTTCTCAGTATACAGGAATATATAGGTGTAGACTACACATAACCCACAGAGAAACAGAAGTATCTGCCAGCTCTGGCTAACTCCTCTCAAAATAAGAATACATTTAGTTTTACAAATATAATACAACCAGACAAGCAAGCAGTTAAACTAGTCTTAGTAAATAACAGTCCCAGAGCTCTCAGCAACCCCTTCCCATGATTTCAATGGAAGCTGAACAGGATCTGGATCTCTCAAGAACAGGGTCCTTAAAAGCTGTTCCCTTCAAATCAAATCAGCTGACAAATGCAATTATGAACTAGCTTGGTAGAATTCAGGAAAACAAATGTCACTTCCCTCTGTTACAATAACACAGTATACAGTCATTACAGTCCCCTGAGAAACAAAGAAATTACTTTTGTCTGCTTCTGCTACTAACAGCAATTTGCCTGCATCAGAAGCATCACTGATCATTCCTGATGTGCTGTGGAAAGAACAAAGCACCAGGTATTCCACACACACCTGGGGGCAGCAAGCTCCTGGTACAGACTCAAAATTTCTTTGGCATCAGCGGTCTGCTGGTTCATACACATTTTAAAGCAACTTCCATTGTATATTTGTTGATGAAATAGACCATAATAATATCAGCAATAATCCCTGGGACAGTCTCTAACTAAAATAAGCAAAAAGAAAAACAGGTAAAGCAGGAGTTTTATTCTCTACGTTGGGAAGTCCTAACGGTGGAGGCCGGGGAGAGGTAACAGCCAGGGCTCCTGTTTTCTCAGCCAGCAAGTTCTTCTACCTGCTCCCCTGAATTCCCAAATCCATTTCCATAAGGGGGTGCCATTCACTCTTTAGCCTCAATAATCACCATTTCTCCTCACCCCTTCACAACAAAGACATCTTCCTGTCTTGATGTGCTTCTGAATAGAGCAAGTCTAGCACATAAATCACACTCACAGTAAGCTGCCAGTCTCTACAGCTTTGTTGCAAGCAGGACATAACATCACAGCCTGTTTGGGCCTTATCACTTTTAGCCACAATCCCATCAGCAAGAATGAGTAGAAACTAGCTTCCCAAGAAATTAATGCCCCTCTCCAGAAGATACATTCTTCTCTCCAATTTGGCACCAAAGCCACCCTGCAGATCAAAAATTAGGATGTCTTAATCACAAAACTCATTTTTTTTTCTTAAAAGATATGGATGAAGACTTGCTTCTTTATAATAGTCATTGTCAGAAAAGAACATGCTACAGTACCATGCCAATTCCTACAGTTTTTGAGAAAAGCCGTCTTTCCTCCTTCATTGCATGTCCAAAAGTAATGCACAGCAGTAACCTACATGGATTCCATCACAGTGTGAACAGGTTTGGGACTGGCCTACCAAGGCTGCTGCAGTTTGTCGACTGCAACTGCAGATCATCCTGCAATCAGCACAGAAGAATCCACAGTACAGCTACCGGATACAAAAACCACTCCCCTCACCACTACTCATACACAAAAGCCAAAACCCACGTGCCTCAGAAAGACAGCAAGTGATGCCAAGACAAGATAACACCCCAGATCTCCAGAGGAACTACAAACCTATTGGGAAAAATGCCCACATGAAACATTTGCCACATGATTTGGCAAAGTGCTCCATGTGACAATTGATATTTTTTAAAAGAAAATGCAATGAAGATTATAATCCAATGGAAGAAGAGAAATGCTAATACATGTATAGATCAGAGAGAGAAATTTGCACCAACATGTATTTGCAGGTAAATTTCTAGTCTAGTACACAAGTCCACATGATACAATGCAACACCTATAGGATAATTTATGATCCTTTCTCATTCACTACTATAATCCTTTTGGGGTTCACAAAACTCTAAATCAGTTCTGAAATCCAAGGAAAAATTGCTCTGTAGTTTTATTTTCAAAATTAATAAAGATTATTAGAAAATGCATACACTTACACTGAAGACAACAAAAGCCTGGGTTTCTCAAACAGTGTAAATATTTACAATACAAGAGAGTGATGAAACAGAAGAATCTCACCATTGTTCAATGAGGACATTGCTCACATTCTATATTGTACAGAGATAACAACGATGCATTTTTAGGAAAATTCTGTGCTACATCACTTATTTTCCATTACATCAGAGATGAGCAGTTGTAAAAGCCATTTACAAACAACAGGCACATAATCAATATTCTTCACTATTGTTTAACTGCTACCAGGCAAAACACTTCTCTTAAGGCAGAGTAAAAAGAATAAAAAACTATTGATTAAATGATTCTGTGTTTTGAAGAAATGTGAAATCATTTCTTCTTTGTCTTTGGGTGAGTAGAAAATTTCCAAAGCCATGTACATAAGAATGTATCTCTTTTGAATGATTTATGAGTTAAATGTCAGGTAACTCTTTATTTATAGGTTTGAGTTACAACATGTTTTTGCTGTGGAAACTTTAATAAAATCTAGATTTCTCGATCATTATGACAAACCTTTAAACTCTGAAGAAACACCTATAAACCACATTTTTTAGGACTTGCCCAAAGCAACTGAAGAGCCTAAAACCAGGGTCTTCAGAAGTTCAAATGTAAACTAAAAAGAGCAATGTACCAAGCATCCTGTACCTGACTCTTTTGCTTACTTGCATGACACCAATGAGTTTGTTTTCAATCGTAATTTCCCACATTTTAAAGTGACCTGATTTCTGATGCCAAACTCACTACCAGAAGTCATTTGCTATCCCCCAAATTTAAAAATTCTAAGTACATTTTTAAATACAGGGAAATGCCATGAGTCATTAAAGTATAACAGACTTCAGTGAGAACTTTTTATTGGGAAATATACTCAGGCATAGTACGTCTCCTCAATGGCTTTATGTTTCCATCTTTTTCCATGCTGATACCTTCTCTGTCCATCTGCCATGTGGATCCAAGAATCCCCCATGCAAAAGGCAATGTGGGAAGGACCAGTAATGAGACCTGCATGAGAACTTGTGCTTCAGGCAGAACAATGTGCTAGGGGAGCAGAGTCCACAGCCCCACAGACATCACTGCCCATCTTTATTTCAAGTATCACTAAAACAGAAGTGTGCTCACTGGCTGTGATTCAAGAAGGCAAATCATTGGAGTTTTCCAGCTTAGCCACTTCTGTGCAATGGAAAGATAACAGTACTTCCACATCCCACCTCCAGGCTGTTTCAGCTACATGGATAGCTTTTGTGGGGTGGAATTGTTCCTTACCATGGCAATGTACAGTACCTGGCACAACCAAGAGCACAGAATGAAGTACTACAGTAAGACAAACAATAGCAGCACTAAACATCTGAGTCACTCTTTCAGTTTCACACTGAAAGGAAAAATTCAGGAAAAATTGCCAGATCTCGATTTGAGAAAGTTGCTAGGCAGACAAACATGGTATTTCTCATCAACTTCAACATGAAAACTATGCTATGAAGAGTTTAAGAACCTCTGTGTCATAGCATTATCATTAAAAAGTAAAGCTGTATAAAGCCCACAGATGGAGTCCAGGTCTGTGAAGAGAACTAAATCCCTTCCATCACCAGAACAAGACAGCCTCTTCCAGCTGCAACCTTATCATGGGATTTGTTGGATGGCTAAAAAGGATCACTATCATTTTTCAAGTGTCCCTGGTGTAGTTTAAGGGCCAGGCAACTGATTTCAGATGGCTGGCAAACAGTCTCACCCCAGCTCCCTGTGCCAGTGCTGACACCGACACGCACTGGCAGCGGCAGAGCACCAGCACGGTTTCCCTTCACGAGGGTATTATTTCACGCGAGCGTGCTGGCACGTGTGTGTTGGTTCTGAGCATCCTTCCCTCACAACAGTGCTCTGTGCCACCCGAAAAGAAGGGACTGGCATTACTGAAACCCACAGACAAGGCATTCCTTACCACAGTCTATAAAGGGCCATTCATCCCCACTGTACCTAAAATAGCCACTGGATGCAATCATGAGATGAATACATGACTGTGGATTCCTTTAAATCACTGCCTTCTTACACAGACAAGAAACCAGTGTCCAGCAGTTGCATCCTCACCCATTGTTCTTGTTCTCAATTCAGCAATCAAGTGTTGACTCTTCCTGTTCCTCCATTATTAGTCCCTTCATTTCTAGAAGTATTTAGAAGTTTAGAGATTTTACGAGAAATTTAGAGAAACAATGGAACTCCACCAACCCATTCCTAGGCACTTGCAAGACCTTAAAGCAAATCCATTAGAGCTTTCTATCACCAGAACTACAGCAGTATTTCTAAAATCCAGTTATCATCTACCAGGTGCTCATTGCCAGCCAAACACAACCAGCTGCAGAAAGCTACTGAGACAGAGTAAAGTACAGAAAAAATGGTGCTTACTAATGAGAAACACTTAGAACTGCACAGGTCTGTTTCTTGCTGCTGGAAGAGGTTGACTTGCAGTACCCTTTTGACCTACTCTTAAATGATTACCAGTTTTTACTCCAGCATGTGCTTCAAAGCAATCTCCAAGTGTCTAGTAAGGATGAGGGGAGGCTCAAGCCATCAGATAGCAAAATTCAGTGGGACAAAAGGTGGTTTTGAAGGAACCTGGTGATAGCTGCAGCGATATAACTGAATGGATTCTGGGCTGCTGTTGAATATCTGCAGGGCAGGTAAAAGAACCTGCTATATGAAGTTCTTCAAAACAGGGAAATAAAATTCAGGAGCATGGCCACATCACTGATGCCAACTGACATGTTACATTTTTGAACCCAATCACATTTAGAAGTGGTTTTTCTGTCTTTTCCCCAACCAGATTATCTTTGCTTTAAATTAATTTAAACATGAGCCAGTGAGATAAGTGTGGTAAACAAGGTTGATGCAACTATGGTGCACGTGAGCACTACTGTAAAACCTGAAACATTCATGAAGACAAAACCTGGAAGAAACAGCAGTTATTATCAGGTATCTGTTGAAATTGAAAGGTAGAAGAAAAACTTTATTTATCAAGCTAAAATATCATCAGTCCTCAGTGGAGAATCTACTGCTGAAGAAAAAGGCAAGCATTGAACCTGTTGATTTTTACACCAACAGCATACTTAGCTGCAGAGAGGAAAATCCACACAACTACACCCTACTCTATATCTTTCAAGACCCGTACCAGCTGACTTTGTGTTTCCTTCTCTAAGTAGTTACAATTATGATAATATTCAGGGAGATTTGCTCTCCCAAAGAGCAGATGAAAAATAACTACAGACAAATAATTTGAACACTTGCCAAATTAGGCTAATGGAGAGATAATGATGGGGTTTTTTTATTAATCATTTTAAATGACAAATGCAAGTTTGTTTTTCTTTCTCAATTGGAAAAAAGAAAACTACCTCCTATTCCAAATGCAACAGATGTTAGAAAGTCAAGACAAAAATCTCCTCCGTTTTCTGCTCACTTAAAACAGTTGGTTTGTTCCATTCCAGATAGTCCCATCTTTAGCACAGGCTCCCACACATAGGCTGTACAGCACATCAAGATGGTCACAAGGTATATAAAGACTAAAGATGTCTCCTGCTATTTCTGAAGTGACAGGAACCCACGAGTGACCAAAACACTGCTGCTTTCCTCTTATAGAACTCAATCATTCCCTTCAGCCTCTGGGTGCTACAGGAAGCAGCAATGTGCCTAGGAACAGGCATGGTCTCCTCTGCGTCATAAGTGACCTTGTGCCTGGCACAGTCCTTCTCCATCAGCTGTGTTCTCTCTGAATGAGGCATAAAGCCTTGTGCTCACAGGAAGTTACACTCCTTGTTTTTCAGGGACACCTGCTATTCAGTGAATGGCATTACCTGGAAACATTAGCATTATCTTACAAACAAATAATCTGGTATAAGCTCATGTCACCCACATTTCCTTAAGAGTTAACAGAAGTTTCACATTTCAGCAAGGCCAACTGATCTCTCATTGCTTCATTACAGAGGACAGAAGTCATCAAACTTAAGAAATGAAAATGACAAGAGGTTAAAAAGTACTCGGATCTCAATGTTAGGAGATATGAAACACCTCCTAAAAAGGCTCTCCTTTCCTTGCTGTGCTGCTTCTGCAGCAAAGCCACACAGCTGTCTTAAAGCGCTCAACAGCTTCAAGCAGGAAACAACAGTGTAACACACATATAAATGTTCCTTTCTGTGCTCATGGAGTGGGTTTTTTGGGGTGGGTGTGGTTTTTTAAAAGGAAAAAAAAAATCTCCATGAAGCAGATGCCCACCAAGGAGGGCATCTTCTCTGCCTAAAAAAAAGACACTGCTGGCAAAACTGCACCCTACAGCATTTTGCTCGGGGCAAAGGCTCAGCATAAATGCAGTGCAAAGTTACTACCATCACTCTTAGAACACCTGGTCTCCCTCCAAAATTACCTTCCCAAACACTGATTCTGTCCAGACTGGCAAACCACTTCAGTCTCTGATCTTGTCCTATAGGCAGGTTATGAATTAGAAAACTTCTCTAATTAGAGATGGCCAGTGGAATTAGAAGGTAGATTATTTTTAGCGATTGTCTGATTGAGCTGGAGCTGCACTAAGTTGTAAATTAGTTACTGCTTTTTCTCAGACTAAATTTTACATACCAATTTCCAATACAACATTTAGTATCTCTTCAAAAGCTATCATCTATCAGCAAAGAGGAAGCAGCTAAATATACGCAAGAAGGTGGTACTTAACATCTTCAAGTTTCTCACTCAAAGCCTAGAAAGTCTGGTGAGGGGAGATGTAGCAATCTGGAGAGGCACAGCCATCTTCACGCAGCAGCGGTGAAGGTCTTTACAAGCTCAAGTAACCTATCCCTCCTGCAAGCTGTCATGCTGGAGTGGCTTCTTTTATAGAAGGGGTCATAGAAGGCCCAGAGACAACGTAACACGCTGTTTTACTGCTCACCAGGTTAAAGTATGACTTAGACTGTGAGTGATTTTCTTCTTTTTTTGTCTTGCTACAATAAAGGAAGAAAAAAAGCCCACAGAAGAAAGGCTTGGCTTAGAAACCTGCCAACTCTCTTCAACTCAGAGGGGTTGCTGGAGACAGCATTTCAGAAAACCAGGCCTGTGCTGCAGTATGCCCATACTGGCCTTGGTAGGATGCACTGTGTACTAGTTGAGTTGCTTTCCACTCCCATCCCCTGCTGACAAGAATTACTTTCAGACTTGAAACCCAACAGTTTCATCATCTTATTAAATTCCCAATTCCTGGCTCAGATATCTCTCATATGCATTAGTTAGATTACATCAACTACAAAGGCCTGCCCATGAGCCACACAGGACATAGCTCAAAGGCAATCACTCAGCGATTGGATCATCGGCTCTCTGAGTTTCTCTTCTTTTCATAGAAGCAGCAATGCAAACTGTGTGACAAGGGATAGGTGTATGCTTTGTAGTGTCATGTGGAAAGGGAGATAACAGCAGAGCATCGAGATGCAACTGGAAAACATACCTTCCTTGGGCAGAGCATCCACCCTAAAGCAGAACCATCCCTGCAGCCTCCCCCACAACCCCTGCAGGAGGCATAGATAGTAAAGACAGCCTAAGCCAAACCCATGCAGGTCTTACAGAGTAGAGCACCTTAATACAGCAGCTAATGAGGACTTGAAAAGGCAGCTGACAAACAGCCAACCAGCACGATGCCTGCAGGGCATCACAGCCCTACCAAGTCTCTGCAAAGCACCTGTAGTTCTGCACAGTGAGAACATGTCAACTAAAAAACTTCCCAGTAGGCAATCAAAGATGGATGAGACAGACTGAACACGTGTCCAAGCTGACAAGTAGAGCTGAAGTAGACACAGAAATCATAACAAATATCTAACAAGACACAATGAAAGATCACAGCCAAGAATAAAATGCATGATGTATCTAATTCCCTTTCTATATAAGGAAGTGATCCTGAGTTCTTTGCTCTCAGGCTGCTGGACCACATGATGCTGAGCTTGCCAGGGTATCACTAACAAAGGAAAGTGAGTGAGAAATCTTATCTTGAATCACACGTGTTCAACAGCAACTGAGCTGGGATCCTTGCCTTCTGGTTGGAGAAGCTGATATCAACACCACTAGTAAATAAAAGCCTAGGTCTGGGGCACATACAAGTGCTTCAGGGTCCCCAAAACACCAAATAATGACCATGGGAGATCCCAGGAAGAAAAACAGTAACAAAAGACTGTAAAGCATACGCCAGACTTATCCTGCTGCATTTGGTATGTAGATATATAGAGGAGATGCTTCCACACTTCACTTGCAGCATTTCAAATGCAGCCTTACTGAGCAGGGGTAAAATACAAGGAGCACTTAGGCAGCCTTGGTACAAGGCACAGGGCTGTGACAGGGCCATCTCCTGCTGCTTTGAAGCTGCAGTTCTAACACATCACTTGCACATTGCCTCACTAGAAACAAAACCACACATTTCATTTAAGATGGATTAGGAAAGGCCGAAGAATAATAAATTTGAACTTCTTGCCATTTGGAAAACACAACAGCATTGCGGGTTCTCCATGATTTGACTGGAAAACATCACAGTGTGGTTTTCCTACACTTCCAGGATGGCACCTAAAAAGAAACTCATCTCTAAAAGGTCTTGAGAACTGCAGAGCTCTGCAGGTGTACTAAAGCAGGACTCTTTTTCACACCCTGCCAAAGCATGTAGCAGCTCACACAGAACAATATGGACACCTTTCAAGCCTTGCAATTTTGCAATGATTGGTGAGTATTTCTGCAACATCAGAAAGACTCAACTTGAGCAGTCTCAGTCACAGTTATCCTCCCCTGTCAGGTCTGACCCTAAGATGAAGGGTATAAAATAGCTGAACACTGCTGTCAAAATAATCACAGAAACAACATACATGCCTCACAAAAAGGAGCTGCCAAGAGGCAATATACAGTTTTCATGCCCCAAAACAACAAGATATTTCAAGGCTTCAGTAGTAAAACACTGCATAAGAACACCAATGTGTTTAGAAGGCTGAAATGTGATCTTGTTCTTAATGGCTTCTGCTTGATTATGCCAAGAGCAAAATTAAAACTCCTTTCCATATTTTAATCAAACCTGCCACTGTTTCCTGCTAATTCTCAAGATCAAGCCAGCCTAACAAGAATCATGTAATTTTACAAGGGTATCTCTCCTCCCTCCAAGCCCTTATGTTATCAAACATTAATTTTGTGAAGAGTCTGCTGCATCATGCCAGCTCTAATTTAGTAACAATACTTTAAATTTCTCCTAAGCCTTCAGAAGGTCTTGCAGTGGAAGAAGGCCATTCCACAGCAGAAGGATCAGCAGAATCTGATATCCTGTGGCTGTAGCTTTCAAAAGGGCTACTCACCCATGTGACCTATCTCATGTTTAAAAAGTGCCATCTCCGTGGGCTTCAGCACAGGGTGAGGCTGCAGCTCTCAGCTGTGACATTGCAACTTATATTCCATTCTTTCTGCAACTAAAAAGTTCCAGCAATTATGTGACTATTTAGTCAACAGGTTCAGAAGTCACTGGCAGTGTGATTGCATAAGCCTACTTCCCCTTAGAGAACAGGTTGAAAAAATTTAAAAAAAAAAAAAAAATTCAAGAATGTTACAAATAGCATGATACAGATGACAACTGAGTTGCAGGAAACTAAGGTATGCATAGGTGAAGTAACTTAAACTGGAAAACAGAGGCCAGAAGCAGGAAAAAAGATTCAGATTTCCTGTCTCTCACAAAAAACCCTTTAGCTGCAAGTGGACTTCCTCTTCTTTTTAAAGCTAAGCAGATTTTTTTCTTCTCATTGAAACAAAATGACATTTAGTTCGGTATGCATTTACCATGCTTGGTGTAAAAAAAATCCTTTCCTCCAGGGATCACTTGCAATGTCAAAGAGTAGCAAATCTTCAGTGCACTTGCTTTTCTGGATTATATGCATGCATATATACATGCACACATATAGACATATTTTATAGAAGCAGCTTCGTTGTAAATCAATGGTCACAGACTGCACTGGAGAAAAAACAATGACAACAACTGTCCTTCCTAGTCCTGGTATTTCCAGTTCAGATTTGGCAGGCAAACTCAAGATGATTACCCTAAAAGCTCTAACAATAATCACAGTTAAAAGAACAACATTTTGGATGCAGAACTACAAGGGGAATTCATGTCATTTACTAAAACGAGAAACCAAAGCCTACTGTCAACTTCAGAAAGAACCAGACTGCTCCCATGTGTGTTTTCTTCTCTGTCATCACCTACGGAAAACTATCACCTCATGCTCTTCACATTCCTCTGGTATGCCAGACTTCACCGGGCTTATGTATGATGAACCGAAAAGCCACTGCCAACTTTCTATCTACTGTAGCAGAGTTCATCGTGCTGTTAAATTCAAGTCCCTTAAGAGTGGTTTGCTGAAGGAGGCCATGGGAAACATGCAAGAAGGGGACAAAACTGCACTCAGATAGGGCAAGTAGAGTCATTTGCAAGAATTTCTTGCCATAATATGGCCCATGTTATGAAACCATGGTAGAGCCCTGTATTGCATCACTTCCTGTTCTCTAATCCATCAGTTGTCTCAAATGTATATTTGCACACAGAAAAAAAAATACATACACAGAAATATGCCACATTTTTCCATTAGCCTTCCTCTTCTGACTGATGCATTCGTTACAAGAGATTATAACAAGGATTGGCATAGTAGTGAATCACCCTCAATAGCACACTGTGCTTTTACAACTAGAAATAGAGGGATCAGAGAGATTAATCCTCTGTCCTGGATGAGACAAGGAGCAGTGACAGTGAAAGCAAATATAAATAGGCAGAGAAGGCTTTGTCTTGCTACAGCTCCATTGGTTTTGAAGGAGTCTCTTCAACAAAGAAATGCTTTAGGAGACCTTTACAAGTGACATTAAACAAAGACATCCCTTTTGTAAATCCTGCAGCAATTTGGAGACAAGGGGCTCCCACTAATAATCCCGTGACATCACCTTCCCTCTCCCAGGAAAGTAAAGGCCAGGTCCACTACCAAGAGAAGTGCTTGCAGTAGAAGATCTGACTGAATACTTCCTCAGTATTTAACTGGTGCTATAGGACAGGTTGAACACAGCAAATTTGTTGCTTCCTTTTCAGTTAATGGTACTTAAATGGTCCTCCACAGCCAAAATTGACCCAAATGCCATGTCCAGAAGCTAGTTTCTAGCTTCAGTCCTAGGAGTCATGGCAATGTGCAGACCCCCACACGTGGTGTGCCCATGGAAATTCTCGTGTAACAAGAAAGCAGAACTTCAAACCCAACTCGAGCAACAAGAACAGAGGCGCAACTCCCTTCCTCAAGCTGCACAATGGCACAGAGTTATTAGCAGTAAGTCTGAGTGACAAATTATTCTGGTCATTAGAATCAGCAGATCAGACCCAGGGGAAGCCTAGCTATTTATTCAGAAGCACTGAGGTTTTTTTTCCTACAGATACTCTTCCTTGCAGGCTCAGCATACACACTAAAGTACATTTGAGAGGAAGGGAGGCACAAAGGATTTTGTATACTTTTTTAAAAATTAGCAACTTTGTATGTAAACTTGAACCCTATTCTTTTTTTGGTTTGTGACCCTAGAGTTTGTCACGTTCTTTCCCTCCTTTCCCTATTATGCAACCGACCCTTTGATTCAAAGAGAAAGGTTTCTCATCCTGTGTGGAGGACATGACAGAAGTCAAGCTACCTGCTCAAGGAAGAACAGCTGACAGCATTTTTATTCCTTGTAATGAACCTCTTATCCTGGATGCTATCTAAACACATGATCTTACTGAAGCCATGACCAAACTGGGAGACAAACTCAGCTGAGTTAGCAGTGACCTGTTAAATGACGTTCTTAAGTCCAATGCCTGTTTCCCCAAGGAGAAACTGGTGCAGTTGTTCATCTGCAGCCTCACCTGCAGAACGGATTGGTGACATGTATTCTGTCCTGATGCCTTTTGAAGGACACACAGAAGCTTTAAGGGGCAGATATCGAGGCATACCTAACTGATACACAGAATTTACCTACCCTCAAAATATACAATATTTATATTCCCTATGAATTTTGGCTACATATTTTGCAAGGTTTACAACTGGGATCCTTAAATGAGTCTCCAGGGATAAAGTGCTCATCTTCTAGCTTTATTTCATCTAACTATGGAAAAATCTCAGCCCCAGTTTCTCGAACCTTTTACTGTTTTACAAACACCTTCGATCTAGATCAGCCCAAACACGATAACCAGCTGGGCATATAATAAAGGCCAGCCTTCCTTCATGGGTCCTAGGGAAAAAAAATTGCAAGCACTAGAAATTGCTGATGGTTGAGATCTCTTGCTGTTTGTGAACTGTCTGGCTGTCTGGTGAGGAGTTAAATTTAGAAGTAACAAAGCTCTTAGAGCATACTATTAATTGCAAAAAGACCAGGCTTCCAAGTGCTCTTATCCATTTACCTGCCCCAGAATCAATAAACCCCATGTAATCCATTATTTGGTTTTTTAATGCTTCACATGAATATGGATACCTTGATAAAATCCCACAAAAACATTGTGGGAAACAGTGAAAAATAATCTGGTTTAGAAATTATGAGTTCTTTTGGTGGAGTTTTCAGTAAAATCCAAACAGAACTAGTAAAACTGACCCTATCTCAGTGAAGAGCATTTCAACAACCTGGAGCTGTGAAAATTCACAGTGAACAAAGGCCACCCAGCAAGTTTAATGCCAGCTCTGCTATGCTACAATAAGCTGCCACCAGATCTTTGCAGTCAATCCACAAGTCAGCAAAACAGAAGTCCCAGTAAACCCTGCATGAGTTCTGTATCACTATGGAAATTAATGTAGTGAATTAGATGTGAGATTTACACGGTTCACTCAGTTCCTGCAGCAGCTAGCACTAGATGCTCCCAAGAAAGAACTGGCATGAGCAGTAAATGGATAACTTGCCCCCCAGGAAGATTTTCCCTCTAATACCTTACGCCCTAGAAGGAAAATTTTTCCCGGCCTTGAAGTTTTTCATTCCTTATAGCCTTCTACAGCTCTGCTATTCACTATTTGTCCACCACACACAGACACAGTCCAAGCACAGGGTTGTTCAGGGTACCTGGAAGTTCCATCTTTCAATGCCTGTTAATCTTTTACGGTACATCTACAGGCTCTCACAGAATGCTCATTAAACACTTCTACAGGATCAAGGGTTCCTTATATTTTTGGGGAGGGTGGAAGGGCAGAACAAGAGCAAACCCAAAAACTATTAGGAAAAAAAAGAAGACACCTCATTCCTGTTTTCATTTTTTCCTGGCAGATAGCCATGCACACTCTATTATTCACATTTTCTGAAGCTAGCCTATCAGTCAGACCTACTAGGGCTGATTGAGGTATAAGGCAGAAAAGACCCATAGCAAGGGACTGCTTTTTCTTACACAGCAGGATCAATTCAGGGCTTGTAAAAACCACCTACAACTCACTCCTTCCTGGAGCAGCATTATTACTGGAAGCTGTCACATTCCTGCAGTGCCCTGCCTTCCCCACTAACGTCAGTGTTTGGAAGAGCAGTGTGGAAATCAGTCTGTCAGACACTTTGGTACATTGCCTGAAGTACTGTGATAGCCTCAGCAGCTGGGAAGACTGAGTCCTTCCACCTTTGAACATGGGAGAGTTGCTCGTCCAAAATGTTCAATCTAAGATAACAGAAGTTTAAATTTTAAAAAATCATCTAATCCTAAAAATATAGAAAGTTCATCCAGCATGCTGAATTATCTATGCTCATAACACTTTAGACCGCGCAAAAGCAGCCACGGAACAGGTGTATCTTCTAGCACTAGACCTCACCTGAACACCTTCCACAATTCTAGCCCCATATCCATATACTGAGGCATGAAAAACATGCACCTTTTCTTCCAGTGTGACGCCCTAAACCAGAAAATCACTTTTCAACTAGTTTACTTCTATAAGCAGAACTGCTGGCTTAGGGCTAGCTGAAAGCCAAGTTAAAAAAAAAATAAAAATCAAAAGAACAACAAAAAACCCAACACCATAACAACAAATATTCAGTGAATTGGTAATTTCCTAAGTTTACATTAGGCCTAAGTCACACAAAGGTCCCAGCAAAAGGGCAGTTGTTTAGACTTCAGCAGTCCTACCATTTTCAGTAACTGCAGCAGAATCAAATCCTGGGGAATGCCTCACTTGCTCCGAGAAGAGTCTGGCACCAAATGGTTTGGGCTACAGCTTTGAAACTGCCAACACCCCCAGCAGGTATTATTCTGGGTGCTGGGGCATACCCTTGAGACAGGAACGTTGATGTTTCCAGCAATCCTGGTCCTCAGACAGGCTTAGGAGAACTCTACATCAGTAGAAACTGATCAATGTTGACAGATTTCAAACAAGACATCTTAGGTCTAATAAATAAAGTGTTTTTCAAAGAAAACTTTTCTCTGAAAATGTTTGACTAGGGCTATTGCTAGATCAATCTCAGCCTCATCTGACACTACTCCAAACCAATTTTAGAAGCAGAAATTCATAAAGATTGCTGCTGCTTCAGCTGAAGTGTTACTGTCAGACCGGCTCTTTCCTCTTCCACCCCCATCTTCCTTCCAACATCTCTTCCCACCTCCACTCAAGTTCTAGCTAAATTGTCCCTGCGTTTATGCTGCTGGGTCATTTCACAAATTTGCTATGCTTGGAAATAGACCAGTCCTTTGCCAACCGCAGAGCTGAGCTGCGTGCCCTCTTGCACTGCAGTTCGAGACCAACTGATCTGGCATTGGAACACTGTAATTCTCGCTTTGCTCGCACTTTTAGCGTACTAAAACGAGAAGTTAAAGTGTTACAGTTTGGAACAACTCGAGCATTACTCTGCCTGCCAACTAGCTCCAGGAAGCATGAAGGAATTCTGACTATTTCTCAGCCTGCCGTGAAACTTCACGATTCCTTACGAACACGTTGTGACCAGCACATCTTGTGCACTGTTTTCTCTCTGGCGTATCTCTGTTCCACGTTGCTCACTGAAGGCGAATTCGCGTCCTCCTCCTAATGGGACACCTGGTGCAAACACAGTCCCTTTCCCACAGCTGATCCGCTCTCGGTTTTCCCGGAGCAATACTAATGCTGCCAGCAGCAGCAGCTGAGGCTGAGCAGACAAAGACGGCGGAGGTGGGAAAGCCTCTTACCAGGGAATTAGGTGCGGCTTCCCCAGCTCCGACAGAGGAGCAGCCCTGAAC
>VZRF01005416.1:769976-799989 GCA_013396875.1 Vireo altiloquus | reverse complement strand
GATCGCCTCCCGCCGGAGCTGCCCCGCGCGCTCGGACACGGAGCCGCGGCCCCGTCCGCACCTCCCCCGGGACCGCGCTCCGGCACCTGCGCGCGGGGCCGGGCGGGGAGCGGGAGGCGGGAGGCGACAGCCGGCAGCAGAGCTCAGCTGTCCTGAGCCCAGCCCTCGGCCCTGCCTCCCCAGCCACAGGCGGGCATGCTGCTGTCACTATTGCCCGGGGTAAAACGGCTCGCGCTTTAGCACGTAGAACAAAACATCCAACTTCATAAGCTGCCTTTTAACTTTTTAAAAATGTGTGTATGCTGAAAAGTTTGAAGACGGCTTATAGCCACTGTCGTAAGGTGTTTTGTATTAGTCGTTCACCTGCATGTATTGATTTATCAGCAAAAAAATACGTCAACAAAAAGCTTCGAGTTTGCCCCATACCTGTATCTCGGTGTCGTACTCTGTCGCTGTTTTACACTTCTGTTAAGCAAGCAGGATACCTTAATCTTTCCTTCACAAAGATATCTCCCTCCTGAGATGTGCTGGAATAGGTGAACTGTACCATTGAGGTGAATGTTACAGGGGGAAAAAGCAGAGTAAGTTTTACAAGAATAAGTCAAGAATGAGTTTTTCTGTGTTCAGACATGATGTCTATCCCACTCGGGAATAAGAGGAAAAAGAACAGGAAAATAGGCAGCCTCACTGAACAGTTTGTCAGTGCAGCACAGACAAGAAAGTAGATATTATTCAGAGAAAAAAAACAGAAAACAAGGAAACCTCCTGACTTGACATGAAAATTCATTCACTAAACCTAAGCTGAAATTTTCATCTTCTGAGTCTGCACTTTTTCACAATAATTTACAGGGGTCCAGGGAGATTACATTTACCTATCAAGAACAGTGTGAAAACCATAAAATGAGAAAAAAAAACCCCTTTTCATGCAGAGACCAACCACCCCCTACAGAAAAATGACATTTTACAACAGGTTTTCAGAGCACAGAGAAGCTGGGCTGAAGTCCTGTTATTACATCGCAGTTAGTACCCAGCACACCCATGCAGTGAAGGTGGGAGAAGCACCACCCAGGCTGTATGGTGTGTCCTCCTGGGAAGAGGAGAGCGTGTGTAGAACTCCAATTTAGTCCCATGTAGATTGAAGTTAACAAACTTAGATTGTATCCCTTTATAGGACAGGGTATGGAAACATGCATATGTGATGATAACCATTGTTCCCTTGATAGGCAGTTTAGGCTTGTAAAGAGAACCAGTACTGCTGGCTTACCTTGAGGCCACAGGGATTTCTCAAGGGAGGCTCTTTTCTTCATGCTCTCAATCCATTTTGCTGTGTGGTTTGTTTGGGTTTTTTAAATTATTTTTCAGGTTAGGATTGTATTCTTCTTTGGAAACAGCATAGCTCACCGCTCAGTGCTGTGTGCCAGACTAGGAAAAGGCCTGTAGACACGACTGGAATAGAAGTAGAAATTATACAGAAAAATAGTTGCACAGAGCAGAGGTTTTCCAGGCAAACTAGAATAACTAAGGATTAGGCCTGAAATGAAACAAGCCACAATAAACCACTTTGCAGATCTAAGCTTTCCCTGTGTTTTGTAATTATTACTCCATGGTCTCTGTTTCCCCAGAAAGCTTGTCTAGTATTTTAACACATTGTTGTTCTTGACTTAATGTCTCAGCAACAACCTCCTGAACATAGGACTGCAGAGCTGGGACTAAAGCCTCAACATTGAAGGGCAAGCTGTATTGTGGAACATCCTCCCTGAATGCCTCTCAGCCCTCAGTAGAAAATGTGAACCTAAGCTGTTGCAAATGTTCCCCCTCAAACTTGCAGCTAAGTTTAAAAACCAGGAAAAAATGAATACATTTAAGCTAAAGGCCATTAGTCAAATGGAAATATTAAATTCTTCCTGCTAGTGTTGCTGTTCAAAAACTGAGTAGAAGATACAAGGTTTTAAAAAATTATGGAAATGGAACAGAACAGTTCCATTTTGCTAATTGGATACCTCTGGCTCAGAGTTACAGAAATAGCATAGTTTGGGAATGTGTGCCTAGAAATGCATGTCACACTTAGCTGAAGAGACTGATTGATCTGCAGAGAGAGCTGCCCAATGCCCTGCACACAAGATCTGGACTGTGAGCACACACATGGCCGTACTTGTCATCAACAATAAATACAGTTTTACTGAAATTATTTTAAAAGACAAAACGAAATTACCTCTGTGCCCAGAGATTCCAATCCTCTCTAGAAGCAGCAGCACAGATCTAGCACATGGTTATAAGTCTATGCTTTTTAGAAATACTTTTACTTCTTTTAGCACGAAGACCTGGAAAGTGGTGTGGGGCAGAAACCCTGAACAGTAACAACTGTTGTATAACTGTGTCCTTTTTTGGTCCTTAGTTATTACAATACAGGCAGTAGTTATGTGGAAAAGTGTAATTCATTTTTCTCAGATAATTATAAATGATCTTTTTAGTCTACAGTGTTGGTCTGAGCACCTGCATGTTTCCATAGCAACTCCACAATACTTCAGGGATTACTTTAGAATTCCACTGTGTTTCAGGTCTAGTTTTTCTCCAAGCCAGCTCAGTTCCTCTAGCTCCTTGAACCTGCATATCCTGAGCTGTGTTCTCCTATCTGTTCATTCTCTTGTATGCACATTAGTGGCCAAAATAAAGCAATATTTCTCCAAAAGTTCTCTGATTGTTTTACTGAAGGTGAGCCGAGGGTTCATTCCTTCCTGCGCTGTTGTTCTGCTGTTTTCTGCCTGTGCTAGGTGAATTAACAGATTCTGGTAGGAGAAGGGAAAAGTGGAGTCATTAGGAAAGGTGAAAGGAAATGATGTGAATTCAAGTAGAAAGATGAAAGGAAATACAAATAAAGTTTACATCCTTCGTACCTAATTGGGGAATCAGCTTTTATCAGAAAGGCACCAGATTTCTAACGTTAAATCACCTTTAACAGAAACACTGCCAGAGCACCAAGAAAGTGATTTGGAGACATCTTAACAAATGTTTTTTCGAAGTGTCTGAAATTTATCAAACTTTCTTCAGTCTCAGATGCAGGATATAAATCAGCACTGCAGTAAACACATTTTACTAAAACCTGGCTTTTGAAAATCACTTTGATGATTTGAAACCCATCTCTGTGACAGAGTGGCATGGGCCGTTAAAGTCTCACATGGAAAACGGCAGGAGAAAAGAGCATTCCTGCCTGCAAAGCAACGTGTAACCTTTCTCCCAGTGCAGTGCGGTAGGACCCTGGTACACTGTGGATGCAGCAGACAATGGCTGTAGCCAGCCCTGCAAGCAGCAGGTTTAATCTGCATGGTGTGTAACAAACAGGCACAACTAACCCCGGCAGACTTCAGCAACTCTTCAACAGTCACATGAGGCTGCCCTTGAAGACTGACAGGATTGGATACAGCTTTGAATCTGTCTCACAGCAGATAAGCTTTTGAAGTAATGAAGCCTATTTGAGGCCTAAAAACCACTATCCTCTGTAGAAGCTTTGAGAGGTATTTTCTCCTTTTTGAGCCTCCAAACTAAAGGTTGGCAAATACAACAAGCTGGCCTTTTGAGGTGATTTGTCTAGGTAAAACTAGTTGTCCACGTATGGGCCAACTGGCTCTAGAGAAATACAATCTACAACGTTACGGCGTCACACTTGGTTACAGCTTATAGCACTGCAAGTCACTGGCATTTAGTATCCAAATGAAAGAAATCAGAAAGTATGTTGGTCCTTTCTTTGTATCAATTTAATGCTTATTCAAGGCAGGATATGCACTACTAGAAAAAAAGTGAAGCTCAGGGACAAGCAATGTTTCTGCAGAAGTCAGGTGGTACTGCAGCTGGGACTAGGGCTCACCATTTCCTTCCTCTGCTTTGAAAAAGAGAAAAAAAACCCTTTCTCCTCTATTGAATAAAAATTTGGAAAAAGGATCTGGCCAGTTTGCTTCACTTCCACATTTGTTATTCGGACCATTAAGGGATGTACAGAAAGTAATTTATCCCAAACCCAAATATGCAGAGGAGGAATGACATTTTCCCAGCCTACCTCTCAGCGGCCAATACTCAGCTTTGGCTCTCCCCACCACAATTAACAGATTGCATGCGACTGACATGCAGATGTGGTGAAGGCATAAAAATAGGCAGTCTGGTTCTGTGTAACAAACCCCATACATCATCTTCCTCATAAGCACAGCTATTGTGCTCAACTCAGCCACATGTTCCTGTTACTGTGCTCTCCTACATTTCTCCTCATATTCTTAACAAAGGCTATTTACATCCTGTCCAGACTAGATGAAGATTGATAATATTAAGCATTTCTGTGGGACCTCCTTGGAAGAGGCCTGGGCATATTTCACCTGGTATTATTTTCATCACAATTTTAGGGGCTTCTATTTTAACAGAACCTTGTGCAGCTCATAGCTAAGTACACAATACAGGAAAATGGGAACTAGAGAACTGCAGATGACAAAGTATAATGCAGAACTAGAGGAGATTTGGAGGACAGCAAGCATAATTAAGGTTCTGTAATAGTAAAGACAGTGAATTGCTACCATAAAAAGATGAGTAAGAGGGGATGTGATTCAAAGACAGAACATAATGAATATTCAGGAGACACTGTTCTCCCTTTCTCACAATACTAAACCAAATAATTTTCAATTTAAAAATGGTAGGAAATTCAAAACTACAGTGAAAGAAAATTCTTCTCACATTACACATATAAATAAGCAAAACTACGAATCTATAAAGATTCAAAAATGGTTTTAGACCTTTAAGGATCTCCAGATTAATATCATACTGTACACTGAGATAGCAAGTTCTTCACAATTCATCTTAGTCATTAACACAGGAGGTAAGATCCAGTGTCCTGTTCCTGAACACTTGATAGGGAATTTTTGCACCTTCTGAAGTGCCTGTTACCTCCTATTCCCAAAGACAGATGGGGGGCTGGATGAATCTCAGGCTAATCCAATCTATTTTGATGACTCTTATGTCTCCCCAAAACAAACTACCTATGATTGCTGGCGAAACAGGAGATGCTAAGAAGAAATCCTGTTACTCAGCGCTCAGTCTCAAGGCCATGCTTAAAACCAAAGGTATTTCATAATACATCTGTGTTGTAACTTTGCATCAGCCAGTGCAGACTTTCAGCAAATAAGGCCCTTTATGTGCAACAGTTCCAGCACTTAAGTACAAGATTCAGCAAAATAAATCTAAGCCTCATTAATTCAAGTAAAGAAAAATTACTGTCTGCACATTAAGTTTATGAATAGAAGTGAAATTTTTTTTTTTAAAAAATCATATGCATTTGCTCATAAACCCCTCACACACAGAGAAAGAAGAGAGGGTACTTTGTAACCCGTGTTTTTTCCTTTTAGGAAACTTTAGTGTTTTCATTTCTTGCTCATTAGCACTCTTAATCACATACCATGTAAATAATACTATTTTTGTGATTAGGTACTATTTTGAGTATCTGGTGCTGGGCAGAACACCTAATTTCAGCAATAATTCTCCATCCAGATGTGATTAGAATACAATTCTTATGGAGCTATATATACATTTTCTATGTATGGTACATAGTAATTAGTCTTTCTGTTTTGTTGTTTGTTTGTTTGTTTGTTTGTTTGTTTTAATTAAAAAGGATTGAAACAGCCTTAAAGTGTGGTCTAGAAATAAATATCTGCCATTAATGACCTGTAAAGCTTTTTGAATTGCAAGGCTAGACAAGACAGATAGTAAGGAGTGGTCACTAGCAGTTACTGCCATACATTTCTCACACACCACTGAATTTATACTTTCATATCCTCTACCTGTATCCATAAGAAAAAAAACAACAACAGTTGTCATTTTAAAGTAAGAAATTATGGGGACATGAAGTATTTCTACCAGACATATTTGGTAAACACAGCTAAACATACCATCCAACATAGCTTGGCTAACAGACACCTCTGAAATTCATCCTTGCAGGGTTAGTGGGAAGGAAGAGGGGAGGGCTGTCTAGTCTTCAATACATTAAGATTACCTAATAAATTACATCATGAAACCCAGCATAGAAACAAGTTTTTGAGGTACTCTTCCACTCTGATTTTTTTAAAACCTTTGGAGTTAGGAAAAGGAATGTACCCTATTGCTGATCTCCTCAGATCTGTTCAGAGCAGGCTGAGTAAGGGTCATAAACAAATAATCACTTTTTTTTTTCTTTTTCTTTTTTTTTTTTTTTAAATCTCGTTATTCGACAAACCTAAAACTTTTTGCCATTTTTAAATGCCTCCGCTGCCCCCTGGTGTTGCTTCTCTGCAGCTTCACACACAAAGCGAATGCAAGAGAAATACAGAAAACACCTTCACAAGTTCTCTGCCACGAAGTCCCTGTGTAGAAGTTATGCACAAAGGAGTGGACTACGCTTCCAGATGCAGTTCTCAGCTAGTGAATGTCCCCATGGAAGCAGCTGTGGCTCAGTGCTAGTAGATACCAGAAAAACTGTCAAATGCATCTCAAGATGAACCTGATTTACATAAAGATTGGAAAAACGTGGCCCAACACAAAAGCTGGAGGTGGAAGCAACTCCTTACAGGCAGAAGCAACGCCAAATTCACAATTTACACCCAAAAGATGGTGCCCCATTATGAAAACTGGAAGTACTTGAAAAGAAAGCAAAATGTCTAATTCATTATTTGCAAAAAACCCTAGAAAAATCTTAATTTTATAATTTGTAATATGAATTAACAATTCTAGCCTTGTCTACAACTGAAGGCTGTGAGGAGAAGGCACCACTGCAATTACATCCCAGGGGACTGCAAACTGAATAGACAGAAATCGCAAGCAGACAGATTTTTATCACCATGGGCTTCTAGAGATTTCAGAGAAAGGAAGTATTTAATTCAAGATCCAAAACCACTTCTGGCACCTCTGTGGTGCTTATCAATTTGACACAAGAATCCTAGAGATCATTCAAGAAGAGACCAGCCTGGTTTTGCAGGACAGGTCCTCAAGCATAAAAGAAGCAAGCCAAAAATACCGGCAGGAAGGTAGAGAAGCACACACCAAAGTAACTGTTCAACTTCCAGAACATAAACTCTTTATAATTCATAGTCTAATTACATGAACACACGAAAACCGAACATTTGTCTTCAACAGATGCATAGAGCAACATGGTACACTAATACTCAACCCCCAAAACATTTAGGTAAGTTTACACAGTAAACAGTAATTAATCTGTAGCACAAACTAACACAGGACGTGGTAAAAGGCAATAGCATCTGAATGAACAACAGTTAATTACAAATTAAAATGCTCTGTGGCTGTACTACTGGTTGAAAATTAATGCCTGTTAACAGTGTGGATATGAGAACAAAACCAGTCGAGTTCTGAACAAGAAGTGTCTGTATTAATTAACACGAGGTATAATAAAAATTATGAGAAGCTACACACAGGGAAATTAGATTACTACTGCATTGCATATTCTGAAAAGCATTGTTATGCACTTCATTATACACATGCAGAAAGGGAGAGCCTGTTATGTAGTTGTATTAAATTTGAGTATGGCCATTCTAACACACTGTAAAACAATTTCCTGACAATTACACTTATGCAAAATCAGATTAAGTGATCACAGACCACATTATTTTAATTCTACTTCTTACCAATTCCCTACTGTACCTACAAAAAGTGCAATACCTCTGTCTTCAGAATGTTGCTGAGCTGTAATTGTTGTGAAAACACTTGCACATTTGTCACGTTCCTTACTCTTTTCCTTCAGCATCAAAAACTGTCCCATAGTGGAGATGAAATAACAACTCCAGGCAGTTCATGCTACGTAGCATGGCTCAGTAACAACATGTTCTTCATACCAGGGGAACTTTCTCCAGTAATAAGCACAGAAGTCACACAGAATGACATTTTTATCTTATCAGTGCCCAGAAGAATGATTGTGAGCATTTTTTCCCATGCTTTGAAAACTTCAGGTTTAAGAAGTTTCAAGTGAACTACATGAAATGGATTTCCTCCAAGGATGAGATTCTTCAAGTTACTTCTCCCTCTTTCAGTGATCCTTTTCTTTGTTGGCCCATCTTTTGGCTCTCATTGGCTGCTACCCTTTGACTGGAATGCAGCATAGAACATTTTAATATCACAGCCAAGTGGCTGAGGACTTTGACAAGACAGGGACCACGACATGTGATTACCTAGATACAATATGGGGAATTTGTTTTGGTAGTTTGTCATAGCTTTTTATTAATTTCTTTTTACTGGAATGCTTTATGCTTAAAAAATATTTCACAAGCATTAAGGGAAGGAAAGAGGAAAGTCTTTCAGTAGGTACATTCTTCCAACAGGACTTTCTGCAGTGGCTACATGATCATTAGAGGTGTCTCATGCATTTACTGAACTGCCTTTATACTGTATCAGCTGGAGGGGAGAAAGGTTAATACATGCCATTTGTTGGGCATCCATCTTGCCTTTGCCAGTACACCTGTAAGGTGTACACACTTTTATTTAAAGCACACAGCATTGGTCCCACTATTCCTACTGAAAGTGGTGGGAATTCTTCCCATCAGCTTCAGTACAAACAGATATTAGCCAGTGCTTGTGGGGGAAAAAAAAAAATACACACACCCTCCCAACAGAGCCCAGCTTTTAATTTAGGAACACATCGTAAGAAGGAAGTTATTTTGTGCATTTATGACAGCATAAACAAGAATAAAATTTAATATTTATTAGAATTTCTTCCAGTAACAGCATTCAACATCTTAACAAAGCAAGTTGTGAAGTCTTAAAAAAATCTAGGATTACAAAAAAAGTTAAAATAAGTTGTTTCTTATATTTAATGGCAACAAACAGGGAACCTTCTATTTAAAAACAAACTTGTCATATAAACAGCATTATTTTAAGAAAATGTGATTAAGATGATATGTAATTTTCAGAATGGACACACAATGTATGAATATCAATCAGAATGAAACAGAGGGGTGGAACACACTATCCCCTTAAAATCTCAAAACAGGCTGTTTGAAGAAAGGGGAGGGAAGAGGATCTTTCTAGTGAAATAACTTAGAGGATACCACGCAATGGACAAAAACAAGAGTACAGAAGACATTACATGACACCCTCATTACAACACCCCCTCAACTCTGGTTATACAGTAAAGTTAGTAAAGTGCATCTTTAAAGACTTGTCTAGTGAAATAGCTTTTCCAAATATAAAACACAACACGTGCAGTAACAGTTAAATCAAAGTGTAAGTCTTTAGAAACTAATTTTAACCTTTCATCCACTCAAGAAGAAAAGTTTTAACTGCAGTAGTGTTCACATTATTCTTCGATGCATCCTCATGTGCTTTTTTGTTACTTGGCAAATCTTTAAATATGGAACATGGCAAAAGTATGCAGTTTAAGCAAGTGCTTCTCTCAATTCAATACAATTCTTCAATGGCAGAGTGGCCACATGCAGCACAACCATGTCAGATTTTGGGAAGCTTTGGTGCACTAACGATGGGATTGGTCTCCTGCAAATACCTCCTCCCCGCGCTCTTGTAGTCGTAGGTGCAGGTGTGAGTCTCTGCATAGCGGTGCGTTGCACAGAAGTTGTTTCCACATCTGAAGAATCAAGAATATTACATGTTAAAAGCGTTTAGAAGCTTTTAATGTTCTGACATGCTGGGAGCCTTTTTGCTTAATCATGTCTTAAATGGCAGAGCTGTTTGAATTGTTATCATCCTTGACTGACAACACAAACTGGTGGGGTACACAAAATGACATTTTTCACACTGAATGGTTTACTTTTGACCCAACAGTCTCTTCAACTGGGAAGCTAAGCAAGATCAGTACTCCAGGAATCAGCTAGCAAGGATCAAACACACTTATAAACTAACAATGATTAGCTTTGTTTTACTTTCTTTCTTTTTTAAGGACCTCACACAATATTAGTTGGTAGAATTTAGAGGATAAAACCATGGACAGTAATTCCATCAGGTGAAATCCATGTAACACATTTCAATTCAAAACCACAACATCACTCGGACAATCAAAACAGTTGTTTTCAGAACAACTTCTGCCTGGCATAAACGTAAATTAGCCACTTAAGATTAATAAATAGAGATTTAGTCAGCTGTAAGACATCAGACAAACTAAAGGGAATGTAATGTCCTGCAGGAGTGGAAAAAGGTTCATCCATCCAATATCAGTTGTAATTTTGATGAGCTTTTTTTAATCAGAATTTTTGCTTCAAATGTGACAGTTCTGCAGCTAAGACTCTCACCAGGAGAAAAGCACACTTTGGATGTTGCATATGATCTGGACAAGTGCTTTACCTGGGGACACATATTGGTGTCCTGGTCCCTGATTATTTGATATTATTTGAGAGATGCTTCTTGACAGTAAAACACTGATACCATTCAAAATCAGAATTCTCTTGAAATGGATTAAGTGCTACCCATCAAACTCACTATTACACTATAATCCCCTATTCATTTATCTATCTGGGTTCATAATAAACTCTGCAGCTCTTCCTGAGGTTTTGTGTGCCTGGAAATAAATTTGCTTTTCTTTAGTTCTTGATCTCATAATCACAACTTTTCTAATATGACTAAATACTCTTTGGTTTATGCTGCTTTCTAGTAAAAGGTCCTATGGTTGCTCCTTTTGAAACCAAAACAAATGCTATTTTTGGAGATGAGCCATTTCTCCCTTCATTTTTAACCTTAAGCAAGCTGCTTGGTTACTTTTAGAAGAGCTTGCAGCTATGTGCTCATCAGGAAAGTGAGCAGTGTCCAAAACGGTTTCAAAATCAGAGACTGACGAGTCAGTAAGGAGACAATTCATCACCCTGAAAGTCTCCTATATGGTTCCCCAGTGGCAGAAGTTCTTGTTCATTTTGCTGTTGGGTGGCATGAACCAAGATTAGCTCCAAATACAGCCCTCACAGAGCAGCAGTTCCCAACCCTGACTACCTCATAGGAAATAATGCTAAGAAAAAAATATCTTGGGAAAAACTACTTTGAAAACTAACAGAAAGTGGGTGTTTTTTCTGTGTTTTTTTTGTTGCTGTTTTTGTTGGGGGTTTTTTTTTTGTTTGGCTGGGGTTTTTTGTTGTTTTTTTAGCTTCCCAAGATCATCACCAAGCTCCAGGTCTCACTGCGTTGTCTACAAGTAATGATTTGGGGGACCAGCTCTCTGGTGGTTCTGTGTTTGAGATGCTCTAGATGCTCAAAGGAGACTGAAGTCTTGCAAAAACACAGAACACAAATAATGTTTTGTTGAATACAAATTTATATAAATTCACAAACTGTGAAGATGTGTTGCAATTGGGCCAAATCTGACGGTGATTTGTGAGAAACTGTACCAAACCCAGTTATTTCTCAAGGTGTTAATGATACCATTATTGATGAGAAACTTTGCAGAACATGTATCTGTAGCAGGTTCTTCTCCCACCAGTATAAAATGTCATTGTTCTTTTTTTGTTATCTTGTTTTTTATTTCCTGCTATCTTCCATTCTGTTACCTTCCATTTCTTGATCTTCCTGGAAGAACATACACCTCAAGAGCAGAACAGGGGCAACATTCTTGAGTTTTAATTCCTGCAGTTTTGCTGAGCTGAGAATTTCAACTTTTTTGAAGGTTGCCTTTTGATTTGCTATGCTTAAGGAATACCATGCAGCAAATAAAACTTTTTGGTTAACTCAGCTATCAATTTTAAGTAACAGCTGGTTATATACTCAGCCTACCTGCACTCATAGCTGGTAGCCAATCCAGTTTTCTTGCCACAGAGAAAGCAGTGCTTTGAAATTTTCTTTTTTGCTTGAATTAAGCCATTCACTGGTGGAAGATGGGTTGCTTCACCTGCTTTCAGAAGCAGAAAGACAACAAAGACATTTTAACTTATTCACAAACTAGTTAAATGTTATCTTCTGAAATGCAGATTCATTTTGCATTTCTTAGGATACTTCAGGTAGGAAACTCAAAGCCTAGAAAGAAGGGGGAAAAATAAACCCTGAAAGCCGAAACAGGAAACGCCTTTGAACACCTTTGGAAGAGGTGTCACAATGTGGGCCTCAAAACTCTTTATTTTGAACACCCATTAAAAGTTCTCATAAACAAGAAGTCACAGACCAAATCAGTAAACACATCTCTTAATGGTCTTCCCAGAAGCAAAATGAACGCACATGGACTGTCATTGGGAAAGCACTGTGCACAATGGCTTTACAAAGCATCAACTGGGCATTCCACTATCTAGCATCCAATATATTCAATATACTAGTCTGCCAAATAAGTACTGCAACATTTAAAAATCTTGCTGGTACTCCGCAATTGCAAGAAAAGTATAGTATTAGACTACAGGCCTCTAACTAGCTATATCGTTACATTAGGCACTTTGCAAATGTGTGTAAAATTTCTATACTTAAAAAAATTAACTTTATTTTTACTTTTTGCCTTGTAATTCTTGGCTATTGCTTTATTAATCAGAGATCATGTAAAGAAAAGGAATCTACTTTCCCTCTGCAGAAATAAGTTCTTTGTCCACAACTTGCTTAAGCATATTTCCCACATGCTGGGTCAGTAAAGTGAGCAATGCATTCTCTCAAACATTCTTTCAGTATTTGTATTGCTATATTGTCAGGATGTTCCCAAAAAGTTATCAGTTCACAAGTATTTTTTGTCCAGCACACTTTTAATCCCAACAGTCATTTCTGAGTTGAGATGCAGCAGACTACACTCAATAGTAACACCAGGCAGTCACTACACATCACAGTCATCAGGACCTACCACTCCCACCCCACTCCTAGCTAGCATTGAAACTTCCGGGCAACATTTGTCCACGCTAACAATTTCATCATCTAAAAGCACACAATTTCAGAAGCATCAGTTAGCCCAGTTTGTGAAGGAGACAGAGGTTGAAGACAGCTGGCCCTGTGAACCTACTTGAACAGAAAAAACGATACACCTCTCCTCGCATTTATGGTCCCTACAGCAACTGAAGTGAAAAGTGATCTGTCCTTTGGCCAGTTATACAACAGATCATTACCAGCCACATCTCTCTCAAGAGCCTGCATGATACAACCACAACAAACTCATGTCTGGTATGTTTTGGAAAATACACTTCTGTCTGATGTAAGATACACCAGATTCAAAATGACTCAGGTGTTAGCAGGCTTCCCCATCACACAGACAGGGCTCTTAGGGTATCACCTCCAGAGCAGCAAAGGACAGACCTGTTTATTAAGTGACTGCCAAGTCAAAGCTGCCCCCACAGTTGTGAAACAAAAGCACAACACACTCTTTCAGCAGCTTTTGCTCCAACATTACCATTACATAATTTTTATGTTGCAGCTGCTATTTGAACATCTATTTTCTAGTTCATTTTATATGCCTGGATCTGGAATACATACCCACCTAAGGTAATACAGAAAGAAAAGAAAACTTGCTAACTGCAAGTCAAAGATACATAGAAGAAAAATTACATGTGCTGAAAATCCCAAACTCACTGTCTTAAGAGTTTTAAAAGCATTAATTTAGACAATTCCTTTCCTCCTAATAGAATTAATCACATAAGCAATTAACATCTCTGCATAACACATCCATTTTCAATAGATGTCAAGCATTAAGCACTCCACAGTTACCAAGACTAGGGTGGAAAGAATGATGACCAGCACAAAAAATAGTGAAAAATCTGCACTATATCAGTGTTCTGCAGCATCCATGCCCTTATTGCTTCCTCCCCACTTTTTTTTTGTGCTAAAGACAATGCTACCAATAAATTTGGCTCTGATTTCAGTAGACTCAGAAGTATTCACAGAACTGATAATTTGGAAACTTCAGCACAGAAAGTCACATTTAGATCTACAGATGACATGTAGGATTCACAAAGTATTAAAAAAACTAGAAAGAGTTGCTGTTATGGTCCACCTAAGATCTGGATCCATCTGCATGTTAAAGAATTGCTTAAAATATTAAAAGATTAACCATGCTGTAGAAATGTAATATAGCAAGGACTCTACAAGCCAAATGCCTTACAAAGATAAATTATTTTTATCCTCTCTATGTGGGCTATATCAGGAAAGATTAGTGTTATCTTTAATTGTTATATAAGTTACTTACCTACTCTTTTCCCTACAGCTGCCATACTTCCATTCATTCCAAGCCCATGCGCAGACTAAAAAAAAAAAAAATTTCCACAAGGAAATTACTAGCAGATGGAAATTAAATGAAAACGTAGGTAGTTTGGTATCAGCTTATTTGATATCAATGTTTTATCAATCTACCCACGAAGAATCCAAGACAACTTATGCACACACAGTTAAAATTCTGCAATATAAAGCCTTACCCTCAGTGACTATTTAATTAATCTCCCCACACTTTGAAATACACCAAAACAACAAAGAACATTAGAGAGCAGAAGCTTGGCACATACGGTGCCAGTCACTGGGCACACTTCAGAATAAATGACAATTAGTGAGGAGCAGAAGCCAGATGACACTTCTAACACACACACTCATAATTCTATCACTACAGTAACTCATAATTTCAGTTGTGAACTGAACAGCTGCTTTAAATCTAAATGAAAAATTCCTTCTAAGACCTGTTTATTTAAACAGGCAGTTTAGATACCATCAACCATTCAGAAAACGGTTTAAGACAACCAGCGACTTAAATACACCTCCTGCACCCCATCTGCCTCACCTGACAAGACACACACACACACACACAGTAGTTTTGTAACATCAGTATCACAAAAACAGGAAAACTGATTTCCATGGTTGCATTCATACTCACCAGAATATATTCAGCAGCTTCATTTGGAGGAGCAGTTTTCCTAAAGCTTTCTTCCTGAAAATGCTGCAGGTTTGTAGGCAGTGCAATACCAGAAGTTCGAAACCTGTCAGTCCCACAGGAACTCTGTAAACTTTCCCTGTTTGTGCTTCGGGCCAGCGAAGCCAGAAATCCTAAGTTACTTACAGAACTCGCAGGTTCTTTGGATGCCTTGCTAGCCACATCTGCGATGTCCCTAGCCTCCGCTTTAGAAATTACATCAGGTCTTTTGCCAAGTGACTCTACTTTCACACTACAAAATCTAGTGGTCCTAGAAAAAGAGGAGTCTGCTATACTACGTACTTCCAACGACTGAAGCACATTTGGAGAGGCCGTAGATCTCAAATTACCAGCCTCAAAGCATCGGGGCTGTGCTTGTGGTTTCAGAGAACTGTGATGTGCCACTTGTGGCGAATACCGGAGGGGAGACAAAAGCAGATTTTTCTGAGGACTTAATTGACGAGTACTGAGAAGACCAGTCTGCATTGCTGCAGTGCTCAGCACTTTGCCAACAGGTTTTCTATGCTGCTCCACAACCTTAGAATCTTTGTCTCCATCAGGCAGTTCAAGTTCTGGGTTCACCTTTCCTATGTCATATATCTCACTACACTGTTCAGCAGTGCTTGCTTCTGTTAAAAAAGCAAAAGCATCTGGTTCAGGTAGATGTTCTTCTGTTCCGTATAGTTCCACGTTTGTTAGGCTTGGAAACAAAACAGCATCCTCCTCACTTGCTGAGGTCACATTTTCAGACGCTTTTTCTGAATTTGCAGGCAGGGATGAAACAGGAGTCAGAATACTATTTGTAGGTAGTTTTGCATTATCTAGTTCAACGCGAGATATTTTCGGTGGTAACCTGATGCTATTGACTGGCTGAGACCAAGAGCTGCTCTGCCAAGTGTCATCTTCCTTAAGGAAGTGATTAGCTGTGGATGGCATCGTTCTACCAGCAGTGGCCAAAGTAGCCAATGCTGAAAGTGCGTTTTGGGGAGATTCCGACTGATGCAAACTCCCAGGAGGAGGTAGGCACGACTGTCCGATATGGGGGAGCACTCGTAAAAAGCGGTGACGGGCAGCAGCCACCGAGCCACTAGATGGTCGAGGAGTCATTGGAGGGCGAGGCTTCACCTTGACAGTTTTCTTAGGCTATTAAAAAAAAAAACAAAACCCAAAATCAAAAAACACAGATACAACAGCAATTAGTATCTGAATTCCAGCTGCACTCAAAAGACCTGACTGAAAATATACTCTGAGGAATTCAGACAGTGTAAGGCCAGGAAGGACCAAATCATTCTTTCTACTCCTTCATATGTTACTAGCCATCAAGATTTCACCTCAACATCTGAATAACAAAATCAAAGATTATAATCAGAAAATGTTTTCAATAAATAGGTGACATGTCAGACAAATAGAAAAAGGAGGCCAGAATGCCATCAGAGTTACCCAGAGGAGCCTCAGATCTCAAACACAAAAAAATGACAGTATAATCTCCTCATTTTACATCTAGGTAACCTAGTCACACATGAACACCAGAGTAATGTTTTATCTTGACGATAGTATCATTCCCATATTTCACTTTAAAGGCTTTTCACTTACAGTGTATCTAATGAAATTTCATTTTAAGAGAAACATTGACTTTTACCAAAGCAGGACTGCAAAACAATGCTATTTAAAGTATTGGAAGAAAAAAACCCAAAAAACAAAACCACAACCCACCCACCCAAAAAATCTACCCTTGCAAATAGTTCCAGGACTAGTAATGAATTCTTTGAATGAGGGCAGGTAGGTCCAAGGAAAGCCAATGCCCCTCAGCAAAACGTTTATACAACAGTATTTGCATAAACAATAGTTGAGAAATCATCTACCTGTGATAACTTCACTTCTCAAAACAGCAGAGTATCTTAACTGCTTTTTAGAAAAGTCAGCACAAGGAAAGCCCAAGCCATTTTATGACAAAAAAATTGAAATCACAATTTCACCTTTTTACTCAGATTCATGTTCTCCATCTTTGCCTTGAGCAGTTTCATTTTATTCATCGTAATTGAATTCTCAATAATCTGTTGGCCAGAAGGTGATGCCTCTGTCTCATCTTCATCATCAGCATATAAATTATAAACTGAACCACCGCTGAAAATAAAAGAAAGTTTGTATTCACCCTCTAATCAAGTAATTTAATTATGTCTTCAACGTAGAGTATTCTCACAACTAGGAAGTCATATCCGTAGTTGATCTGTTGACAAAACATTATGTAAAACTGTATGCAAAGACATTTCAAATCCATTTATCCACATAAGCATCCCTTATAAGGGCAAAGTGATGTTGCTGAAATCTGAACATAGCCACGCTTCTGGGAAGTTGTTATATCATATAGTTGGTTCACACTCACTATATATTTTCCCCACAGAGGGGATATCCAGTTCCACAAATGTCTCCTGAAGATATGGCCAAAGCTGTTAAGTGTGTGACTCAGACAACAAGCTGATCAGTTTTCCAATTAACCAGACACTGGCATGGAAGGAAAAGTCCAAATTTCTATCCATCCTGAGGGGTGTTCTCACCATAAATGGAAATGGAGGGGTCACCCATGTGGATGTGATATTCTATTTCTCCTTTTCAAAATAAAAAAAAAAAGAAAAAAAAAAAGAAAAAAAAAAGATCAGTTTAGGTTTCCAAAGATTCCAAAGAGTCTCACATTTGGAAAAAAAAATAAATAGATTAGAATTGCTAGTCCAAGACAAAATAGTTTAATTCAATAGTCACTGAAGTTTATAGAATGACATTTCCTTCTTCCATTCTGCATTTTAACAGAATGCAAAACCTCAAGGTTTTAAAAATCAGCATCTAACTTGTTTTTCCTATGAAACAATTCAGCATCAATCACTAACACATTCAACATTTGACAGTGAAATGAAAGAACCAATAGGAGTGTCCAATTCATTACAAATTGATGCATTTTCAACACTGTAGTAGTACATTTTGAAGGGTGTTTTAGTTCTTCCATTAGGCTGTCAGCATCTAGAAATCATGACAATCAGGCAATTCTCCTAATTCCCCTGTGTTCATATAAATGTCTTAGTAGATTTAGCTCAAGTTTCTACTCTCCAAAAGATATCAAGGAAGAACTAAAAGTGTCAAGTAGAAGTCAGTACCAAAAAAAAAAAAAAATCACTAATTAGAGCTGGCATCTTACCTGTTTGTTGGAAATATTCTGATGCCCTTAGAGCCAGTATTTTTTGCACTGACTCTCCAAATCCATTTCCTAAAATGTAGCAAAATTCCAAAGGCAGCACAGCTGGGAGACAGTGTGAAGAGCAAGACAGCAGCAAATTCAAAGCAAGAGTCAGCAAAATAGACCAGTCATTTCTTACCAAAACCTGAATAGTTCCATATGGGGACAGTCAGCATGCATATTATGTATACCTACTTCTCCTGGTAAAAACCCAATGCTAAAAAAAATAATTTCAAAATTTTAACTCTACAAACGTTTACATCACCAAGTCAAAAGAATTTGTTAAACTTCCTTTCCTGCAAGGTAAGGATAGAAAGGAAAGTGGTATGTTTCATGTTTGGTTGGTTTTTTGGTTTGGTTGGTTTTTGATTTTTCTTCTCATGAAAAAATAATTTTTATCTTTCTGTTCCATTTTCTCACAAACAAGGGCCTAAACACATTAAAAAAAAAAAAAAAAAAAAGAGTGACAAAAGGATTGTTTGCTTTAATGTGATTGTAAGATTATAAAAGTTGGAGAGCGAGTTTTGATATTAATGATATTTTCAGCCCATTTTACAATGAGTATATTTTAAATTTACTTTGCCCATAGGTGTCAACATTCCTGATCTCCTGCTTGTAAAATGCATATCTCAGAAATTATTAGCTTGCTGAAACCCTTTCAGCACCAGTGTCTGCCAGTTCTCCACCTTATGGAAAACTTCGTAACACTCTTCTTCTAATCCAGAGACAAGGATAACTGTACACATTTATACTTTTGTCAAGTTTTAACTAGTAACTCAATCACAGACAAAATAAAATTATCCGGAGAACTCTAAAACAAAACCAAATCCAGTGTCTCATTCCTAAATTTCAGCCAATGAATTCTGCTCCACATATCGGCAGTGTGAGAAAGGCTGATTATCAAGTGCTTCAAAATCCTTAGTCACCAATATATCCACACATACAAACACATCTGTCAGCATGGAAAACAGTAGTATTCAGAGCGACCCACAGCTTTCCTCTATAAAGATCAAAGAAAAAAGGTCTCATTTGTTTCCATTCTCTCCTCCCTTTGCTACTTTTCCCATTTCCCACAGTCTCACCCAGCCATGATAACAAACTCAAAAATTAGAATTTCCTTCCCCTCGAAATTACTATCTGCCTTAGTAGAAAAGCTAATAAATGAAATCCCATAGAAAGCACAGAAAAATAGAAACAATTCAAGCTGAATGTTTTCAACTCAGGTGTCTTCCAACCCAACTGGTTCACCTGACCAGTGACACCGTATTTCCCAAGCCCAATGTACTTGACTTTTCTACATGCTGCTGTGCTTTGAAAGGTTTACCCAGGTACCTTGTGAGAGCCAAAAGAGTGTGGTTTATTCTTCCCATTTGCAACGTTTAGCCAACCTCAATCAAATTACCATTATATCTATGCACCAGGATTATCCTATGGAAAAGTACAAAGACTTTCAGACCATTGTCCACACTAGTTTTAAATAGGGGGAAAAAAAATCAACACACACACACAAATTTGAATATGTAGGCAGATACCAAGGAGCCCATTCTACTGAAAAATGAAATTTCAATAGCATCCCCAGTCCCAGCTTTTTGAATGGGTTTGGATATTTACTGGAGTCAGAAGGTTAAATAGGAACAAAGTGGTAACAGGCAGGTGAGCAGCAAGAACAAGAACAACACCAGTCTGCTCATCTTTCCAGAAGTGTATCTAAGCCCAGTGCAGCAGTAAGGTTCTCAGTTCTTACCAATTATGCTTGTTTTAACCTATTTCAAACAATACTGTATGTGGCTATTTACTGAAAGAATAGAGGGGCTGAAAGATAAAATCACATATCTAAAATATTTGTATATTTTCTCTTCCTTGTATATCAAACACTAGGTCTTTCTCCTGTGTATAACAATGTGGGAATTTAACTTTGCTCTTTCTTTCAGTCAGTGGTTTTTAAATATGGATGTCTTATAAAAAGTTTTAAGAGTAGATCATTCTGAATACGAACTGAATATAAACCCAGTACAAAGCTCTTGCTTTCCCTTTGCAAGCAGAAACAAAAATAGTCAGACAGCTTGAGCCTTAGCCTTGGAGAAAGTACAGCTAGTGTCCAGAAAAGGGACTCCTTTCCTCACAGCTGTACAAATACTGAGTTCTTGAGGGGATAGAAGAATCTACCCAAAAGCTGCAGTATAAAAGCAGAATGCAATAATTTTTAACAGATACCAATTCTGATAGTTTTAGGAAAAACATTACCAAACTGTTTACTACAATGTAGTAGGTAAAGTGTCCTTCTGATGGTAACAGCACTGGATTCTGACAGCCATTGACACAAGCTTGGTACCTCAACAGTAGCTAACCTAAGGCCTAATGACATCCAAAGCCTGGCTATACCGGAAATTACTTCAGTACATTAAAAAAATAAGACAAAAACCAAAATACAAAAAAACCCCCAAACCAAAATCCATACAAAACCAAAAAAAAAAACCCCACCCCATATAAAGTCAACAAAACCACCCCTCCCTTCAAACCAACCACCCCCTAAACAACAAACCAAAAAAAGCCCACAGGATTTTGCACTGCCAATCTATTATCTTCCTGACTATCACTAGGTCAAGGCATATCCATAGGGAAAAAAAATTTCTGTTAACAGAGAAATGTTTACAAAACTAAACAAATGCCTTAAGATGTTAGAGAAAGTGCTTAACAGAAGTTTCTAATATCTAATGAAATATTGATTTGACTCTCCTGCAATATGTTCCTTTTCAGAAAGGGCTGGAATGTTGAGAATTGCCTGAAGTATGAAGTCTGTTTTATCTCATTATATTAACACACACAGCGCACAACCACTGACCACAAAGCACTACTGTGCTGTTAGACAATTACAACAATGTAATAGCTCTTAGGGAATAATTCTTGCAATATGCCAGGTATTCTTCTGATAAAGTCAACAAATATAGCTGAAAATTACACAGCAACCCACTTTTGAAGAATAATATAAAGATTAAAACCAACTTTACCTCAGAGACTCAGACAATGGCGTTAAAGTGCCATCGCCACGGTCAACCACACGGAAGAAATTCAACCGATCTCCTTCTCGATACACTAAGAAGGTAACTTGTTTGTTGGATGGCCCTTTCTCCCAGATCTTGTCTCTAGCAGGATCCATGTATTCAGCCATTTCCCTGATAGGATCTTTCACCGGAACTATAAAGACAAAAATCAAAATAAAACCAAAATATTATTATTTTTGTTTTGATCACCTCTGAGAGCTCAGCTCAGTTTGTAACAGGAATTCCCAACCTAGAAGATATGGTGAGATTTTTCCCAAGTGAAAATTATCACAGGAATTTCTTCATTTTCACTCCTATATAGATGATCCACATAACCAAGTTTATTGTGTGACTGCAACAATGCCTGATTCTTATAGACCATATCTTAAAAACTATTTGTATAACGACATTCCAATATAATTTTTTAAAGTGAAGAGTTGCTGATTTTATGACTTGATGATTCTGCACATATACTTAATCTAAGAGTAAACCAAGTGCACTTGGTAAGTTAAATAAGAGAAGATGGGGAAAAAAAATCCCTCCATTTTTGTTAAGTATTTTTCCAATTAATTTCGAAGTCCGACTGCGTAAAATGCTTACCTAAGAGAAGCTCTTTACAGTTATTAGATGTTGCATGAAAACCACTAACTTTAACTTACTTAACACCTACCTCTTCTGGTGTTAACAGGTCCACCTCGCATAGCCAGAACCAACTTCAGAGTGCAGCCTTCTGAAATGCTGTAAATAACAATAAATAACATTTTATAGCATTTTCTGCTGTTTATGCTATTATTTAGAAACATTATTAGAAGCGTAATTGTATTCCATACTTACTTATAATCATTCAAACAATAGTCATCCTTCAGTTCCATATTATTCCAAATTAAGTGCTGCTGAGAGACAGGAATACCTACACAAAAGAAACAAACGAATGGCTTAAAACTGGAGCTTGGCAAGAGGGCTTCTGAGGAGTTTTGATTTTTGATGAGTGTGGGATGGATTGAAACTGGATCACAGGAAAAAGAAGAGAGGAAGCAGGACAAGGACAGGCACTTGAGCAGTCTTCAGCCATGATACCCAACCTCCAAATAGTTATTAAAAACAAAGATTTTCAGAAGGTTTTAGCTCACACACAAAGTTCAATCTTTTGGCTCATCAGAGGGCGTGAAGAAGTGTTCAACTGCTTCAGGTTTATTGAATACTTGCTCTTTTTCTAGTCATCAGATGAGGGAGATTTTTTCCTGTTACCTGAACTTCAGAACTTTACGTCTACTGACAGGAAAAACAGGATAAAACTTCTACCTACAAAACCACTGAATAATTTAATTACAGACTGGTATTTTGTATTATTCACAGTACAGATATAGTCACATTAAGGTGACAGGTGGCAGCTCCGTAATAGCAGTGAGAACTGCAATTGTGTTTTTATCCCTGCCTGGTTTGGGACCTCAAAGTTGGCATGTACAGTTCAGTATCACAGCAGTTAATTAAACTTCATCCTACAAACACTTTTGTTTCATTCTGAGTGCTTTTTTATGCCATTGGAATGTTATTATTAATATCCAGTAATACTCACTTTCAACTTGAGTTCTGGGATGATTTGGCTATTTTTTGTTAAAAGAAAGTAAGCATACTGAATATTTGTTCCTTATTAAAAATTCATATTCTACACAATTTCTGCCTGCATAGTCATATATCATCAGATATAGATGTAATACACATTAAAGATAATAAGGAAAAGCTGGTACAATTTGAGGTCTTTGTACCTTTTTACTGGAATGCTACCACATTCCAAATTTTGGATAGAATAAAAATGAAGACAGTTATGAAAGGATGAGACATCTCAGACCACCAAAAAAACCCCTTCCCTCCAGCATCAAGAAGAAGTTGTTCATCTAGTGAAACCCAGGTAATTATGATCTTACTCTGCATTCACAGCAAATGTTAATTAAAATGTTTCTCTAGACATACAGAGACCAAGAATTACTTTTTCAAAAAGTTCTAAACACTACTTCTCATACTAAGAAACAAAATCTATAAATGTAATTTCCTGAAGGTTACATTAAAATAATCTTATCCTATATTTTTATTTACTGCATGTTCAGATACTTAAAGGGAATTGCAAGTGGCAATGCTACACAATAAGACTTCCCTAAATACATCTGGCAGGAGAGTAGCACAAAGATCAGAGTCTTTCAGAGAGTTTCCAAAAACATCTTAGCTTTTGAAGGCTTGTGAGAATGCTTAGCAAGCTGTGGCAGGAGATAGCTAAGTAGCCCTTCCTAAGTAGAGGAAGGGCACAAAGCTACCAACACCCATCACTGGCAAGGAAGAAAAGGGACAAAATCCTGGTCCAAGCACATTAAACAGGCAAGTAGGAGACATCCCTGTGCAGAAGGGGGAATGCACTTTGGAGGAACTGTCGTCGTTTTTCTTTAGGCTTTACAATGAAGAAGACAATTTCCTCTTAGCACAGCTCATACCCAGATCTTCCCTGTTCTGAATGACCAACACAACTTTACTCCATGTAACAGGAATCTTATATCCTCTGAAGTCCACAGGACATTAATAAGAAGAATATGTTCATATAGCAGACTAACATAATTGCCACTACACTGCCAGCTATCTAATAGCTGGTTATTGGTTATGTTTCAAGTCAGCAGTGTAAGCAAAAGAACAAGTTGGCAATAGCCAGCGAGTCTACAGTAAAGTTTTTTGTGTTGTTTTGCACTCTTCTGATTACAAACAATCTGATTACTGTCTGCATTTGTTATGGTTTTAGCAGCCTCCAAGGAGCAATTTCCAATTACTTTGATAAACTGAGAGAGTATTTGTTAAAAAGGCTGGCTTGCAGCTGGCAGTACTGGAGCGAAACATGTTTTTGCTCATTCAACAATGACAATGTATTTTTGATGAAATGAACAGATGAAAAGAGGATATTCTGCTGTAATTGGAAACAGACATGTCTTTATTACTTATTCCCTTTTATACTGCTTTCTTAGAATTCTGTATTTATACACTGAGGAAATAGTATGTGCTTTATAGCTTCAGAGGCAGCAAAATATTCATCAGCTGTCCCTTTTCTGGATTATAGTAAGGATTTCTTGAGGAGACATTTACACACGAGACCAGCATGTACAACTGCCAACAATAATGAGAACGGTGAGATACCCATCCGCTATACCCTCTTCCTAAGCAGCACATGATGGTATCGCTGGCCCGCTCTAAGTCAGGACTGAGAGGTAAGTAAAGTAAGAGAGAAATAAGCTACATATCAAGGCTCAAGTGGAAATGAGCTGGCCAGGTGATGCTACATGAGGATAAAAGAGTCTACAGGCTATCTATTGAAATGGCTGCAGGTGCACTGGCAGTCTGATCTACTAAAATGGGGGGAGGAGAGGAGAGAAGCAGCTACCCTATCCTGTCTCTGAATTAGTATATCACATACAGCCTTCAGCTTCCCTTCCTTACCCTTCTTTCTGACATGCTAAGTAGGTTCACCACAGAAACTGATTTGGTCAAGTCTGACACAGGGAAAAAAAAAAAAAAAAGCCCTGTAGATTTCAGAAAAAAACCCTTGATTTTATGTTGTGGGTATAAAGTTCTTATGTTTAAGAACACCACAGACATTTCACTGTCAAAATTCAAACAATGCACTTATCTTTCATTTAATGTTCAAATTGTTGGAATCTCTGTTTACACAGAGGCAGGCTGACTATTATTTTCCCTCACCAACTGGCTACACTAGTAAGAGGTGCAGAAATCCACAACTGACAGCAGCAGGACCGTTTTCCTAATGGTCAAAACCCCCAGCTTTCACTTGAATGACAGCAACTATGGCAGTGTAAATGGAGTCAGTACTGACGTACTCTTTGTTCAAGGGACTGACAAAAACAGCAAAAAGACAGCAAATCACCAGTAACTGAATACAGGCCGACAAAATTTCCTTACAAAAGCGACCTTACTTCACACCTTCCTGATCTGCTCTCAGCAGCCATCTACTCTGAGCCGTTTTGCACTCACAGGAATGTTTTCCCAGCTCAGACAAGGCACAAGCTTAAAAAATGCTTCATGAACTTCTAGTTTCTATGAGCACAGTAAACAGGCAAATCATAAAGCAAATAGAAGATGCAGGAGAACAGTAGTAAACAGAAAAAAGCAGGATTGGTCCTGTTAAAAATTCATGACACTTGTGCAATCCACTTACTCTAGTCCTGGCAGAAGCAGCTATTTTCTCTAATACAAATATTAATATCATTATGGCATACTCCGAATTCAGAGTATTGAAAGAAATTACAACATCCATATGAAGTTTGCTTGACATTTTTCTAGTTCCTTTTATTTAATGTGAAGCTGCTGTACACAGGCAGCAAAATAATGACAGCAAAAAGACAAAAGAAAAATAAAAACTGACATGATGAACTGAGTACACACATATACAACAAAATTATTGCTGCATCTGTCATTCCCTACTGAACACAAGGGAACACCTATTGAACACTGAAATCAAGATGTACTCTGAAAGCCAGTTCTCTTTTCCCCCTTTACAATCATATAAGAACAAGAGAACATCTAAATTTTCGTCTAAAAAGGTCAACGTTTCCACGTACACAGATCATAAAGTTCAGTTGCAAGCACTCACCAAACAAACCATGACCAAGTTGGTTTTTTATTTTAAAGCTAACTATGTAAATGAATGCATTAACACTCCATACTAAAGAATTCAAATTAATTCCTGCAAGCTAATAATACTAATACCACCACTACCATCACAAAAATTCCAAAGCCCACCTCCTCCCTTGAGACTCAATCCTATCTTTCCCAACAAACATGCTTACAGGTATTATCTATGGTTATTTAACAGATTAATTAACCACTACTACGAATATGCTACCTGGATGATCTGTCTTTACAACAGTGTAATAATTGGTGTTTCTGAATGAATACTCAACTCTGCCCAGCCCAGCAGCTACAAGGAGTTGTGCAATGCGGAAAGCAAAGAGAGATCTCAGTTTAAAAAACCCCATTACTTCCTCTTTCAATGAAATCCTCATTTTCAAGTACTACTTGTGTTACAGCTCAGTCTTTCACACCACCTTGAAATTCAGACACCATCCTAGCCATGTCCATCAACACCGATTAACAAATAAAACCAATGGAGTAGGTAGCACGGCTGGCAGTACTGTGTGTGTATTCCAGCTTTCAGATCACCAGTAGAGACAAAGGGAGCTATTTCTTCCCAGGTGAACCATTTTAAAAGGCTCAGTCAGTGAATCTGAGACTAGGAGCGATTTACCCCTGGGGCTCCAAAGTCAACACTCTAACAAACCTGCTTACTTTACAGAGAACATATTTGAGGACAAACGCCTGGATCTGATCCAAACACACATCAGATATGCTATAACTTCCATTTATGAGCAGAAGACTTGCACTGAAATTTTAGATGCATTAGAACCCCTAAGTTTTTATTCTTTATAAAGTATATTCTTTACTGACTAAAACCACTGAAAATGCATAGCTGGAAACACAGAGCTCTTTCTTAGTAAGGTACCAATGTCTAGTACAGCTGTCTAAACAAAGCCTTTCCACATCAGATCATTAGCAGGCATCAAGAATGACAAACAGTATCTGAAGCAGACAAAATTCCTAACATGCCATCCATATTATGCTTTTTTATTATGGTGAAGACAGTCTACAATTATTGATTTTCCAGTTGTTGACAACGATCAATTTGTCTTGTTTTAGTTTTATTATTAGCATCTTACAATTAGAGGCACTGGTAACATTTAAACAATTTGTTAACTTCTGATACAATTCTCGATTTTTTTCTTGGAGCTTTCAGGTCCCAGCTCATTTTTTCAAATAGTCTCTTTTTCTTTGCTTACTTACTATCATCCCCAACAGCCAAATGAAGACAATACACACACTAGGGACCTCATGTAGTCTTCCAGCATTGTAGGAGGCATTCTCCAGCCAGAAGTGCAGCTTAACTAGGAGAGATTCACACCCCATCAAAGCTGACACAATACAATAATAAAAAGTGAAAACCAGCAGCAGAAACAGTAAGCTTTCTCCTTCCCAGGCTAAATCACAACAAAATTACTTCTGAATTTTTGCCCCATTGGGGTGATTTATTGCTTGAACATGTGCACTATAATAGGAACTCTGTCACTGAAAAATTGTTAATTATTATTTTACATACAATAGCAACCCCAAATGCAACACAAAATTAATTTGTCATTGTGTATCTGTCTCCTCCACACATAACTGATCAATTTGTTTTCACTCTGCCTCCCACAAATCATTAATCAGAACAGTACAAATATTTTAACTCTGTTATGGAGTATCAAAGTATTTCAACTGACTTCTTACAATTCAATGATAAGCACTAGTGAACTTATCTCCCGTGTTTAATGCAATTTACTTATTATTAATTCTACACAGCAGGCAGCCAAGCCATAATTACCTTACCATCTTATGAACTACAACATGCAAACAAAATTCCAGATAAGCAATATCATAACTTCATTACTGAGCTGTTCTTTAAGGATCCTTTTGTAAGCTCTAAGTATAACTGAGGATGGCTATTCAAAATTTCACATTGTGGACTCCAAGGAATTCAAATCTCTCTTCCTCACACCTCCCACTGATCTCTTCATGTATCCTTTAGAGCTCACTCCATTACTGATACTACTCAGATAGCCTGCCTTCTGTTCTCTACTGCCTGTGCTACCTTTTAATGCACTGTTAGTTAGCGTTCTTTGCATCTTTCCTCCACCTATACTCAGTTACAGGGAGGAAAACCCCTTTCCTTTTCTTGTTTTACCTCTAGCCTCCAGGAGCATCTTGACACATTCTCTGACTTGCAATCAATTATGGCCCTGTCCCCAGGAAACAAAAGCCCATCCACACAGCTGCACTAATGTGCAATCCTACACAGATGTAAGCTCCAGTTATCTGCACGGTGGAGCTTCTGCTGTGCAGATCTTACTAGTAAATAGTCCCCTCTGATGTTGAAATGCTTCTGTGCTTTAAGTCTTGTGCCAGCTGTCTGGGTTTTTTTCCATCCACTAGAGCAGTTTTCCATAAGAGGAGGAGAGTATCTTATCCAGCCTACAGCATCATATTACATCTCCCAGAGGATGGGTTCCACACATACAGAAGTATACAGGTATACTAGGGAAGTAGAGGATTCCTTTTCTTAAAATTAGCAACTCTGATACTCTCAGCTTCTACAGCTATGCAGTTCTTTAACCCCTCCAAAGTGAAAATGAGGATAGAGGATGCAATGCTTCAGAGTATTCAAACTATGTATATCTAAATATTTCAAATCACATTCTTTCATGCAAGGTCATCCTCACCACAGAGGAAAAGAGGTAAGACGGGACTAACCTACACCTATTCTTCTTGCATCATCATCAAGACTGGCCTCATAACTAAAAGGAGATTTTCACCTTGCAAAATGTGTCAAGTTTATTGCTTTAAGACAAAGCATCGCTAAGCCAGACATCTACCAGCAAAAGATCACTCACCTAAACAAAATTCAAATCAGTAACTTAAAGCTGCCTTTGGGATTTGCCTGCACTGCAGTTGCTCTTGTGACTGCAGTATCATAAAAAAACCATAAACTAACTAACCTAATCAGCAACAAACATAGCAGCAAGTTTAAAGTATGCTCAGTTACAATATGCACATATTGTATGGCTCAGGGTTATAACCTTGCTAGTTAACAAACAACTTGGGTCAGAGAATCCACAGACTTTATAAGATTAACCTTAATAATTATATTTAGAAAAAAAAAACCAAACCAACCCACCAGAAGAGCAAACATACCAATTCCAGTGAAGCCTAAGCCATGAACTTATAGAAAACAGAAAGAACAGAAAAACAATTCAACTTCAATTAAACGTGAGCCATAAACTAAGCACCTAGTTTTTACACATATTACTAAACATGACATTTAAGTTTTTTTGGTTTGATTTTAGCAGATATGATTTTTAAAACAGGACTTCTTCTAAAGCGATAAAGTTTACGCTGAAACAAGAGAGAATAGTACCTTCCAGTCTTTGAATTTTAGCTTTCACAGAAATAACTGTTTCAAAGGGGGAAACTCGCAGTTCAAAGCAGGTTCCTGTAAGCGTTTCAATGAAGAGCTCCATAGTTTCATAGAAAGGAAGTTTGTAGTGAAATGGTCCCATATTATCTTTATTGAAAAAAGGAGGCTCTTTCTTGTTGGCCATTAGAAAGGATTTATAACTTCCTTGTAAGAAGATCTGTCAGGAAACTACATTCCACTTCTAGCCAAGGCAGCTTTGAAGATACGTGTAGTGCATTGCTGTTCATCTTTAGGATTTTTCACCTATAAAGCAAACAAATATAGTTCTGACAACATCTAAACGTAACTGTTAAAGAGAATTTAAATTTATTTTATATAAAATGGTTGTTAAGAAACATTAAGTTATTACCTAGGAGAGCAAGATAACCACAAATTATATTAGCAACGTTGTAGTTTTAGGGCTCTAGTGTCAGTCCGCATTCCAGACGCAACCTACTACCTTTGTTATTTTTGCTTCCACGAGCGACATGACAACCAGACACCCAATGCTTCCTGACAAAAGCTAAGCCCTCCGCAGCGTCACAGCTAGAGAAAAACTCCAGAAAACCCTGAGAACAGAGACTGGTCCGGGCTCAGGGAAGGCAGTTGGAGGCGGCAGCTCAGCCGCGCTCCCGCCAGCGGGGCCCAGCGCCGCAGCGCAGCGGGGCCGGACCCCGGCAGCCGAGCGGAGTGCCGGCGAACAAAGGAGGGCGAGCAGCTGCCCCATCCCCGCCGCCACCGCGCCTCGGGGCGGCCTCGCACCCCGGGCTAGCCGCGGGCCCCGCCACCAGGGCCCCCGGGCCCCGTTTCTTCCCGGGACACGCGCCGCGCCGGCGGGGGCGGGCCCG
>VZRF01005416.1:730205-769773 GCA_013396875.1 Vireo altiloquus | reverse complement strand
CGCCCGCCGGGCCGCTTGTTGTGGTCGTTAAGACGCGGGGCGGCAGCGCGTGCGCAGGGAAGGGCCCGGATACGTTTCCCCATCCCTGGGAGTGTTGAAGGCCAGGCTGGATGGGGATTCGGGCGGCCCAGTCCGGTGGGAGGTGTCCCTGCCCCGGGCCGGGATGGGGAACGGGTTGGGCTTTCTGGTCCCTTCCGCCCCAAACCGCTCTGTGTGTCTGTGCAACGCCCCCAGCGCTACCGGTGGACACGTGACAGCGGCGGCGGCCGCGCTGGCCCCTGGGACACGGAGTGCGGCGGGGCCGGGGAGGTGGCCAGAGCAGATGAAGGCTGAGGTGGCTCCGGCGGCTCGCCCCGGCCGTACCACCGCCGGCCTTTGCTCAGGGCCAGCCTGCAAAAGCAGCAGGGACACCTTGCGCTCAGCCCGCGGGGCTCGCAGGCATTGCCGGAGTGTCGGAGCGCCGCGCTGGGCCCGGGACGCAGGGGCGGGCCGAGTCCCAAGCGGTGCAGCCGCCCCGCCGTTCCCAGCCAGGACACGAACATTCCTGGCCCTGGCAGGGGCCAGGCACTGCTCTCGGGCACCTTCTCTGAAGGTCAGCGCTGGATTGCGCTCCCCTTTCAGCGTGAGGTAGCTAGGGCAGGCTCCAGAAGCATCGGGTCCCTCAGATGATCACAGACTAGAGAAAACAAGCTTATCCTATTAGCAGGTGCTAATTACATTAACCACTTTACTTTCCATTTAGGTGTTAAAATACACAAGACCTACCCTGGCTTGCTGTTAGGTTTCAGGCCCAGTTAAAACTGTGGCTTTTCAGAAGCATGTAGCAGGTACAGGAACCTGTCAGAGCTTCTGGATGCTGTAAGACTGTGCCTGCAGCTCTGCCCTTCCCAGAAATAGGCAGCCATGGTTTATCGAATTTGAAAAAAAACCCAAAAATAAACTAACATAAAAAAAACCCCACAAAACCAAAAAACCAACATAACCCACAAGCAAACCCTCTAGCCAAAACCCAAGTTTAAAAAGTCTCCACTCAGATCAAGCCCTCCCAGAAGTGAAGTGCCTAGACCAGGCTCTGTCTGTTTAAATTGAGGACTACACACTTTAATATGTGAAGAGACACAGGGAAAGGTACAAAGACTCCCTGTGCCAGTTTAGAAAGACTGGGTGGGAAGAAAGGTTCTGATCTACATCATAGTGCGAGTTTCTATGAAGAGCTTTTCTCCACTGAGCTTTCACCTGGAAGTTTAAGAAACAGTAATGCAGAAGCTTTTTTTTCTGCTACTTCAAGAAATTTTGGCCCTCAGGGTTCTTTGCTTGTGAAGCCCTCTTTGCAATGCTAATAGAAGTTTTTAATGTGAAGGGCCAAGAAGAAAGATGCAGAGAAGAAACAGAAGAATTCACCATCTTCTTTCCTCCATCATATCTTTGAAGCCCTTCTAAACACAGAAGAAAGAAGCAGTCCAAATCATGTATGAGGCATATGCAGCAGATGTAATGCCTATAAATATAAGTTCAAGTGCTTTCACTGTAGACACCCATTTGCAAATACCCCCACACTCTTTTTCAAGCTGCTACTCCCAGCTTACTCCCCACTTAACATGAATCATTGCCAGTCCCACCTATGGCGCAAATCAATACATCATGTTTCTCCTTTATCTCTTCCAACCTTTCCTTCTGCTTTACCCTCATTAGTGCTAGATGTTTCAGCTGTAGTATTTACTGTGCCTGATAAAGCAAAGCCAACTTGAGAAACAAGACACTGAAGCAGATGTCTCAGAATGAGGACTTCAGTGCAAGTGGGAATTGATCTCAAAGAAGTCCTCTGAGCACATGCTTTAAATTCAGAGCAGAACAGTCTTAAGAGTCCGAGATAAAGTAGTACATCACTATCATAAAGGCAGTGAATCTAGTCAGAATTGCAGGCAGTAACTTATACAATAAAATAAACATTTGATCCTCCTGCATTTATGCATGCAGGAGAGCAAGCATCTACCACTGGGTATCAAGTATGGTTAATGGCATCTGTTCCAGAAGGGAATCTAGAAAATATAGGAAGTGAAGTTAAACCAAATACATCTGACAGAGGGATTCTGGAGCAGCAACCTCCTGTATACAGCTTACACTGTGTTATGGATGAGAAGGGAAAGCAGACAGCAAGCTTTAGGCACAAAAGAGTCTCTGCATAAAGTGTGTACATAGGCTTGTGAGCCTGGAGGTGACCGAGTGTGCTCTGTACAGCAGGACTTTGTGAAAAGTGTTATTTGCAAAAATCTGGCACTCCACATAGGTGAAAAATCTCATTTAATGGCCTACAACTTGAACAAAAGACACTGGTAGGTTTCTGTTGTTTTCACAGAGCACTTGGTGCTCATTTGTAACACACTCTTCCTGGCAGAGAAGTATTAACCGTTGTTATTTTTATAGCCCACATTATCTGCCTATATGAAATACCTCGTTCTAGCTGGTGTCAAGTCCTGCTCTGAGATGTCCTAACTGTTTCATTCCATAAGAGAAGCTGTACCTGATGCTGAACCCTCCCATTAGCCAACCTTACCCTCCCATTAGCTCAGTAGGTGGCAGTTGACCCAGACAAGGCATGGTAGTGGTTTTGGTTGCTTTCAAGTCATGATGCAGACAGTCTAAGCAAGAGGTAAAGAGGAAAGTCAGACATGCAGACAGTTCAAGTTTAAGAGAGTCCATTTACTATTTATCAATTATTTTATCTGTAGATCTGTTCAATAAAAGAAACTATACTTTATATAATAGATTATTTCATTGCAGGTATTGCACAGGCTATATTCATCTCGGCACCATGGAAACATGATAGCAGGTTACTGTATTTTTTAAAAAATATATAATTTAGCAGAATTAGACTAGCACAAGAGAATACTAACCATTTTAAATGGGTAATCTCATTTAAATACCAATGTCCATCTCATTCCAGCTCTACTGAATTAGAGAATCCAGAGTATTAGTACTGGACAGGGCTAAGGAAGATGTGTTCTCTGCAACACATCCAGTTGGCTACTGGCCTCCAAATGCATTCAGCGGGTCATCAAACGTGCTCAGAATCTTGCTCTCAGATTTTGCTTCTGAAGCTGCTTGGGAAGATCTGGCTTTGGGAGTGGGTATCTTGACTTGGCTGCTGGAGAAGATATCATCTAAAGAGGGGAACAAAAAAAAAAAAGACTTTAATGAGAAGTGACTACCAAACAGAAGCAACATTGTACATGAGAGACTCCATCACACAGCAGTGACTGCCAAGGACATTCTGTGATAAACAAATGCTTTCCTGCTACTTGCAATTCTGGATGCATTTGTAAGGACATACGTGGGAGCTGTTAGCTGTAAATCAAATTAAGATTTTTTTCTTCTTCTCAGGAGACAGCATAATACTTGGATTTTATAACATGTTCAGGCTCTCATAAGCATTTGAAAAGTACTAATAAATTAAAGCTCCACAACAAATTCTATCATGGAAGTGCCAGATAACATCCTCTTATCTAGAACATTAGTGTCTGAGAGACTAATGAGTGAGAGATCCAAGAGCTGTGAGGTTGTTGCTAAAGAAAATCGGAAGAGTAAATGATGGTAGTTGCTAGTGACTACTGTGGTGATATCTACTAACCATGAGTCTAATCTACAGCACAATAAAACGTAATATAAACCCCCTAAAAATGGGGCATTGCTAAGATGCAAAGAGGCAGACAGCTATAACCCACCCAGATGAATATTCAAAAAGTCCGTCTATAGTCTTAAATCAAGGTTTCCCTCTCTTCCTCAAGATTAGTATTTCTGACGTGAATAACTAGGACCACAAAGCAGAAAAGTATCACACGGCCATTAAGGCAGAGGACACCAATACACAGAAATTAAATCATCCAACACAGATAGCCTGTGTCAGCTGCAGAGCTCACAGTCCTGCCATTCTGGCTGTGGCTAGAACTGCTTACGTTTAGGACTGTGCTCATGGACAGAGATGAAGCTGCTACCATACACATGCTGAGAGGTTTTCATGAGGTTTCCTGGGCATACACAACAGTGTATCTCTTACTGTAAACTAAGCAATTTAGGATAATCGGATTATGCAGCTGGAGTGATGCCTTAGGTTTTAACTGTACTGTCAATGTAACTCTGAAGTTTCCTGTAGCTTGTTAAGTGCTGTTCTCTTATACTAAGATAGATAGAATAAAGCCTCTCCAGCTTGCTCTCCACGGACACGCAGACTGTCCTAGGCCCAAGAACTGCAAACCTTCATCTTGGGGAGAGGGGGGCAAGCTTGGGGAAATTCCATCATTGGCTGGGTTCTGCTTGGTGAATTTATGCTGATATAAAAGTGTCAGGAACTCATGACCTGTTGTCCATTTTGGGATCCACTGAGAAAGGACCCTCTGGAGCCCAAAGTGTACATCTGAAGGCCTTTCAAATAAATATTTTCTTTATTCCTGTCTAGTCTCTGTTTCTAGGTAGCCATTTAAGGCATCAGGAGTATAAACAAAAAAAAATACAAGACTTAGATATGAGGATCATCAGTGATTCACAAGGCCGGTATAAGTAGCACATAACTGGTCTTGAATCCCAATTAAGAAAACATGGGTGTTATCTAGAGGTTGATATAGCTGCTGAGACTAGCTGGTCACAGCATAATGCTTAATAACATCAAGGTTGTGGGTTTAATGCCCGTAAGGGCCATTCACATAAGAGTTGGACTTGATGACCCTTGTGGGTCCCTTCCAACTCAGAATATTCTGTGAATGACTAGTCCAGAGTATAAAAACTTGTATTTCAATCTTCAGCATGTAGCCTAACCTTGAGCAGAGGCCAAGCACAATGTGGTCTATCACAATGTGTTTCCCTGTCTCTTCTCACTACTTCCAATTCAGCATATGTCTCCTACTGTGCTCATCATAGGGATTACACAGGAATAATCCAGGACCACATTTCAGTACAGAGCAGTTTAGAAAGGCAGCAAAACAGAGTAATCCCCTACTGGCATCATGCCAAAGCAAGTAGCTATGGCATGGATTAGCTTTACAGCGGAGGGGAAGTCCAGTGAGTGCCATAAGCAGTAGTGGTATCATTTCCATTCCTTATAAAAAGGCTTAAATAACAGAAACATTTTGCCCAGGGAAAACAGTATTTCTCAGAGTACAAGAAAGCTCAGCCACCATTTTGAAGATAAGTAGGGGTGACATCAGCTGTAATGTGACTGAGGACTCCAGTGACTGGAAAGTGTGGTAGGTCAAAAGAAAACAGCCTGCAGCCTTCACAGCCCTCAAACAGCAGCTGAAATTTACTGTTTCATTTGCAGCACAAAAGTTCTCCTAAGACAACAATATACAGCTCTGTAAAAGTGCTACCACTGTAACTTAAGCCAGTCCTTAATGTGAAATGTAGGCAAGTGCCAGTTCCACAACTCTACTGCCAGCTGGACATCCTCATGTTCAGGCATCTTTCTGCACTCCTGTTGGTGATCTCCAACTCCATGGGCACTAAGAAGCCACATACCTATGGCTGTACCACTGAACACCACTCACCACTCTAGAGGAAGATGAAGACCATCGGATGCTAGTGCTTTAGATGCAATAGGCATCAAGATCAGATGTGACATCAAACACAAGGCTTTAGCACCAGAGACGATGTCAAAAGTGAAAATACAAATAACAGATTCTCTTGTGTCTTATTTTCAAGTGGCACTCTACAACTGTTTTTTCAACATTCAGTCCAGATTTTTGTGATGAATATTTGGAAGGGGTAACTGCTTGACAAATTCTTTCATTTACTATAGATGAAAAAATGTAAATTATTAAAATAAGATTTTTTTTTTTTAGGATCATCCAATATGTATTTCAAATATCTTCCTAATGAACTTTTAAGTCTTATTTTTCACATCAATCGAGAAGATTTTGAAATCTCAAGATGCTCATTCTCTAGCAAGTTTTCTAGCACATTTACAGACTTCAGCCATGAGGCTAGAATGCTTAGCAGCAGTCCAAGTATAACAGTGGTAAGTCAGGTTCAGTCTGAGTAAGTTAGAGGGAATGAAGACTTGACAAGAACCAAAGCTAGAGAAGAAATACATGCAATCTCAAAGAAGAGCTATAAGCATGAAGAGCCTGAGAACAGGCACAGCTGAGAATCACATTATTTTCAGTATCTCTGCTGATGGAGAAGAAAGGAGCATGCTTTGCATCATTTCACATTACTACTTGCTGGTTTTTCAACAAGTTATATATGGCAGACCTTTGCTTTCAGGTGTAGTACCTGTAAATTGTCCTGGGGACATAAATGTAAACAAAAGCTTATGGGCTCCAAGGTAGTTAACACAACAGTGAAGGTAGGATGGGCAGAAATGCTAATTTGTTCATATCAGTGACTCATCTGTAAGTATAACACAAAAAGCTGTGCACATTGAAATAAGGAATCTGTCTCAGAGCCAAAACAATGTGAGATGAGTCTCTTAGAAACTTGTCTGGAGTAATTCCCTACAGGAATTAAACTTTTTTCCAGAACAATTTTATACACTCTCCTAAACTACTTAAATGCTATGCTAGTTCTACAAATCTAGAAAGTTCTCATCCAAGGTTAAAATCCAAAGATGACCAGAGATTTCAGAGCAGTTGAAAAGTAAAAGAAAACAGTGTTCTAAAACATCTTGGATAAATGCAACTCAGGACAGTATTACAAGACTGGTAGCAAGATTTTTACTTATACATACACTTACCCATATCATCGTCAAATATGGATTTTTGTTCCACCTTCTTCTTGGTCTTCTTTTCTTTTGGTTTTACAGTTAGATCCGCAAAAATATCAATGTTATCATCAAACAGGTTAGTCTCTGGCATCTTCTCTTTAATTTTGGTCATTGGCTTAATTGCCTCAGTAGCAAATATATCATCCTTGGAGAAAAACAGAAAGATCTCATCAATCCACAACATACTTCACAAATATAGTCAAATTATCTGTATGCAGCGGCAGAGATGTTTAGAAGACTTGGGTTTCTTTGGCTTATCAGTCAATGGTTGAGCTCAATGATCTGAGAGCTCTTTGCCAACCTAACTGGCAAGAAGTTTGAGACCCTTTTCCTCATGGACTTGGCAGAAGTGCCTTAGTAGTGGATTATACACAGGTCAAGTACAGCACACAGAGGCCTGTATCAAGTGCCCAGCCCACCAACTTCATTCCTTTTTTAAAGTGTTATTTAGCTGCTGAGCATTGAACAGAGAGTTAACAGATAAGAACCAAACACCTTATTATTCTGAAAAAGATATGTTGTCACAGCACATTCAGTGCATGCCTACTCTGTTAAGGCTCCACCTTTCAAATCACTGCTGCTAATTAGGGGCTGAACAACCAAAGAAAGGGTTTCCATTTCCTAGCAGTGGAGCAAGGATTGAGAGTTTACTTCACTCCCTATCCTGCACACCCCATCCTATTCAGCAGCCTCCATTAAGCCCAAGTTAGAGGAGGCTGCATATGGTTGTGTAGAACAAAAAACCAATGTGGCAGGTTTAGCCATTACCTCAAAGATATCTTGGGCAGTAGGGCCAACTGCTTGGCGGACAGCAGATTTTAAGTCCTTTTTTCCAGTTTTCTGAGAGGTGAAGAGAGAATCTTCTTCTTCCTCCAAAAAAGGTATAGGGCTGCTTTTTGCTGAAGACTTCTGTTGTACAGGTTGGAAGAGATCATTGCTGTCCTGATAACCCAGATCACGCTTTTTCTCCCTGCCCATGATGGGTTTGTTAGCCACACTGTCTGGCATTCCCTCCTTCAATTCTGATTGTGCAGTTGGTCTGGATGTTGAGCTACTTGCAAAAAGGTCTTCAGATTCAAACAGATCATCCCCATTTTCTGTGGATTCTGGAGGGAGGAGTTTGTTTGTCCCAGCAGACAAAACACTGCTGTGAGCTGGTAGTGACAAGCTAGAGAGAAAGCCATTTTCCTTGGACTCTGCTTCAGTAGCAAGAGGCTCCTTTATGTTCACTACTGCTGATGTCTGTTTTGGTAGAGAAGATTGTGCCTCTTTAGTAGTGTCCACTTCCTCACTCCCTTCAGCCTCTTGGGCAGCCAGACGGCGTGCCATTCTGCTAGGGGGTCTGCGCTTTCCTGGAACCCTGATCCTGGTCTGCAAGGAAGGAGGAAAAGCAAAGCAGGATCATATATATGGAAAAAGCCCCATGGCACACTCAAACTTGGAGTAGTTTGGAGAAAGGTTCAGAAATTTAACCCAAGACTTTTGATTTGCTGCCCTTAGTCATCCCACAGCAGTGGCACTGGTGTACAAAACCAACAGCACTTGCAAGTGGAGTCACAACAGGTCAGCAAGCCACTCTAGCCCCTTAGCTTTAGGTAATACCTTTGTCTGCCTGGTACCTTGCTAATCTAGGGGTTTTTACAGTACAGTTTAAGCCACGAGTAATTATATTTTCCACATAACTTCATTGTATGCATAGCCTATTGCAGTTAATTGCTGCTTTTAAGGAAGCCCCCTGCACTTTTCCATTATAGCCTCTCCCCTATCCCACAAAGACAGGAGTATTTCCTAGGTAGGAAATGGATCACTACAACCTCTTCTTCCCTTTTGTTAACTGCTCCATGCACTGTTCTTTGAAAGGGCAGGCAGAATGCCGGCCAGGTTGCTTTGTTCCAGCCTTTGGAAAAAAGTGCATTTGACTGAGACACATTTACACTGAAACTTGAAAGGCTGAAGAAGCAATGATATCAATGCCAAAATTACAACATCTAACCTGAGCCACAAAAAGCATTCACCATATAGTTACCAATATGCTTCTTCTCGGATTACTTCTGTAAAAAAACATGTATCATCACTACACTAAAATGAACATTCAAGGTTTTTAATATGCAGGTACAGGCACTCTGTTCTTAGCAAGCATATCTATTTGAAAGTATCACAACAGAGAGCTTTGTCTGTTGGAACATGCTGCTATTGGAAATAACTATGCCTACATGGTAATGCACCAGGCTGATGTACAAGCTTCAAACCCTTTTGTCACTGAGGAGTCACATCAACCGTTGTGATGGCTGCTGTATCCTCCCAAGTCTGCTGCTCATCTAGTAATGAACAGCCTCATCAGCATTAATGGAAAAAGAATCAAAGTTAAAATGTTTAAGTTATCTTACTCAAATTGCTGCTCTCAGGAAACCCCACAGACTTATAAAATCATAAGCACCTAGATGAAATCTTAACTACATGGTTGACACTTCAATTTTTTTTAAAGAATCACTATATCTTTAATTAGAATATGCCTTTTGCAGTCCATAGAGTAAAAAGTATGAGTGAAAACCAAGTGGGTCAGGAGGCAGAGATGTGCCATGTCAAAAGCTGTAACACTTATTTTTGTTTTGCTTTTTGTGAAAACAAAAGTTTTCTTTGAAAAAGAATTGGGAGTTACAGTTCATGACAGCATGACATTTTTATCCACAGAGGAGGTAAAGGTCAACCTACAGCAGTGATGTGTTCTGGATAGCTTGTCAAAGCAGCTGCCTGTAACCTATCTTATAGCTAGCCTAGCAAGATATCTTTTTAATATTTTTTTAGGTTGGTGTCTCCTGGGATAGGACAAGATGTTATGCTAACATACCTTCAACCAGCAGGGAAATCCATTATTTGGAAAAGGTACACATGTACTTCAAAAAGGCACCAGGTATATGCATAAGCCCCTTACAGAGCTAAGTATAGGTGCTAAGCTAGACTTTCTCTTCAGTGATCCACAGAAGTGAGAGGGGATTAGATTTTCACACTTGCATTTAGATTCAGATAAACCACACTGTTAGCAGAACCTGCATACCAAAACAAACTCCTGCACAAGGACAGACTGTGTTTTTAATCCCCCTTCCTCTCGTCCTAAATGCCAAGGTTACCTTATTGGCGCTGTGCAAGGTGTCCACTTGCATGGGCTGATCAAAGCTTACACCGAGTTCTTCATTGCTTCCTGCTGCAGAGAAGGCTTCGCTGTTCTGCACATCCTTGGGCTCATGTAATGGAGTGTCCAGCACTGGTAAGGGGGACTTGACATTGGAGACCTTTGGCATTGCACCAGGTAGTAAGGCTGAAGGGTTAATAGCTAAGTTAGCCTACAAAACAGAGACAACAAAAACATACACACAAAAAGAGATCACATTACTACTGCTCCAGAGCAAGCATGGCTCCAGAGAAGCAGCAAGAACTAGCGTATCTGGGTAGCCAAGTTCTACTTCTAAAGTGCTTGGCTTTTCTCAGACCTAAGAACTTCTCTGTCTCACTAAAACTGTAGAGTAGTCAACACTATTACTCTGTATAAGAGCTTCAGGAACAGCAGGGTCAAGTTATGCCAGACCAAACCCCTATGTAGCTCAATATTCTGTCTGAGGACACAATGGTTCTGACTTTGAATGGTACTGTGATATAGACAGTTATTAGTCATTTCATGTCAGAAGAGGGACATAACCATAGTCCCCCCTAAGAGTCTCTAAACATACTTAATAGTGCTAAGAACAATAGCAGTTTAAAGAGCAGCCCACCCACTGCCCCCTAAATATGAGTAAATAGTGCTGCTTAGAGTCAAGACTGAAACAAAAGGAGGAAAATAATATTAAACATGCAATACAGAAAAAGCAATCCAAAATATGCCATCTGAAAAAAAAATAATGTTGCAAGAGTAAGGTAAGGAAGCAATAAGATTTTGTTTCAGGGAAAGCCATCAGTGAGGCAAGGAAGATTTTCTTATTTTTTGAAAGTTAAAGTGCCAGTAAAGTTAATTACTTGTAGCTTTCCAATCCGAGATGAAGGCTCTTTGGTTTTAATGGGAACAGGACCTGTAGATTTCTGCACAAAATTACATTGGATTAAACAAGCTGACAAGTTGTTATCAACCAGACTGTTTTCATTTTAATACATCTATAGAAAGCAGCTAATTACCGATTTCTTTTAAAGATACCTTGTTATCATCACATTCTACCACGAGAGCTATAGTCACTCAGTTTGCAGTTTCTCACATGCCATGGCCCCATCTTCCTTATCACATTTAATTCACCCTTCCTTCTACTCAATATTATACTTTGCCATGGTAACTGAAGAACATCCATCTTCTCCAGGCCACTGCCACCACTAGTCAAATCAAACCAGGACAGCTGACTTCTCTCTCCTTGCTTATATTGTCCCCTAAAATCCTCTGAAGCCATATTGCCAGGTGATGATCTAACTAACTTCTCTCTTTGTGACTGGCTGTAACAGGGCTACAGACTTCAATAAAGCCCACATGGAAGCCAAGAGTGCTTCTAAATTGTTCCGCTCAGACTTCAAGGAAAACAGCTTCAGAGCAGTGAGTGTTCCTTTACAAAAAGCAGGTCAGTAGTTCTAGAAAGAGCACCAGGCTAAAAGAGCAAGAGCAGATCTTTGGTCTGAAGACTTGGGTCAATTCTAGGACTCAGGGAATGGTTCAAATGAGCTAAGGTGCTCTTCCCAGGGCTTGCTCTCCAGAAGTTTGTAGTCTGCATGGTTCTGTGAGCTAGATAACACTGCTGTTGATATGACTGGGCAGTCAGAGCTCCATCAGCTAAGTTGAAGTAACTGAGGGTTTGCAAGGGTTAGGTCACTGGTTTGAAGGGCTTGATAGGATGACAGAGGAATCCTAGAATCTGAGGAGACTGTTCTCTACTTAATTGCATGTGTTGTTCAGCTTAACCTCAGACAGGATAAAACTATTCCTATACCAGGCTGTCAGTAGCTACAAAAACTAGGAAGATGAGCCTGGTTCTAGGCTTCAAGGAACACTTTACAATAAGGGAAGACATGCTAATTACTACCCCCACAGACCTGCTCTGAGTTCATCAGCCCAGGGGAGAAAAAATGACTCCCACTCCCTGCAACAAAAAACTAATCTCCTCCACATGAAAATCCATCAAGCAGTTCTGGTGAGGCACAGGCTGGAACTCCTGATCACCTCTCCCAGAGACCCTTGATTCTACAAAATTAAGGACAGGAGCCTTGTTTGCTCACCAAAAAGTCTCCAAGGTAAGAGTCTCAACTGACACAGATTTGTGCTGCATGCCCTGATCTCCTTTCTGAGAAAGGTGACCTTTAAGAATCACATTCAGCCCAACAGACAGGCACTTCAGAGAAGAAGAAACAACTCATTTTCAGTCCAAGTGGGCACAGGGTATAGCTCTTCACTGCCATTTCATTTTTTTAAGTATATGTACGATGAATAAAACACGGCATCAATAACATTTAAGCTTCTTGCTAGTAACAGTGCACCTGCTGATAAGCAGAGAAATTTGGCTGCACGTTGCCACCTGACAGCCAGTGAATCCAGGCATTAGTTTTCATCTTTCCAAGACACTTACTTAAAACAATATGATACAACTCCTTTTTCTTTGGATGCTGTTTAAGACACAAGATTTAAGTACTTGCCTCTGTAGTTGCTGCCTTCAGAGTCTCATCTTGCTTGGCACTTAAAGCATTTTCTAGGTTATTGCTCACTGAGGAAGGGCCAACAGTGGTCTGAAGAGTTTTCTTCTCAGCCATTTTCTGAAAGCATTATGAGCACAAGTTAACATGAATGGGGTAAAAAGCATGGTGTGCAGATACAAAACAATACCCCAAAAGAACACAAGCAAAAATTTTTAAAATCTTGCTTTTAAGTGAACAGAAAACTAGCCACCTATTTTGATTCCACTATGCATAGCTGTATTTGGTTTGCATGGACAGGTTTTGGTAGTGGTGGTGGTGGGGCTACAGGGTGGCTTTTGTGAGAAACTGGTAGAAGCTTTCTCCATGTCTAGCAGTGTCAACCAAAGATGGATGTGCTGCTCACCAAGGCAGAGCCAATCAGGAACAGTGGTAACCCCTCTGTTATAACACATTTAAAAAAAAAAAGAAAATGTTATTGCACAGATGTAATTGCAGCCAGAAAAGGGTGGGGTGAGAACACATGAGAACAGCCCTACAGACTGTTCTCCTCTCCAAGGTCAGTGGAGGAGAGAGAGGAGATGCTCCAGGCACCAGGGCTGAGATTCCCCTGCAGCCCATGGTGCAGACTACGGTGAGGCACCAGTGCCCCTGTAGCCCATGGAGGTCCACGGGGGTGCAGAGATCCACTCTCTGTGGAAGAGACCCAGGCTGGAGTAGGTGCATACCTGAGAGGAGGCTTTGAACCCATGGGAGGCCTGGGTCCTGGCAGGGACCTGCAGAACCGTGGGAGAGGAGCCCACACTGAGGCAGGTTTCCTAGTAGGATTTGTGACTCTGTGGGGGACCAATGTTTTCACAGGCTATGCCTGAAGGACTGCACCCCATGGAAGAGTGACCCATCTTGAAGCAGTTTCTGGAGAACCATCACCCCTGGGATGGATTTAGGTTGGGGAAGTTAATGGAGAACTGTCTCTGGTGGGAAGGAGCCCTCTCCCTGAGCAGTGGCAGAAACAAGGTGTGATGAACTGACTGTAACCCCCTTTTCCCATCTCCCTGCATCACTGGGGCAAGGAGGCGGAGCTGGGAAGGAGAGAGAGATGGGGGGAAGGTGTTTTTAAGGTCTTACTTTACTTCTCATTATTCTGCTAGAAATAAATTCAATTAATATCTCTAATTCAAGTCTGTCTTGCCCATGACAGTATTTGGTGAGCGATCTCTCCCAGTCCTTAACTAATTTATATAAAATACAACTTTGTTATATTTTCTCTCTCCTGTCCAGCTGCAGAGGGGAGTGAGAGAGGGGCTTTGGTGGGTGTCTGGCATCTAGGCAAGGTCAACTCACTACAACAACAGGCATTGGCTTTTGGCTCTGCAAGGCAAGGGCCTTCCATTCCTCCATTCCTTTAGTCTACCTCAATCTTTGCTGTCTGTGCTAACAATTAAAAAGGAGAGTTTCAATAAACTTTCAAATGCATGCATATTTCCTCATCAACAAAACAGCAGGGAAAATAAAAGCACAAAGCTTGGTAAGGAACAGTGTCATTTTTATGTTTTCAAGCAACCAGGCTCCATATATAGGCTCCCAAGCAATAATTACCACCCTGTCCAATGCCCTCAAAGAAACTGTTTCCAGGAACTATTGACAGTTTTCTAGCCTAACTTCCAGCTATAGACATGAATATAGATTAAAGTAAAAGTTAGTTTAATTTTAAGTAAGCTACCTACGTTTAAGAATTGCAGTTTAGAATGCATGTTAGGACTTTGACCTCAGATCACCTGTAACACAGTCTAGTTCATTACTGCAGCTACTCGCCCTCTAAAAGCAATTGGGTGACCATGAGGATTTTAACACTGCATCATTACCTCAGATCAAACCAACCTGCAGAAACTTGAATTACACAACTCATAGAGCAATGCTGATCAGTCATGCATGAAGCACAGGGAAGACATAATAGCAAGTTAAGCAATTAAACAAAAACTCTACTACTCTGACTTCTGCTCAGGTGTGTTCTCTTACTCCTAAGCAAGTCCCAGTGGTGCACAAAAATAAATAGAATCCAATTTTCTCATCCCAACGTTGGGAGACCCAATGCTGTGACCCTATATCTTCAGGGTCACAATGACCATTTCTGTTTTCTCAAAAAGGTTTGAAAAGTCACTTAATTTCTTGTGAGTATACAAAGGGAGAAAATCCCTTCCATACACTTCTTTCCAATCTCTTTCATGTAAGCCAATTACAGTAGAGAAACAGGTACCGGAATGTTTGTTTTAGCAGTACTGAAGAGATCATCTTCTTCATCATCATCCCCAAAAAGCCCTCCTCTAGGTGATGGCTTCAGGATACGGTTTGTAGACTAAAGAAACAAAAGATAAAGATGTGTCACAGATCCAAAGCACATCTCCTTCAACCCATGATGCCAGAATATAGCTGATGTTAGCATTTGGATCTCCCTGGAAATCAGTGACTTCTAAGCTATGTCCAAACAAGGAATTCAGTAGGCTGAACACTCCAAAGACTGTTTTTAAATAGCAGGATCAAAGGAGGGCTTTGAACTCACCATTGACTTCTTGGGGCTGGCAAAGAGGTCGACGTCTGGATCATTGTCCTTCTGAAGTTTGTGACTGAAGAGGAGCTCTTCATCTTGAAAGACACCAGTGCTTTTTGGCCGAGTACTTTTCTCAGAAGCCTGGAAGAAGAGGAGAAAGGTCCCCATGGTGAAAAACTCCCTCTATAAGGAGGTTATTTGCCTCATGATAAGGCTGGTTACAATTCCCCTGAGGCTACACTACAGCTGTGTAGTGGTAACAAAAATATAACTTTAACTGCTGATTATGTTTTATTTTGACCAAATTTTCAAAACTTACAATGTAAGTATTTGTATTTGCAGTTCAATTTAATGAGAAGATGTTCACCATAATATATCTGTGTCTGCTAATCTAAGATCCAGCTGCTACTGTTTACCTGTGAAGCTTCCTTTAAAGGAAAAAAAACCGATTTCAGTATGTTATCATGACTGTACAGTAAAGTTTATATTCCAGTAAGATTTTTATGCCTCAAAAATTTCAGCTAAGGATGCAGGACATAGTAGTGAAAGAAAGAGAATCTCTTAGTTATCTTCCTAAGGTACCTTTTCAAAGAAGAATAAAAAAATCGAATAATATTTTTTTAAACAAAAGGCCTTTAAAGCTATTATTATTGCTAGACTCCCTGTTCTTCTCCTGTGAAAGCAAACAAACACCCACAAGGAAGAACAGAACATACTGCCTTTGGAAAGAACTTGTACTTTCGAATTTGCTGGTCTGGGGAAGACCAAAAAAAAAAAAAAAAAAGCCTTTTTATAATCATGGTCATTGTAGGCACCCAGGTGTGGCTTTCAAAGGCAGAGGCCCCACTCAAATGTCCAGGTGAAGGCCCATATCTACGTTTCATCACCTGTCTGTCTCTTCTGAAACAATTCAAATGCAAGAATGCTTCTTCAGAGCATGACTGGGTGTCCAGTACCATGACACCAGACACAAAATCCAGGCAGCAGGAGTCGTCATCATAAAAATAAAGTCTGATTCTCCCCATTCCTATCCAAGTCTCCAGGAACCCCAAAGGGATGCCTAAGTTTAATTTCCAGTACACCATTTTTCATCCATAACCCTCTCTTACGATTTTTATTACTGAATTTTTTTTACTTCATTCTCAGTCTTTGTGTGCACCAGCTTTAATTTTGTATCAAAAGCCAGGTCAAATTTTTAGAGCACTAGAACTGTTTTTTATGCCCAGATACATGAAAACCTAATGCATATCTAGAATTATCCACACACAAAACACATATTAAGTTGAAATAAGCAAGAAAAGTAGTAGCACTCTTCAAATTTGCCTATCAAAAACTTAAAGTTCAGAAATTACCATTCTGATTTTTGCATTTCAGCACCTTAATCACTTTGTGACTGCTATATGCTGACAGATGATAGCTTTGAAGGAAAGATTTGAATGGATTTCTATCTTTCCAAATTCATAGGACAGATGTGGCTTCTTTCAATTATCTCCCAGTGCGCTCCCCACAAAATACCAAATGCAGTATTCATTCACAAGTAGTAAACAAGCTAACAATCCATTTTAACTCAGAAGCTTCTCTACACAGTGATTTTTCTCCAATAGTCCTTTATTTCGTTCACTTCCAAGGGCTTCTGAATAAAGTGTATATAGCCTTTAGGACTGGCAGCTTACTTTACATGGTCATACTAAGATGACAAAATGTTGTGGTCCACTGTAGTGTATAGTATGTACCTTTTGACACTACTTCAGATTTATAGAAAAAAATCTACATTTGCATCAAGTAGAAACAAGAACATTGCCATAGATTCGAGGATATTGCTGCCGAAAATTCCAAACCCACCTCTTGATGGTATCCACTATATCAGAAAAGCCAGACAATAATATGGTAGCTGGAAGCTTTTTAATAAATGAACACACATACTTGAAAAACAGAATTAAACATAGGATTAAGAAAATTATTGCTGAATCTGAGTCTGAAGGCATATATCCAGCAAGCAAACTGTACCAATATAAAAAAAATAAAGGGATAAACCACAAGACTTAAAAATCCACATCCTTCTACTTCCTAGTATCTTTGACCTTGAGGAGTAACTGAAGAGTCAGTTCTGTAAAGCAAAAATCAAGTAGCTGCACCAAAATACCTGTACAGAATTTCTTTGCTTTTTTTTTTTCTTTGTACAGAATTTCTTTTGCATATTAGCATGCAGCAAAATGCTTTCAAGTTAGTGGGACAGGAAAATTTACAAAGGGATTCAGGATCACAAGGAAGAGAAGGAATAATTTCTAACCCAAGAATCTGGAAGGTTAGAAATTGAGAGACATCAGCCAGCATGACATGAAGAAAGGGAAAGGTGAAAACAAAACCTTGCCTAGAGCAGCAGAGATAGAAATATCATTTTCCGGTATTCAGGAACTTCCTTACACTCACCACACCAACTTCTTTCTGTGCATTTTTTATGCCATCATCATCTTCCAGTCTCTCCTCTTCTTCCTCCTCGAACAAGCTTAAAACTTTCTTAGCTTGGCTCTTGGCATCTTTCTCCAGAGCTGGTGGCGATGTTGCAAACAGATCTGAACTGCCAGCTGGCTCTGAAGACGTAACTGCAAAAGGCTCCACCAAAGAAGAAAAAAAACCTAACACATCAGCCTGTTATTTATTTCAGGTTTGCCCAAAAACCCTGCTAAGCTTTCTTGGTTAAATACCAGCAGTGGTCAGAATTCTGCAGTCCATTACCATGCAGGCAACTGTATTCAACTCCTTGTTCCCAAGCAGACAGAATAGCAATATGCAGGTTAGCAAGAGACAGTTGATAAAGAAAAGAACACACATTTCAGCTCTGAAAAGAAGACAAATTCCCTCCTATACCCTACCCTGTGGCACTATTGATAAGCAGCTTCCTGCATAATGTTTTCTCCTCATCTCTATGTCAGGTTACACATGCACCAGAAGGCTGCACTAAGCAGCTTTGCCACTATCTCTGACTTACCTAGCTCACACCACTTGGGATGCTTTAGAGTGAACAGCACTGCCTGAACCTTATATGTGCTCTGGAAAAGTGTGAAGAATAAGAACTACAATGGAAATTCATCAGTTGATAATTCCTCAACAATCACTCAGTAAGACTATGCCCAAGATCAGTTCTGCTGAAGCTCCAGCAACAATACACATCAATACTGTTCTGTAACAGTATTGTCCAGTAGAAATTCACAATCCTGAATGCCACAGCTGCCAGAAAAACTTACCACTTCAAAAATCATCAGACATTATAGTGAAACAAAGTGACTGAGCTTGAAGAAAAGTCTATACATTACTACAGGCTATGTTTTAAGGGAAAGCTCTGTTCATGTAAATGAAGATGAACCAACCCACTCTGGAGGGAAAAGAGAAAGAGATTCTGCCTACCTCCTTCCCCTCAAAAACCTCAATCCTTCACAAGGACATCAGTTAGGAACCAACTTTTAAATGCTGTTTAATCAATTTGCTGTTTGACTGACAAGTGATTTTGCTAAATGAGACAGAGTTACTCTTTCCTCCAATCCAGAAAAATATTTCTGTGCCAGAGCACCACTGTTAGATTGTGGGGTTTTTCTAACTAAATCTTTATGAAATTTCAGATTACTGTAAGAAAATCCCTCACTTTTTCCTTTGCTTGCTGCCCTGCAACATCTGTTCCTTGAGGCACAGGAGCTGCTCCAGGCTCTTCTGAACACCACATTGTATCTTCTACCTGGTTAGACTTCAGTGTTCTATCTGGAAGATCTTCCTTTTCCTCCTTTTCTTCTTCATTAAAGGTAGGTGGTGCTTGTGCTGGTTTTACTTTCTCCTGCAAAATTAGGACAACATTGGTGGCACAGAATTGGTGGTTATATATAAAAAGCATATGCTGCTGTGGGACAGCAGAATCTCAGTTTGCCTACTGCAGAGGTCTAGGACACTGGCAACACGCTTGACTTCTAATTTCCTCCCATGGGACATTCTGGTTTGTGACTTTTAATTTCCAGTATTATGAGGTTTTGAATCTGGTTGAAGCATGCCAGGAAGCACATGTACAGGAATCCCCACTACTGACACAGCTTAATTAAACCCTTACATCTCCTACTCTCAATTCCAAAGCACAACCGGACAGGCAGTACATCATGGGCTAAGGTTGTAAGACAGAGGATGGCATGAGCACACAGAAGGGAGGGCCAGTAAGAAGCCTGTTTACACATCTGAATCAGCTTGGGTAGGGTAACACAAAAGGTGAACCCTGGCTACTGAGTCAGCAGTAAGCTGTTTGTTCCTTTTAGTGTTATTTAAAGGTTGAGAGCTTTCAAAACATGCTTAGGATGTTTTAGCATAAACCAAACAAATTTAAGGTAAGTGGTCAAGAAAATTTTGAAGTCTCTATTAGGCTAATAGTAGTAAGAGTGTACTTGTAAGACTTCAGTCTTCTCTGTTCCCATTCCCAATTTGCTAGTTACCATTGAGTAAAACGAGTTACTTATATTCAGAACCTAACAATAAAGACAGACTGTAAAAAGACTAAGTGTTCCGTGCTGGTTTTAAAAGAACAGGGAGTTACCACTGCAGCCTTAGCAGCTGAAGGAAGTAGCGTTGATTGGGAGCTGAAGAATGATTCTCCATTAATACCATCATCTTCAAATAACAATGATGGCTTCTGTGGCTTTCTTTGGCTGCAGCAAGAGAGAAGAAAGTGCAAGATTCAGTGGCCATGCACTGCATCTGTTTAAAAACATCACATAGGACCACCACTTGCAGCAAGTGTTCCCAGATACAGCACTCAGCTCCCTCACTGTCTCAACAATTCTACCACCCTCTTTCTTGTCTGCAAAGCTTTCAGCAGAAGTGGTGATAAAAAAGGTTAAGAGGATTTTATATCACAGGCATTGAAATGGAAAGGCCACTTCAGTAGTGGCAAAAGGAGAATGATCCACCACAGACACAAAAGAGCCCAGCCCTGCCCTTTCACACTCACATACCCCTATTTCCTCCTCAGCAACAGTACTAGGAACCAACACTTGCAATATGCCTGGGTCCATCTGGTTTTAAAAGGGCTACTGGGCTGTTCTGAATAAATGCCTCCCCACTCCCCTCCCAGGACTGTCACCTCTCTTTAGTGATTGCAAATAAATCCTCCTCATCCTCTTCCTCAAAGAGGCTTGTCGTCTTCACTTCTTTAGCCTGACTGACAGTGCTAGCTGGTTTTGCAGCGTCTTCTTTTCGGTCATCTTCAGAAGGAAGTTTAGCTGGCTTGGAGACATTCCAATGTTCCTTAAAAAGGAGGAACAAGATTTCTTTTGTCTTGATCAAAACCACTTTGCAGTCTTCTCTATAGGGAACACTTCATCATCTTGGCAGTCCTCTCATCTCTCTACTAGTTTACTTAACTGCCTGCATTTTAGCCTGTAATCTGACATTGCTCAGGCTGCACAGAGGGCCTGGTCACCTTTTGGCACACAGTCTTAATCCCGCAGAACAGGATACACACACTTTGTTACAGCTGCTCTTGACAGCTGAGGTCAGTGTCAACTGCAGTCACAAGAGTAGAGTCACTCAGTAGAACCTGACTGGAGCCACTTAAATAGTAAGCAAGTTTGACATATGGGGAAAAACAAGAAAAAAAGAGAAAAACCACCACATATACACCCAAGACACCTCATTCCTAGAGTGCTTGATGCTGCACTTCCTTCACAGTAGTTCTCCCCCAGACACCCACCTCCTCCCACAGCTACCGTTCAAGCCTACACACTAAACAAGATACTTCTGTCTTGTTTGTTTTGCTATTCCCAGCATTTCAAGTGGTTTTTCCCAGTTTCCCACCTTTGTTTGTCCTCTTTCTGAAAGGGGCTACAGGCATGGTAAAGTTTGAATTTGGTTTATTCTACATTAAGATAAAAATGCATCTAAAGATATTACTGTTGTCTACTAAACAAGCAATTACAGGACAAGTAATAAAGTCTATGCAACAGAGTAATTTTGAGAGGCAGAAGAACTAAGAAGAGTCTGGATCCTATGAGGTAATTCAGATATTTTCCAGAGAAGTTTTTAATTTACTTAGTGTCTCTGGCTTTCATTTAAGATGAAGGACAATATCTAGTCCATTCCTAGAAGAGGGCTGCTCTATGGGAATCCTTATTATTTACATATCATTTTCCTATCCCTAGATTTAAAAAAAAAAACCAAAACAGCTAAACAAACAAGCAAAACTCCAAAACCAAAAAAACCACCAAAATCAAAAAAACCCCAAACCACAAATAAAAATTCCAAAACACAAAACCACATACAAAAGAAACTCACTCCAAAACCCTAAAACAAAGAAAACCTCAATACATATCTATCTAGAACTGCTAAACTTTCCTTACAGAATTTAAAGCAGTAAGAACAAACTTATTTTTCCCTTTTAGTGTTTTTAAGTCAGATTTGTTGGCAACAGTCTCCATTTGATATCAAACTTTTTATAAATTACATTGAAAATACTGATTTTCTCTTCCACGTAACTTCTATTACCTAGATCCTTTAAAAATTTGGATCAATGATCAGCCTCCTTAGCTGCAAACAAGTCAAAGGATTGGGTAGGCATGGTATGTGGACACAAGAGAGTTCATCTGTGGTTCCCTTCTCAAAAGTTTTATGCTTTCCTCAGCATAAAGCCTAGTAACCACTTTCAATGAAATCTCACTCCTCAGTACCTCCTCATCACTGCTGAACAATAAGCTGGAGGCTTTCTTGAGAGGCCCTGACTGTTTTGCTCTCTCTTCTGGGGGCTTTTCCTGGTGCTTCTTGGCAGGTCCCACACCAAAGAGATCCTTAAAACAAAATAAAATATAATATTATAAAAAAATCAAAAACCAAACCCACAATGAAAAGCTCACTGAGCAGTCATCAGCATGCAAGACACTGTTGCTATCCACTTCTCATATAAGCAGGATACAGAAATGCTGTTTTTTGAAGACAGTTTCAAGTTTAACACCATATTCTAGTACAAGGAATTCTACACATGCAGCATTTGATAGACCAGAAGCCTGTAAGCACATAGCCTAGTTCTGGCCCACAGATTCTCCACCACAAGACTTGACCAGCAGCCAAAAACCACCACTCAGCAATTCTGTAGCACAGCAGCCAACACAATGGGGCACTGTTTCTAACCCTTATAATGAAATGGAGAATGAATTCTATTCTGAGGGCAGGCATTAAGCAAACTGAACAACTACCACTGGGTAAAAAGATTAAAAAAGCACACACTAATTCAAATTTTTTAAGGTTCCTTGCACAAACTTGTGCTCTGACCTCAGTTTCCATACTAGCAGTCACAATTCTTACACACTGAAGAGTGAGAAAAAAGGAATTCAACAGCTGTGATACAAGAGAAGCAAGAAGTGACTATGTGACAGATACCACAGGTTTAGGATAAAACAGCTTCTTGGAGCTTGTATTTGTTCTACTGCTCAGTGTTCTCTAGTCCTATCAATCAGAGGGATAACATCCTTCATGTTTAGATCCAGAGGTGAAATGCACTGACTGCAAACTACCAAAAAGACCCCAAGAACTTGCAAGACTCCCCACTCCCAGTCTCCTCCACATGCTGTCCACATGCTCAGAACAGTGCAAAATGCACAATGCAAGATCAATTTAGTGCTCCATTTGCAAGCCCGGTGTTGTAAACATCTGAGTATTTCCTGCTGCATTTGCAACAGCCCATGCAGGTGGGTTCCCACACACAGGCAGCATCAGGAACTTACCTCTTCATCATCATCAAACAAGGAAAGTGGAGCTTTTGTCATGGACTTGCTGGTGGGGAGAGATGTTGCTTTGGACTTCACCAGTTTACTTGATGAAAACAAATCCTGTGCAAACCAAAGAAATGTCACTCTGCAAAGTAAGGCTATACATTTAAGAACTCTAAAGGGGACATTCATGTTTTTCCTTATGAAAAAAAGATGTTTAGAATGCCTTATCTGATGTCCCAATCACTTGCAACTGCAGAAGGATTTTCCTCATTTTTGCAGGTTAATTGCTAGCTGAAAGCCAAAACCACAAAATTAAACATAGGCAGTCTTTAATGATTCTTACTCTTCATTTGCTGCTCCTTCCTGTCTTCGGGCTTTAATTTATGCCTGTATGTACCACAAATGTTTAACTCTCTAAAGACAGGGAAAACAATTGCAGAGCTTTCACTCCTGGAGCAAGAAGGAACTTTCAGAATGGCTGGGAGTATGTGCATGGATGTCAGATTTCCCAGTCTTACAAAATGCATAAAGAGATACAAGTACACTGAAGTCAGGACGACTCAGATCCCAAGGATTTCTGCAGGGATCTTTTGTAGGGATTTCTTAAATACTCACTTCAGAATCCTCCTCATCAGAGAAAAGGCCCCTCTGTTTTCTTGGAGGTGTTGCAGATAAAGGCTTGAAGTCCTCACCTGAAGATGGCTGACTCTTTAGGACAAACAAAGACACTGCATCAGCATCCATTTAGATTCAGTAAGGGCTGGCACATTACATGACACATTTTTTGCAGTAGCCAGGAGGGAGCATGGCCAGGACCCAGAAGTTATTCTGTAACACTTCATGTCATTGCTGGGGACGGGGGGAGTCTCTGGCAGGGAGAAGGGCTCTCTTCTGAGTCAGCTCAGTGTGGCAGAGGCAGCAGAATCATTTGCCTCTTTCTTGTAGCTTCTGTCATTAGTATTGCTGCTGTTCCTCTTTGCTTTCTCATCTCATTGCTCTTTCAAGGAAATTGGTTTTATCTCAACCCCTGATCTTTACCTTTTGTGCCTCCAACTCCCCTCTCCAGCCCTCCACAGGGAGAGAGGGATGGCAGGAGTGAGCAGCAGCATAGTTTCAGTGGGGGCACTAAACTGGGAAGTACCTTTCCCAAACCATGACAGACCCCTGCTAAGAGACATGCTGATGGCAAAATCCCAGCAGCTGAAGGGACAGAACACAAGCTTGTCACCCATAAGCTGAAGTCCAAAACTCCTCACATGCAGCCAGAACGATGCACAAGTGACTTGCAGGTCTTACTATAGGCCTCCTCTGCCACACCATCCTTCTCAGCAGAAGAATGTATGCAGCAACTCATGCCAGGCCTCGTGAGCTAAAGGAAAATTTCTTTTAACAAGCTGTGTTTCATAAAGGAAGAGGGCAGTTTGTGCCAGCCATCATTTCCTGCATTATCTCAGCACAGCCCCAGCCTGCCACCAGCTATATTGCCATTAAACTTAGAACGATCCCAGACCCAAGCACTACTGTCATAAAGCCTGGAGCACAAAACAGTCCTCTCTTCCTGACTGAGCAGGAGGGGTGCTGCTGAATCAGTTTTCATCTTCTTCTCCAGGAAAGCCAAGTGCTTTGAGATCCCTCCCATCACTGCTCCCACTTCATTGACCATGGATACTCTTGCACTGCAGCAGAAATAGAGGCTGGCTTTGGCCCCTGTGCTCAGATGCTTCCCATAGAACAATATGGAGAAAGTCCTACAGCAATTTGCATTAGACATCCGCAGCACTGTACACTTCTCAGTCCAGAGACAAGAGTCACTGCAGCTAATTATGTTCAAATACTCATTGGACAGAAAGTAAATATAAAATAAATATATACAATATCTACCATAGAAACAAAGAGCATTACTGCTGTCCTCAAGGCACTGTTCTAAAAGTGGAGTGGGTATTAGGAGGTTCTTATAACTGTCTACATATGTGCTCAGGACCACATTTAGAACTTTCTACAACTTAGGAGTTTTCAGCTGAAAAACAGTTTTCTAAACACTGCAAGTTTTGTATATGTTTAGGTAGAACCGTGACACACAGCCTCCTCTCCCATAACACACACAAACAATGGGTTACCAGTTAAGTTGCTATCACTGGCTCGTGTGAGAGCACAGAGTGTCGGCAGCACAGAACCAAAGGTTCGTAACTCAGGCAGGTTTCATTTCAGCCATGAACTCCATAAACATTTTTTATTATCAGAGGCTTCTCATTTTGCTTTCTTTTCAATCCTGCCTTAATAAGATTCTTTCAGTCATTGCCCACACAAATAAAAACCTCAAATAAACCCCAAGTTTAAAAGGAAAAAGGCATTTAAGGACCACTGAAGTGTCAAATTATGGAAGATCCTATGAACTTAGTCTTGTTTCATAAATATGTCACTTTCATAGTGTTGTACATGGAAAGACTACTTCAACTGCACTAGTAGCTTTTTCCTAAAACCTTAGCTATACAATCCATTTATATACCATTACCATTTTTTTCATGATTGCCTCCCTGTGGCTTTCTGTTTCTTTAGTTGTGCCAGCAACCACAGAATGAGTGGCAGGTTTCTCCTTGAATAAGTCACCTTCTTCATCATCATCAAATAGGTCAGCTGTGGACTTGACTACATAAAGAGACAAAACAAACAGGGAATGAGGAATACAGAACATGAGAAGATACCAGAGTCTCAAAAGATACCATACTGTTTAACGATGGTGACCAACTCAGGAGTCTTTGAGAGGAAAAGCCAGACCAGCTCTCAAAGTGAAACACCACTCAACTGAAAGCACTGCTGGCAGAATTTGCAGTCAAACAGTTGAATCAGCTGGCACCTCTAAAGGCAGTATTTTGTATTGGCTTAGCACAGGCCTAGAGCCTGTTATCTGGGAATGTTGGGCACAAAGATTCAAGGCTGTGTGAATAAAGCCTGTACCAATTCCCTGATTCAAGTCTAGACACTGCCCTAGTGGTAGAAGGAGCATCCTTAGAAAAGTCAGAGAGCAAGTACAAACAAACCAGCCCCACACCACTCTGATGAAAAGAAATACCAATGACAAAAAAATCCCTCCACAACAAAACACCAAAAACCTACCAAAACCACAACCCCTCAAAACCCAAGCGGAAGTAGCAATGATGAAGGTTTGAATTTTATAACTCATTGGTTCCTACCAGTTTGAATTTTGATAACCTTCAGTGTTTAATCTTTCACCACAAATGTTTAGAAGTACCTGGATCTGGAGGCTTTTTATTTGCTTCCACAAAGTCATCATCATCATCATCATCATCATCAAATAGAACAACTTTCCCAGGTTGTTTAGGAGTTTTTTCTGTGCTCTGTGCTGCATACTTCTTGTCTTTTTCCCCAATTACAGTGGAACTAAACACATCACTTCCTCCTGCAGATCAGATGGGGGCAGAAAAAAAATCAAAATAGCATTCCCAGAGTTATCAAAAAGCTGAACTTGTGCCATAGTAAGCAGCATCGGGTATAGTTTCAATCTCAGCAACTTTTAAGGCACTCCTGCAACAATGCCACATCAAAAGCATTAGCTAGGCACATTCTGATAAAGCCAAGTCACAGACAGAGTGGCTCTCACTCTCACTGCAGCCCCTTCTTCCTCTAACCTGCTCATCTTCCCTAGGAACAGCAGCCAGGTTCTGTGTTGAAGCTAGAAGATCCAGTAGTCCCACATTGCTGCCCCTATGGACTTCCCAAACCAGAATCCTACTCTGCTAACTAGTACACCACACCACTGTGGCCCAACAGAAGTGATAAGGTGCTTGGGGAGAGGGAAGGACAGGTGACTGAGTTCTTCCCAGGAGCTGCACATGCCCTGCGAGCCCAGCAGCAGTACTGTGGTACGAGGCTGGCTTTGGCCGCGAGATCCCTGAGCACGCCAGATCTGGCAGCGATTCATTACAGTCAGCCAGAGCAACTGCTCCTTCTACATGTGCTGTGGAAATGCTCAGCCTCAGTGACAGGTGCATGACCATCTGCAAACCCTTCTAATGGTCTATGCCTGTCTTTTTGCTTTTCATGTGTAGTGCTTGGAAATGAGACGGAGGTGGGGAGACACTTAAATGAAAGTTCTGCAGAAAGCAGAACAACTGCTATTTGTTTAAGTCAGCAGACTGCATAAATTTTGACCAACAGCAGGTTATTATTAAAAAAAGTGTATTATACAATTGCAGAGTGCCTCAGGATTGACAGGAATACAGCCACAATATTTGGTTATTTACTAAAGATTCCTGAGTTCCTAAATAAACTGTTCACTGGAATAGGAAAGGAGCCTCAATCTTGGCTTTTCTCTGGTGACTTAAGCCTGTCTACAAGTTATTGAGAAGGAGTAACTAAAGACTAAACTCACTGCTTATGCAACAGTACCTCCAAGAAAGAACAAAGGATAAAAAAAATTCCACGCATCAATCTGCTGTTTTAAACTCTGCTACTGAGTTTTACAATTATGTAGAAGTAGATTTGGTCCTTCCCCATGTATGCAGATTCACCTAATCAAAACCAGAAAAACAAGACTGGTCTAAACATAGGAACTGGATGTTTAAATTGTTCTTCTGCTAATCCAAGGGAATATGATCAAATGTGAAAGATCAAAATGCACTTCCTTCTCAGAGTACAGATGGAAGCTGTGACTGCATGCACAGCAGAATTAAGCTATATAATATCAGCTGAAGTGACACACATTCTTAAAAGCTCAGAGCACAACACTTGATGCTGAGAGTTGCTAATATTTGCCATCCGTGACACCTACCTTCAGAGCTCCTCCAGAATCTTTGATTATCCATAAAGCACACTGCAGTTCAGGCTTAGCATGGTAGAAGCATCTGTATTTGTCATTAAGCATATGACCAAGCAATGCAGTGCTGCTGTATTTGGATAGTTTTTTCTTTAAAACCACTGCAGTAGATTTTAAAGAAAAGAGCATTTTGTGCATGAAGCAATTGGCTACTGAATAAATCATACCTGGAAACAGAAATACTGCACCTGCAGGAACTTTCTTTAAGGACTTTGCAGAGGATGCTGAAATCATAGGAAGTACAATACAAATGGATGCACTTGTTTAATGCTGTCAAAGCCTTCAGAACTCTACCACAGAAACAGGAATTCAAGAAGTTGTCTGAGCTGCTTTTTCTTTCTTAACAGCTCAGAACTCTTCACATATTCTTCCTGAAATTCCGGGCTTTTGCAAATATATGTAAAGTCTATTTTTCTTCCATTTAAACTCCACAGAACAGCTCTACTGCACTGAAGCTTATAAGCACATGTTTACATACAGCATTATTTACAACAGTTCACATTCACACACTCAAAACCACTTCAATACAATACTTTCAAAACAAAATGACAAAATGGCTTAGTCTCTCAACACATCTGAAAATTCATCAAATAGAGTGCTTCAGTAAAAGCTCTGCAATTCAGAGTATGTGCTCAGAGTCCTTAAGGGTCTAGATATGCACCTAGTGACAAACTCATGTGACTGAATCAGCAAGAAATATTTGCTCCCCTCAAACCCACAAATGGATCTTGCAAAGTACACTTGAGAAGCAGGAACCCAGCACATGCAGAGAGCTCTGCCAAGGGCAGTAAGGACATCCTTTCAGCTCTAGGAGAGTAGGTGTGTGTAACAGATCATAGCGAACAAACACATGGAGAATTCAACACAGCTGTTCTCCACTGAGACTGGTGAGGAGAAACTTGCTCTACAATTACTACACCAAGCTTTCTAGTTTGGGAACAAAACAGTCTAGCTGCTAGCAGTAATAAATCACAGTGTAGACGAGACTACAGGAGGCAACTTGGTTCTTACCTTCACTTACTGGGACTTGCTCCTCTCTCTCTTTTGATTCTTCTCCTTTTGGTGCTTCAGCAAAAAGATCACTCTAATCATAGATGAAAAAGCAAAGAGGGGGAAGAGGTGAATTTGTTTTTGTAGGAAATTACAGGTGTTGATTTTCCCATGTTGAATGCCCACTTCTAAGCAAAGAGAGAGGAGGTAATCACCACTCCCTTCTAAAAAGGATGTCTGCAAATACAGACTTACCCTAGGTACTCAAGGGTTAACGTGAGTGTATACATTCAGAAAATCAGCTCTCTTCTAAAACTGAATTTACTGATCACTAGCTTGTTTGCTGAATAGAAGGAATGACCTTTTATTTGCATATCTTCAAGGACTTAGACTAATTAATCTACAGCTGGTTAGGTCCTGATTATACCCTTCTAAGCTTTCCTTCTGAAGTTTATACAATAAGGTTTCAGGGAAAAATTCAGGTCAGGACAAGCATAAAAATACTCCTGAACTTCATGTGGATAAAATGAATGATTATACTGCTACTAAGGAGATGTTAAGATACCATAGTAGTGCAGAGGAATACATTACAGCTCAAAAGCATTGCAGGACACTCACACAGAAGTTCTTGTGTTCGGGTTGCAATGCCCTGTACCAATCTCCAACAGTCATAGCCTGGATTTCCAGGAAACCAGATCTTTTGAGTACTGGCCACTAAATTTATTGAAAGCCTCCCTCTTATGGGAATTGAGTATTAGAGGTTGCCTACCTGGAGACTCAAAATGCATGGTCTTTGTATAAAGCTAAGTAGAAGGAAGACAAAACACTTCAGAAAGAGTAGGGGAGCACAGAGGTGTGGCAGAGGTGTCAGTGATCATTTGCACATTTGTCAGTTTTTATTTGCCTGCTGTGCCTGCCTGCTGGTACAATGTGGCCTCCTCCAATGCACAAAGTAAGTGAAGCTAAGTCACCCTTCTGAGATGTTTAACTTTAGATAACAAAAAAAACCAAGAACAGGTGTATGCAGGCAGGCAACAATCACAGACAGATCTGCTTGGCTGTCCTGTGTCTACACAGATGAGGAAAGTAGTCTTAGTAATAAGTCACCAAGCGGTAACTAGTGATGGCTTCATCCAAATCTGCACTGACATAAAGCTGGCTTGCACTATCAGATTACTTTTCTTAATATTTTTTTAAGCTATTGTCTGGCACTTAAAACAAAGAAAGAACATTTTTTTAGTAAAGACTGTTTGAATGGAAAGCATTGCACAGCACCTTCCCTACACACAATGCCCGTTTGGTGCTTGTTGGCTATATTCTAGTAGATTGCGCATGGTAAGCTTGAGAAACATGAAGCCTCCTTCCAAATTTCAGTCTAACAGCCTCCTTGGCTCCAAGAAACACCCGACTTTTGTTCTAGTTGCAACAACGAACACAACATCCCACAAAGGCCACAATTTGACTACTGTTCTGGACTAACCTTGACTGTCACCAGTATCAGCTGCATCAGAGACAATCATTTGCTTTATGCAGCTGTATTATCATATTCTTAAATCTTAAGCAGCCCTGACATCAGGTTTCTAACACCCTTTCACATGCACAGTGGGAAAATAAGGTGAGAAATGCACTTCATGACATTTTTTCCTCAAGTCACCTCTAGATAGCAGAAGAGTTAACTTAGGGTGAACTTTTCTTGCCAACACAGGCATCCCAGGAATGGTACAATAACCAGATTAAACAACACAGCATAATTGCAATAGGAAACTTTTAACAGCACAGAAAGAGAGAAACTCGGCAGCAGCACTGTCCACACATGGTATGTGAAAGATAGAGTGTGAATGGCATCATTCAGGGTTTTCTTTCCTTTACACTTCTCTGACAATCAGAGAGAGAATGACAAAAATCAGTATTCTTACAGGCATTTGAATAGAAATCTGCTTATTTAAATTAAACAAACTGGATGGCATTTGGTTTACCACCACAGCTAAAAGTAAGGGGCTGATTAAGCTCTCCTGGAATTAGAACCTGTCTAATATAGAGCTTGAACCACACTTGCATCTCTCATCAGTACCACTGCAGAAGAGAGGGACATTGTGCCAAGAGGAACGTAACTATGTCACTTCTGTAGTTCTGTTTCCCCAATGGAAAGCTATACTATTCCACAACACTTGATTATTACCAAGCAACAAAATGCTGTTTGCCCTCTCTGTCTTCCAGAGGTGGGAATTTTCAGGGATATTTTGTTTTGTTTTAAAAGGGGGAAATACCCAATTTCTATAATCTCCAGCATTCTCACCTCTTCGTCATCAAAGAGGCCTGTTCCGCCACTGAAGAGGCCACGCCTTGAACCAAACGGTGTGAAGTCCTCATCAGTCAGCTTAGGAGGCTTGAAGATGTCATCATCTTCATCTAGAAAGTACATGACCCATGTGCTTTGGTAAGACTGATCAAGGTTCAGGAAAGGGAATTAGAGACAACCTAAACAAAAATTGCTTTGGTTCCATCTGCTCTCTCTTATAAACATGACACATACAGAGAAGTTGCTGAAGACAGATTGGGTTGTGCAGTTACTCCAGAAAGCCACATTAAAGCCTCACTAAGCCTGTTTCCTTGCACAACAAAAGCCTTGTTTACATGCACATCACAACCTAGATTTGTTTACACACTTGCCTTGAAGAATGCTCACTGATATCCCACCCAGCTTTTACAGTGGAGGCCACAATTTCTTAAGTGGTATCTTACAATCCAGCCCACAATTCAGAAATAAGAAGAGGATATCCTACCATCTGATGGAACTCTGACTTCCTTCTTCTCTTTCGGGGTTTTCCTTGTATTGGTCTCTGATGACAGGGCTTTAAGAAGAAAGTTTCAGTGAAAAACTAGTCCACCTTTACTTACAGTCTGAGATTAATCTATGGCAAAAAAACTCTAAAAAAATAGCAAACCGAGCTGACCTCTGTGTTTTCATATGAATCAGCTTGACAAAGCAATTCTATGAAATACAGTTTCTAAAACTAGTACCTAAAATTGTAATAGAATCATTCTGTCAGGCACTAGGGGTTCAACACAGTTGTCCAGACACACAGACTAGCGTCACCTGAGATGTCAGAAAGCAACACAGCATTCCAGACAGTACAGGTTCTACACCTTTGCAGAACCTCAAATGGCTCCAGATTTATCACTGTCTTCATTCAGCTACCAAAAGCAAAGCCAGAGTTTTATCTCCTCTGGCCTTACCATCACATAGTTATTTCAATGACTGGAAGATTTCCCTGTTACTGAACAGGGTAAGTTGGTAGGTTTTATTCTCTTGATATCCACAGATCTAGTTTGATTGTTTGAACTGTGCAAGAACACACACACTGAGTTCTTGTCTGTTCATTTTCTTGATATTACAGGTCAACAGCAGGCTCATAAGCACTTGCCAACTCAACTTCAGCCAGCTATTTTCAGCTGCTGCTTTGCTGCAAGACTAAATACTTGAGAGGTCTCTCCCTTTGAAAGCAACACAAAAGTTAATGCATTATTTAGTCTAAAATATCATGAGTAACAGTAGCAAGGAAAAGTTCCTCATAACAGTATATTTAAGCCACAAAGAAAACAAAGAACCCACACTAATGAAAACACCTATCTACTGCCTGAGGTGTTTTCCACTGCAGAGCTCACAGAAAGACCACAGTCAACAGTGGCTTCCACATACTTGGAACAGGGTAAAGTACATGTGGTCAAACATGCAGAGGGAAAACCAGATTGGAGAGGAAACCTTTCCAATAATGTGTGTTTTGAGAGTGACCTGTTTCACCTGAAAGCAATGTGTTTCCCACTATAACTCTCAGTGAATTCTAATTCAATCCTCTGACTTATGGCCAAAGAGCTTCTCAGAACACAAAATAGCGTCTGCAGTTCCTCTTGTCAGTCTTTTACCTAATATTTGTTCAAATGTATAACTTCATGTATTGTTACCCACAGCCTCCTGTCCCACATTTTCACAAGTCCTCCATTACTGCACAAGTACTTTTCAAAACATAGGATGTAACTTACACGAACACTCTTCGTCCTGTCTGACTGGCACTTCTCCTTTGATTCGGGCTGCCAGCTCATCTGCAAATGATGTTGGCCTCTTCTTTTTCTGAGCAGCAGGGACAAATAACAGCATATTTCTTATATAAGATCCAGTTAGAAACTTGATGTAATTGCAATTATAAATACTGTACTCTATAGCCTCACTTGTCTAGACTTTGCCTGAAGCCCTCAGAAGAAGCAATACAGCATTCTGTTAAGAAAGCAGAGATTAGGTGTGCATCAAGGATAAAAAAAAACCCTCACAATTTCTTGATCCTGATGAACACATAATTTTTAATGTCACCTAACTTTGCAAGCAGGAGAAACAAAAGGTCTTTACCTCACAAAAATGCAACAATCCATTTCTTAATGTTCTTGAAAGACAGATTTGATACTTGCTTACTGTGGAAAAACAGCTGAGTTTAAAGGGGTAAAGCCTGAACAATCATGTTAAAAGACCCTTTAGGAGTTTTAGAGGCACTTTCTACAGGCTCCTATTCCAGGTACTTGAGAGCTACCATTATAATTCCTCTAAGGACAGATTTTTCATACAGGAAGTCAAATCTCCCACTCCAGGAAGGCAACAATTACTCACAGACTTTGTGCTTTCATCTAAGTCTCCATCCTCTTCGTCCTCTTTTTCAGAGTCAAAGAGATCACAGCCATCATCATCATCTTCATCACTCATCTGGGCTATCCTCTAAAAAACAATTGATATCCTGTTTGCATACAAAACTACATCTGCTTAGATAAAATATTCAAATCAAACTTACTGAAAGGATGGGAACTTACAGCCAATTTGGGGTACTTCGCAGCTTTTGAAAGGTAAGGAAGGAGTGCCTCTAGCTCCAAGCAAGTTGCTGCATTCTCTGGTACACCCCACCCCTGTGCTGTGTTACTAAATGCTGCAACTGAGGACACAAAGGCTCCCCTCAGTGCAGGTGTACCACTGCCATACACAAACTAGAGACCTGGTATTTAGTCTTTACACAGGAACACTGTGATCAACCAGTAAAAAATGTTATCATCTTGCACTCTCCTTAGGGTGGACAGCAGAATGACAGACGGTACATGCTCACATCTTGGTTTCAGTCAGTCAACAAGAGGGTGAAAAAGATGAAGTGAACTGGATTAAAGTTGGGGGCTGCACAGGCAAGGGCCCAGAAGTGAACTAAATCACCAATAACACAAAGATACTTGCTCATCTTGAAATACATCGGGCATACAAAGTTACCATATGAAGGTCAGCTTAAAGTAACATATGAGTGCTTTAGCAACACTGTTTTATTAATATGCAGATTAAATAATGGTTGCTTTCTGCAACATTGCTCTTTTGACATTAAATCACGTCAGATTGAGGATCCCCACGTAAGTCTTTTGCAGTGGCACATCTAAACATGGATAAGATTCCTTCTTCTAAAACCAATTACTAAAGTCGGGCTTGATTTTTTCCATCTCAACATTTCTTTTCCCTTCTCATTCATTATCCAAATGGATATATGTAATACTGCTCACATCTTTGATTTCATGTAGTACCCAAACTGTACTGTTCTTTGCCTCTTGCACAGCAAGTTTAGAATTTTAATTATAGACCAAATAAACCCACAGAATCCTAGTTTTCCTGGGGTAGATTCTTTGAACTCTCATATCTCCCAAGTAATTCCTGACAAAAACAGGAATGTGCCATCCCACATAGGCTCTGCATCTAATGACAGCTTGCAAGCATGTATTTAAGCCTAACCCAGGTTCATTTTCAGAATACGGTGCTATCTGGCCAGGACCTTCCCATAAAATGTTATAAAAATCAGGCTTAACAAAGTTGCTAATAGTTGATTTTTTAGAGTTCTCATCTCCTTTTTCTTGCATCCTCACTGTGTCACAAGTGTAAAGTCTTTCAGGTATGTACCAGAGTGTTTAACCATACCGTCTTTTGGTCATCTTCACTAGGGTTTCCAAATTCATCGTCTGATTCCTGTAACACAAGAAACCAAGAGGCAACTAACACACATTACTTTGTCCAGTGGTTAAGGGAGAGGGCTCAGAAACTCTGAACTTGCTGAAGTTTGGACATTCAGACCTCCTCACTATGATCTGACCATTGTTTCCCCACTGCTGACCATTTTTACAAATGGAGCTCACTAGAAAGTCATTAATTCAGCAAAGACAGCAGGCTCCATGTGACTGCATCTGAGTAACTCAAAAGGGGTAACCCTTTAAGTGAGCAAAGACACCAAAAGCAAACACCTCAGGAGAAAGGGATTGCTTCCACACCACAATTACAAAGCACAGCTATCCCAGCCAAAGCAGGCAAAACATATCAGAAACTGATATTCCAATGCAGCAGTTTTATGAGGCAAAGCCTGGAGGAGCATTACTTAAAGCTTTAAACTTGTTCCTGTCAGTCTCTATCCCATTCTTTGTAACTGTAATTTACAATAGATTTGTTCTCCATAAATGCAATTCCTGATAAGAATCTGATTTGCTTCATAAAATTAAATCAGAGTGGAATAAATCAGTTCGAAATATTCCACCTTAATAACAGCTAGAGTCAACATCACATCAATGTTCCTCTGGAAAGCTGCAGAGGAAACCACTGCATAAGAATAGTAACAGAAAGTATATTTATCACAAGCAACACAGGGAACAAACATTGTGCAGTAGTATCTTAAGAGCCAATATCAAAAAGCAAGGTAGTTAATGGCCTCACAGGCAAGGAATGCTTGTGCAAAGCAGCTGGTATTTGCCACTTACCTCCTCATCCTTCTCTTCACTGTCAATTACACTTCCACGATCGCTATCTACTGATCCTTCTAATTTAAGTGGAAACAAAAAAGTTAAGATCAGACAGACATAAAACAATGTGGTCACCATCTAAACAACTTTAAAGACTCTGTGAAGAAAACTAAAATTCAGGTGGGTAGGAAGTGGTTTGAAAGAGCTTTGAAAGCTGATGAAATTTTAACACTGCATTTCTTATACACAAAGCACAAATAACTGAGAGGTTACTGCTTTGTATACTGGAAAAGTCGTTGTTACAGCATGATGAACATTTTTTTCCCCAGTTAATTTCAACTTGCATCTAAACATGCAAGAACACTACACAGGATAATCAAAGTGGTGAGTTAAAATAGACAAAAATCTTGGATTAAACTAATTACTTGCATAGAAATAAAAGGTCATGCCAGCACATGCCTTCACTAGAGAGATCTCCAAGCCCAACATCATCCTGTTCCATAAACTGCTGAGAGCCAATCAAGTAAGGTAAAGGTCTGTCAATATAGAGATCCTGGAAAGAGACAACATCAAATGATGATTTTCTGACATCTCTGAACAGCTCTACATGGCTTACACCCCTTGTTTTAGCTCAAGGAAGATATAAGCTTGTTTAGTCCCACCAAACATATGCTTCAAGTCAACACACAACTGTGTGGGCCAGCTGAGGTTTACTCCTCTCAAGACTGTCAAAGAAAGTGGCTACTTCTATTTGCGTAGTCCCAACTTGTTTTCTACATGCCATCTAACAGAAGAATATCCTTAAAGGTATGACTCTAATCCCAAAACTTGGACCTTTCACTGGGACAGTAAAAACCACCCATAAAGATATGGTTTGTACCTAAAAAATATGAAATTTGTATGTCCCACTCCCACACAGAATTGAGGCTTCCCCTCCCAAGTTCACTCCATTAAACTAACTTCCTTTAGGGTGCCATACCTTAATGCTAACCTAACTGCAAGACAAGCAGTCTACACAAGGAATAGCTCAGCAAAGAGCATTTCTTCAGATGCTGTCATCGAATCCTCTTTTTAGGTAACAGGTTTAGGTAACATCCATTTTACACTAAAGCAGTGATACAGCTGACAGAAGCAAAGAGCAAGACTAAGAAAGCAAAACGAATCCAGCAAAAACAGGTCTCTGTACCTTTGGCTCAAGTATCAGTTCCACTTTTTCGTTACTTTCTTCCTCTTCTGAGTCAGAGTTGCCTGCTTTGATGTCTAGCTGTTCAAATGCACTGTCCAGAACCTGCAACCCATAATTTACTGCTTCTTGAATTTTAGGGATTAGATCAGCTTCCTTCTGTTCCCGTGTCTTTTCCTTTAGTAACAGAAAAAACACATGTTCGTTGCATTTTACTCAAGACTCAATCTTACTGCAACACACATACAAAATGTTAATTTCAAATTAGCACAATGAAAGTTTTTCACTATATGCATTAGACAGACAATCAGAATTTTTTGCTTGACTTAATTCATTTTCATCCCTCTAGAAACAGAGATGTTCTAAACATCCATGCTAGCACAGTATTGTTTTATTTGTGCTCCCAAACTATTAGGGGGACATTTAGGGTATAATACACATAGATTGTAATATATATATATATACACACACACATATATACATACACACATATATAAAGCTTTTTGAGTATTTATTCCTGGAATTATTCCAGTCAGATTCTACTTCCCCAATTCACCACCTGTGAACCCAGTAACGTGATCCAAGGCCTCAATCCTCTTGCTGACAAAACATGCATAACCACTTGAAAAATCAAGGTATAAGTCTTGTCTGCTGGATACAGTACTGAGCTTGGGGAGGCCCTAAGAGATGATCACACACTCCAATGTGTGTATTAATTGTAGTAGCCTCCAATGCTACTGTCAGGTTTATGTCTTGGTTATGTGTTGGATAATGACATACATTATCCAACAGAGACTTCAAGGAGAAAGGAAGGAGTTTGCTTTGTAAGCTGTAAATGTATGCAAAGCAAGTTTGAAAATGAGAAAGTAGACAATGGCTGGAAACATACTGACAGCAGCTGAAGTTAACTACCTGCTCTGTTTTGTCTCCAACATCAGCTTTGGGAATAGGCTCTTCCACTTCTTCATCATATACTCTCTAAAAAGTCAAGCAAAATTAATTCATGTAAGAACAAAGTACTACTACAGGGGCTAGACCACAGGTACCACCACAAAACACACTGTTAATATATAATTAATTACACAGTAATTCATTACACGTTTAAAAAAGTAAGCCATGGATGATGTTAAGCACCTTCATGCATTGAAGTCATCACACCAAAGGTACCATAGGCAGCCTCTCAATGCAACTGAGGTAATTCAAGTCTGCTAACAGACTAACCTGAACATGTTAAAAAATGCACTGTTTTAACCCTCCCAATATAAAGCGACTCTAGACACCTTTGGAGTGGAACCTACAGTTTACTTAGAGGCTGTCTACTTTCCTTTAGTTTTCTGTCATTTAGTAGCTTTCCTTCCATACTCACATAGAGGGCTCACAACATCCCTCACATCCAGCTCTTTTAGCACTCTCTTGAAGGACCAGCTACGAGGAGATAAAGGGGAATAAAATATCTCCCTGGAGTCTGCAAACCTAAATCCAAATCTCAAACACATGTGCAGTTATCCCCTGGGAAGAGACAAATGTCTCACTACTAAAGTGAGAATTAGAAATGAAGACCTATTTCTGTGCACTTAAATTTGGGAACAAACAGCTGTAAGTACATGAGATTTAAAACACTTGGTACAAACTCTTCTCAGCAGAATCATTATGCTGAACAGCCAAGCTAGGTCAGAAAAGACACTGCAGCTCAGAAAAAACCCACTACCACCAAAAAAACCCCCCACAATACAAATCCAGTTTTCCATCTTTCCCTCTGTCATCATCTTTCCAATAATAATGCCATGATGAGAAATGCATGGCCTGAAATAATGCTGATCAAAACAAAAAACCTGATAAAGCTAACCGGCCTAAAACCCCCTCCAATAATCTGAAATACCATTAAGCTCTACATCTTAATTAGATACATGATTCTAGTGATACAATGTTGCAACAGGCCTTCAAGTCTAGCTTTATCTTTCAAAACAGAAACATCTATAAAGTGGCAACATTAACCAGAAAATATGCTCATCATGATCACAGGTAGGGGACAACTGCCTGCAGGCTGACACCTTTAATACCAAATGCTCCTAGAGTAAAATAACACCATTAGGCAAATTTACAGCATATTATAACATTTGTCATATTTAGACAAGTGAGTGCAGACAAATGCTACATCATGCAACTTGTGAAGATAAACCAAGACATCCCAGAATTCCCATCTCATTCACAGTACTAAAAACAAAACTCTGATCTCCAGGTCATGTATTAGCAAGGAAGGAAGGTATCACTGAAAAGGCAAAGGGAACCTGCCAATACTGGATAGTGCATCACTCACAAGGGATTTAGGATATCCTTTAACAGAACGCAATTAAAAGTCAGTTCATCCCTAAATCAGCACCAGACTTTGGAAAAAGCTAAATCACTTCTCCACACTACATTAAGAGACAATGACAATGTTTGAAGTACAAGTTTGATGTTGTACTAGAACACACTCACGTTCTCTATGAACTGCGTGTTGGACAACATAAGAAAGTCATTGAAGACATTATGAAGGCGACAGTCTGTAGCTTTTGTTTCACTAATCAATCCATCCACTTGTTTTTTGATTTCGTGTGTCCTGGAAATGGTTTGCTGAGAGAACTCTTGTAGAAAATGCAGAAGCTATTGACAACAACAAAGAAAAGCAATAGTCAGCATCCAACTAATTTTCTTTTTGGCACGGTTTGTAAGACAGGCAGAACTTATCATATACTTCAACTGAGGACCAAAATACACACACTTTTGTGTGAAATACACACACTTTAGAGTGAAACACTCCCACGCACACATACAGGACCGAGTCTCAGCCAATTCATTCTGCATCTCCGTTCGGGCCAACTCCTCACTTTAGTCTTCCTGCGCGGACCGGAGGGTTAAAGCAACGAGAGAGCCGCCGGGCCCCGGCGGGCTGCGCTCTTCCCGCGGCAGGCCCTTCCCGCGACCTCCGGCCGCTCCCGCGCCAGCCGCCGGCAGCACCGCCCCGCACACGGCCCCGAGCAGGCCGCGGCCCGCGCATCCCTCCGGTGCCGGGCTCGGGCCCGGTCCCGGCCGCACC
>VZRF01005416.1:574046-729346 GCA_013396875.1 Vireo altiloquus | reverse complement strand
TCCCCTTCCCTTCCCTTCCCTTCCCTTCCCTTCCCTTCCCCTTCCGTGAAGAAAACACACTAACATGAACAAATATACAGTGCAAATCGCCAGAATGGAATTCAATTATCCCTAGGCCTTTAGAGGTCTTCCCCTTTTCTTGCTATTTTTTTTTCCAAAGGATTAAAAAGCCTTGTCATACCACTGTATTTCATATGATCTTTATTACAAGTGAATTCACAAGAAAGGAAATGACAATAACCTGTTCTTTCAGGTTGTAACTAAATAATCCATTGGCAATAATCAGACCTTTATATTAGCACATGGAGTTTATTTATTTATTGCACTTGACTACATTGATACCACTCATGAGGAACCAGGGCATTGACTCATCTTTCTAGAGTTCTCAAATAAGAAAAAAACATGCAAGATCTCCAAGCTCTTATATTGATCTAATGGCTACATTCAGATACTGGAAATACTTTGCTAGATAAAGGACACAGAAACTTCTAAAAGCAAAGTATCATAATGTTCCTTTCAATTCTATTTTTCTGTGCTTCTATGACAAGATACCATTACCGAACAGGCTCAGACCTTCAAACCTTCAAATTTAAAGAATTTTAATATACTGATAATAAAGCAGGAACTAACAAAGGACAAGTAGAAAAATATTAGCCTAGGCTGGCTTCTCAATGTCTTGAGCAAGATGGTTAAAAACCACAGATAGGATTAATATAAAATTATTCTCAAAGCCTTTTAGTGTCTTGCAGTAGTTTCTTCCTCTGCAACATTCCAACAACCTTGGAAAAGCTTGCTTTTAGTTACTTTCCATATTCACTGACATGTGGAATTAACCCCTTTGTTGATAATGCAAAGCTCTACTTTCACAGAAATTGGTGCATTAAAAAACATGACATCTATGTGCTCTTTGTGCACTGATGCTGAAAAAAGTCTTAGGACTGGGCAGCTTCAGGCCTGGGGGTCTTGCAGATCAGTTTCCATAAAAAACCCAGCGTGACAGCTACATAGAACCTGAATGCTTCCTTAGGGGAAGGTGTTTATTTGTGATATATACAAGAGTCTCTGAGCAGAGAGGACTGTGAGCGGCACAACAAAAATCTGCTTTCCAGAAGTCCTGTACTAAACATTACAGACAGGAGTACAAAAAGCATTTCATCCTAAAATTCCTTTTAGAGAGAGATTTAGACAGGTTCCATTTGAAGTTTAGAGAGAAGATGGCAGCAAGAAAAATAACTTGCTGTTCCCCTCAGAATTCTCTAAATGATTATGAGACATAAAGGTATCAAAAATCACATGTCATCAGGGACTAATCTGCAAATTAAGAACCAGGACACAGGGTGGAGGTCTCTGATATTCATGCTTAAATGCCTTAGCATTTGGTTAAACTCACAAATATTTACAAGGTAAAGAGAATAAAGAGCCAGCTTTTCCAATAGATAACAGAAAGTAAACATGTTTTTATAACCTTAGAACAGGATGCAAACATAGAAGAAAGTCAAATTACAATTAAAAGTTAAGCTTCTACATCCCACGGGAAAGAACCCCAATACAATTTGTGCATTGTTCTTTATTTCCCCTGCCACTCCATGCTCTCATGCACAGCAGTGCTGTATGTCTTGGTACAGAGGCAGAGAGGTGTGGTTGTTCAAGCCCTGCAATTACCAGATTTCCCCAGTCTCCAAGAGATAGTCCCAGCACCTGCATTATCTGCAGGCTACAAAAAGCCTTGGGGGTGACAAGCAAAGTCAGGGCTTGAAGATGCCTCAGACTCTGGTGCACAGTGTAGAAAGGAGTATCTATAGCCAGAAATAAGTGTATGTGGTGTCACTGGACCAGCACAGGAGCCTGAAACCTCCAGGGGAACTTCCCCTTCTGCTTGGTGTTCGTTGCTGTTTAATGCAATGACAGAACACACCACTTGCCTATTGGTGTGTTTATTCATTTTACGGAACTCAAAATCAGCTTTCCTATAAATAATTAAGTGTAACTCATAATAACAAGAAATAAGAAATAAGCAGACTATGATTACCCATGTCACTTAAAAAGACCTTGCTATACTGAGTCAAATGACTTACTGCAATAAGTTGTGCAAGCAGTAAAAAAATAACCAGACTGATAAATTCAGTCCAGTTAACTAGAAGTTAAGGGAGAAAAACAGCTAACCCTCTAAATGAACCTGGACTTGGACACACAACTTCATTGGTTCGTGGTTTGATCCTTTTTTGATCTGAAAAGTTCATCTCTGGTGGTAAAATCATGGGCTTGGAGAACAGGTATTACCCTGGAGTTCCTTGGTGAGGTGCAGGAATACCTGCTATGTGAAGAATAGGGAAACTTGACTTCCGTGTTGTCTCTGGTTTCTGCACTTCTGTAGGTAATAAGCTCCAAAACTTGAAATCTCTGTCGTCTAAGGGAGTGACCCAAAATCATGCATCAAGTCAGCATCAGAATGAAGAAATAAAAAAGCTCCTGAATCACAGTCCCGTGGTTTTCTACTTCAGTCTTTAGCAAAACTTTGAAATTTGAAACTCATAGGACTAATGAAGAAGTGCTACCTCCCCACTTTTGTAAACAGATCAAGAAATCAAACTTCCCATATTAATTGATGTATTATAGTTGATAAAGCAAGATAGAGCCAGGATGACTGTGAACTTATGTTCCAGATTAGATCCAGGAAAGCCTTTCACCAAGTGTGTGCTTGAGAACAAAGAGTGGCTCCTCTGCAGACAATGGAACCTATCCAGAGGGCTCAAATTAAGGATTATACATAAGTGCTTTCCTTGACCCAAGCCCTAAGATCTAATTTGAAGGCTGCAGAAGTTAATGGGAGTTTACCAGCCTTCCTCAGTAGATTCAAACCTATTTAAGCTAAAGACTATGTTTGTAACATATGGGAGGTTTAGTTATCTGTGTGATTTACTGTGCAAATATTTATCTGCATGATATATCTAAGCTCTATGGAATCAGGAGTGAACTTTGCCAAAAACTTATTCTCTCACTGAATATTAACCCACCCTAAGGACACCAGCTTTTTTGATGGAAAGTAAGAACACCAAATCATAGAATGGTTTGGGTTGAAAGGGACCTTAAAGATCATCCAGTTCAAACCTCCTGCCATTGGCAGGGACAGCTTCCACTAGAGCAGGGTGCTCAAAGCCCCATCCAGCCTGGCCTTGAACACTTCCAGGGATGGGGCATCAACAACTTCTCTGGGCAACATATTCCAGTGTCTCACCACTCTCACAGTAAAGAATTCCATATATTCTCAGTTCTAAACATGCCCTCTTTCACTTTAGAATCATTACTCCTTGTCCTGTCACTGGCCTCCTCATCTTTCCTATAATCCCCTGTTACGAACTCTGCATGCTTTGGTGAAATTAGTGCAGTGCTACAGAAGCAATTATCCTTGGAAAAAAAAAGTGTATTAAAAAGAAGAATTCACTGTAGATGTAGCCAGATCTGAGACTTTAGGAAGGGACTAAATTCTTTTAAAGCAAGATATGTGTATCCTCAGGCAGGAGGTTCAAAGGCACCCAGGAGTGTCAGCCTACCAGCTGACAGTCTGCAGCACAGCTGGCAGGGCTTTGGCATCTTTGTCAAGAAATCATTGGCAGAAGAATAAGGTGTTCTGCCTAACAAGCACTTTGAAAGCAAAACCAGTCTTGCTTTGAGGTTTCTATCAAAAAGCCACAAAAGGACTGCCATAAAATTTCCTGTTAAGCTCAGGATGACCTGGTGGTAGCAAAGCCTGCACATGGCAGGTCAAAGGGAGAGAATGCTTCTACAGTGGTACAAGATACAGGATGGTGCACATCACCCATAGTTTCTCTACGTTTGTATGAAAGCCTTATGTCAAGAGATCTGGGAAAAGATATACAATTATCACTGACAGAGTTTGCAAACAATACTTAATGTGCCAAATAATAACTAAGTCTGGTCATCTTAATGGTGAAATAAACTGTGCTTACTTAGTTAATGCTTTAGATAGTTTTTTGTTTTTTTTTTTCATTTTGGAGGAATAGGATTTTTTAGCAGCTCTGTAAGGCGTAAAATTTGTATTAACAACAGTGCCCCTGAGAAGAATTTAGGGGTGGAAAGCAAGTGTTTTCTATCTAGAAAAATATGATGCTTAAGAGAGCTGATGAGGTTCCTGGATACATATACAGGAAAGGCATTATGTCCTTCATAGTATCTGGGGTTGTTCCCACAGCACTTACAAGCTTTTATACCTTGTTCTATATTCAGATTTGAAACGAGATACTGTCAGGTTGGAGACTGTGCAGAAATGGGTTACAAGAATGAAAATAAATCTGTGATCCAGAACCGAAGATGAAAATTGCTGTACTTACCTGAGAAAGGTAGTAAGCTGACTCAACACTCTGAAAACACGGACAAGAGGGAGATTTGGATGATAAAGTACTGTTATATACCATGCCAGAAGCAAAGGATGAGAACGGATATGTATTGAATTTTCTCAATGAAAACATGACTATCATGAAATCGAAGTTTTGAAATGTAGTGATTACATCAGAAAAAAAAAAAGTCAGGCGTTTAGTCTGAAAATTGAATGCTTAGGAATTTTTCATTAATTATGTCTTTCTTACTAAAGAATTATCAAACCTGCACAGACTTCAGCTTTAGCATTTCCTCCAGGGAGGTCATGGAATTATGTTATAATGTACTTTAATTTCTTTTGCTCTTGCTGAATTATTTGGATTAAATTAATTAGTATTAGTACACAGCAATACATAGTACACAGGAAAAAAATTTGCCACCATTGCAAAGTATATAACTTTGTGTTTAATTTATTCGTAAAAAAAAAAAAAGCCCCAAATGATTTAGCTTATTTTTTCAAACTCTTTAAACCTTAGTCATAGGCTAAATTTGCTGTGGCCAATGATAAGCCCCCACATTAATGAGTTTCAAAGTGCTTGGCAGCATCTCTAACAAAGTATTTTTAAAAGTAGGTGGAGCTACAGTTGGATATTGCTTTCTGAAAAGAGGTTGCAGGAGCAAGAGAAAGCAGAGTACTTGACTAGCACTCTGAAGTTTATCACTTCTTGGGAAAGTGCACATATAAAAGTGATCATATACTCTAGTACGATTATTCAAGTTAAAGCCTGAACAGTTCCACAGGACTAACAGCAGGGTTTTGATTTGAGAGGAAATTTTTATTTTGGTGGAGGAGAAAAAGAAATGTTGTGACAGGATCCAGCTTCACCTGAGGCCTCAATGTTAAGAGGTTTTGATCCTGGTAGTGGCCAAGTACCCCTGATTGTGTTTCAGTGCACACCACAGCATTAACCATGAGCATGCAAAGATCTGGCAAAAGCTCCACTTGCTGTTAATACCTAATGCAGTACTCAGCACGTTCCAGCCCGCTGACAGCAGAAAGGATTTCACATGCATTTCTGCCCCACCTAAAAATCACCTAGCTGGATAATACTGTCTATAGCTTAGCTATCAGGATTTGTATTCCATCAGAAAGGCATTTCTTCCAATCATAATGCTTCCAAGAAGTACCAAGTACTGGACTCAACAATTTACCCAGGTCAGTGCTCTACAAAACCAAACATTTTCTCATTGCCAGCTGGAAAAATGTTAGATTTCTTCAGCTCTTACAAAATTACTGCATTTGCATTGAGCAGGCTTTTTCCCTTCCACCTAGTCTTGAATTGCACAACATAAAGGCACCATAAAATATTTGTTCTATCGTTCCACATAAAGCACTTCAGTTTTTCTGGAGACTTGGAGCTCTTTGGAAGCCAAGTATTCCACAATGGTAAGTCAAAGGTTTAAACTGGTTTGGGTTTTCTGTCAGTGGGGATACAGATAGGTACTTGCTTTAAAACTGCAAAAGGAGAGCATTTAAGAGAATCACTTGGTTACCCATTTTAAATGTGGCTATATTGCACTTCAAACGTGCAAGATGCAAAGACAGGAAGGCACCTCTGTGAAGATTACTGTGAATTTTGTCCTTTGTGTTGTAATTCTTTGCAAGAAAGTGTACAGATATCTCTGAGCCTTTCTCTTGCTGTTACCCTTTCCTCAGAAATGTTTATGAAAGTACTCAGAGTTTTGCAAACAGTTAGGACCATGCTTTTAAAACTGATAAATGTGAAATACAGTTTAAAATGTAGTCATTTTACAATGAAAAAGGTGTTTATTTTGTCCGTGTATTTTTTCTGCTCTTCATTTTTGATCCCTCAAATTGTGCCCTGTTCTAGCTCTTCAAGCCTCCAAAGGTGTTTGCAGAATCTGAATCAACAGTTAGGCAATGATAAATAGCCTGGCAAAGTCCTATGGCCTAGTTTTCCTGTAACTTTTGCTCACGTAATCCCAAAGCTACAGACATCAAGTATTACCTTTGGTGAACATCTCAGGAATGGCATAGGCTCTATAGAGGGGGCAGCAGTATCTGTAATATATGTTGATCCATAAACAGGAAAAATTACCGTCTGCTTCTTTCTCTGCTTCTTTCTCTGCTTAACCTTTATTACTAAGTTTCTGTTGTTTTGCTGACAAATCATTTGCTTGTTTCAACATAAAGCCCATTCAGACACCTGATTGAACACCACAGACTTTCCCTTATGTTTCTGTTTAGTTTCAGTGGAAGGTCTAAAACTGACCTTTAGAGAGAGGAGCATGCCCAACCTCATCTGGTTGGAATTTCCAGGAAGATCATGATAAGGAAAATGTTGGAGGAAAAAAATGATAAAAAATAAACAGAAGACAGTGCAACAAATGAAGGATTTAGTATTTTCCATAAAGACTTGAGTGACATGGCATGGACTACGTGTGTTATTGCAAACACCTGACCCAGGCACCACAGAGTAGCATGTTTTTAGAGTTTTTCAGTCTTTCCCCTTAACGTCTCTTACTCTGGCTATGGTTCTCAGCATGACAATTGTCTCTATTCTAGCCTAAAGCCTTGGGAACACCACATCACAGAACCACAGTGAAAATGAAGCATTACACCCTTCCCAGACTGCTCCATAAACCCTGCTCCTCCTCACTTTCACTAAAATATCAAGGTGTTTTTTCACAGCAGACAGAGGAGTTCTCCCTGTCTCACCACCTGCCTAAGGCTCAGGACCCTTCGATGTGTTACAACATTGTGATTCAAGTAAGCCAAGGCAGACAGCAATGCTGCCTAAACCCAAAGCCTCTCACTGGTATTTTAAACCCAGTTTCAAGCAGCAACAGCCTCAGCAACAGCAACACCTTCTGAAGTTCAGAACAGTAACTTGGAAAGACCTACTCATTTTAAAATCCTTTCATGTTAGTCTGCAATTGCTATCGAGAAAATTTAAATAATGTCCTCTATTGCTTCTCAGTCTCTGGCTATTCCTGAATTTTTGCTTTAAGTTATTCAGCTGGAGCAACCCATCAAAATAAACCTGTTCTCTCTCCTGCTTCTCCAGTCCCTCTACCCCAATATAACAATCATTACAAAGTCATGCAGGCTTTTTGAAAAAAAGTTCTGGTCGTTCAGCAGGTCTCACCCAGGGGACATCTCTGAAGGCCTCTTACTAAAGCTTAGCTCTTGCCCCCACTAGACAAAAGGAGAGGCATGCTGTGTCAAGTCCAAACCTGTGTCTGCATGGTTTGACAAGATAGCTCAGGTGATGCTAAATACAATGTACAGCACTTGAATTTTGCCCAAAGACACACATTCATCTCTCTCTTCTCTACCCAGCCACCAATGTCAAAACACCTACTGGAACAGATTTAGATCTGAGATCTCTTCTCCACTACCAAATGTGAAGTAATTGCTGTACCCAAAAGTGAAGCAAAGGGATGCTCTACAGTGATTTGCTGGAGAAATAGCTAAAGTTGACTCAAAAGCAGTAAATGAAGCACTGAAAAGAGTTTGACAGGGCTTTTAAGTTTGTAATAATATTGAAGTTTTGTGTGATTTCTAGAGACTGGACTTTGGCAGGGAATGATGCTGCTGAGATGGTGATGTCATGCCATTTTGTATCTTCCCACCTAAATGAAAAAGTCATCAATGTAGGGAAATGTCTGGAGTGTACTTTCCCACTATTTTTGTGTACACATTTCTAAGTGTTATTTCTATGTTTGATTCAGGTTCAGTGACAGCTTTTGAAAACAGAGCTAATCAATGTGGAATAAAATCCAAGGCATGGGCTCTGTGTTTCTTTTACAGAAGAGCTTTCTGGCTTTCCTTGTTTCAATGGGCATCATAGTGACCTTGGGTGATGCATACTGCTGGACAAAAACTCACAAGCCAGAGGAGGCCAAAAATGGTAAGAACAAGGAAGGTCCTCTCACCTGATTGCTCTGTGCTAGCTTGGCTCTATGTGGACCTGCCAGGAAGGGCTCAAAATACAAGGGAGGAGGAAGACATTGGAAAAACACAAAGAGAGGGTTCCAGCAGCAAGTTGCCAAAAGTAGGGGAAAAACAAAATCTTCCCCTGGGCTGAGTATGGTTGCAGCAATATTATTGCTGTTGGTGGTGGAATGCCATAGAGCTCATTCAGGAGTTGACAGAGTAAAACCCAAATCCTTGTACTTTACTATTGCCTGGAATAACATTTTCAGAAAAGCTAAAATAAATTTTAAACTCTTCCGCTTTTAGGTGGAGGCTTAAAGAACATGTTCTGTTTTGCTGCTGTCTTATGCAGGCTGTATGCTGAATGGAAAACTGTATCCCCTTGGACAAATTGAGAGGACAGATGACTGCTACAAATGCAGCTGCAGTGAAGAGACAATGCATTGCTGTTCCCTGTAAGTTTGAACTTCTTGGTACCATCATTGCCTGTAGGATGACCACAGCTTTCCCTTGCTGGGGCTAAATGAGTTTGTAAGGGCACAAGAGAGCCTTTTCTTACCCACATCACAGAGCTAGTGAAAGCCACATATAGCTCTGGATTGTTTGGACCTTTAGCTGTGTTTGCCTTAGCTCATTTTCTGCTGACTGGGAGTGGATACAAGCCTTTCCGGGCATAGCCAGTTGGTGCTTGCCTTTAAGTTTTAGGAACTTGTGAACCCCTCTTCCACTGCAGTTAAGTTTTTCATTAGCTGAGAAAGTGGGGGTAGGGAGGAGTGACTTAAGTGAAGTTTCTCTAAAGAGCTTATGATGAACTGAATTCCTTTTCCGAGGTGCTTTTCTTCAGTGAATATTCTGACCGTAGAACGACAAGGCTCTGCTCTGAAGTATCTCTCCAACATCCTCCTTTCCTCCTCTCCTTCTTTCTCAAAGGTCCAAAATAGCTTGATTATGATCTTTGCCTTTGTTTAGGCAGCACAATCTATCAGGGAGCAGCCACCACATCCTATGCAAACTGGAAATAATGAAAAGTTAATGGAAAAAAGAGAAAAGATGCCAAGCCCATGCTTATGTTACACTGCAGAGTGGCATGCTAGAAATCCCTTTGCTAGTGCTGAGCATCTTGGAACATCTACACAGCACAGTGCACAGGGAATCATCTGAGGCTCTGGAACGTGCAGCTGTGTGGTACTCAAGCTAGCTCAACTGCCCTTAGCCATAGTTTCAGAGCTCTCTCACTCAGCAGTAGTTCAAGCTATAATCACTGAAGTATTGAAACTTTTATTGCCCTTAAGCTAACATTTGCTTTCTCTTTGCCACCGACAGCTTTCATACTCCTGTTGCTTATGACAACAAGAAATGTAAAGTCGTTTTCAACAAGAAGCGCTGTGACTATGATGTGGTGCAGAAGGACGACCCCTCAAAGAAGTGTTTTGTCTATTCTCGTGTGGGCTAACACCTGCTCCAGAGCTTTGCACTGTGGAATTCCTCTTCTTCCAACAGATGCTTTGCCATCACAGAGAAGCACGATGACATGGGAAAATCTCATAAAAGAGAGCACTTCAGTAGCTCACTTCTAACCTTCTAATTGTCCTAATTCAGCTTCAAAGATCCACAAGCAGATAAAGCATCTCATTTCTGTCATTACTGCATTTTTTGACTACAATAAATTGAGATGAAACATCCATAAATGCTTCATATTGATGTTTTTTTTATTGCAATGACATGCGGAAATGTCACCTTCTTTGAGAAAGAAGGTGCATTTGGATTTGCATTTGGCTCTACTCTGACGTGCTGTGCACCAGTACCCTGTTACAAGCCACTGTCATGCTTTAGAGGTTCTCTTCTAGCCAGGTGTCAAAATCCATTATCATTTTGAAGTGGTGCATTATTTGGGACATGCTGTACAATGGCTCCTCCTCAGGGTGCATGGGACAGATCTGGCTGTAGGACTTTTGGTAAGACCTGTGCTGCTAACACCGCAGAAAAATCAGTGAGGATAAGAGATGAACATCCTCTTTCTCCCATTTTTTCCCCTTATTTTCATCAATGAAATCACCCAACATTGGCAGCAGCTGCTCATCTCCATTGCTCACTCTGACCAGTCCTGAAGTTTAAAGCAATGTTAAACTTTAAACTCTGACACTCTGTCTTGTCTTCTGCCAAGCTCGTATCCTGAAAAACTGCACACACTGTGCTGCTTTAGTGGTTCTCGTCCGCTCTGAAAAAGAGATCTAGATCAGCCCCTGGAGACATGCTTCCTCATGGCAGCAGAGCTTGAGGTACTAATAATGCAGATTCCTTCTGTCTCTTCAGTATAACAGTTCCCCACAATCACAGGGGAATGAAGTTCAGCTTCAAAGTTGGGCTTGGAAATCAAACCTCCCACATGGCAATGGCTAGTGTCCTAAATCTGCCCACATACATGAGACCAGACAACAAAACCCTGTTAAATGCTGCTTCTACGTCGAGCTCTCCACTCCAGAATTGGGTATTAAAAAGCCACAAGAGTCTGTAGTTAACTGTCTCATGGTTTGAAAAGAAACACACCTTCCAAAACAAGTGGGCTCTTTAATGAAGTTCCATGATCACAACAAGTCTCTTGTCTTGTGAAAGTATGAGGTTACACAGAGCTGAGCATTCTTAGTGTAGGGACCCTCACTTGGCCCCAAATCAAGTGTCAATCTACATTTATTCAGCAGGGTATTTCCTTCACAAGATAATCCATCTCAAGCTCTGTGAGCCATTATTAAAATCAGAAAGATTTAATGTGGTGTATTTTCTCTGGCTTTGGTAATTTGCTTATGGACTTTGTTTTAAGGTTTCTTAGGCATCCAAATAACATACCTCGGTTTGGGGAAAGAGTCCAAGTATTTTGCAGGCACTGGCATTACATTACTTCATCTTTTAAAGTTCTCTGTGCTTCTGTACACATGAAAAATGTGAGGGGCCAGAATAGAATCAGCTCAGCTTTTTCCAGTACAGACATTTGCACATGCCTTTTAAAAATCTTACACCAGTTCACTGATTCCATCCTATCATTCCTCTAAAAGGAACAAGTGGAAACAAATATTCTCATGTTGCTTAAGGTTCTAAAGTAAGTTGCCCAAAGGGTTTTTGTATTCTGCAGGAGAGGAACAGTTTAGAAACTTGTCCTGAATGACCTTTTCTGTTTTATGCTAGCTCATGTCAAAATTACACAGAACACAACCTTAGCTGATTCACGCGAAAGGATGTTCTTGCTTACAGAAAAAACAGCCACAGCTTCTTAGGGAAGTAATATTTTGAGCATGGAGATCAAACATTTCCTACCTAAGTAGCTCACAGAACTATTTCTTGAGAAAATTTGGTTTTCAAAATTTATGGATTTATTTAAATTTTATAAATAAAAATAAAGAATTTCATGAGTAACAAAACTTGGCATTTCCAAATTGGTAACTTTTTAATTTGAAGCACTGAGAAATGCAGACATCAAGATTAATATCCAGCTTGTTGTAGCCTGGAACTATTCATTGTGACATTGACATATTTCAGAATGCCAAAATTTCCCTATCAAAGCTTCACAAATTAAGGAAGTATTTCTTCTAAAATTTATGAAAATTAGTTTATTATCTTATATCTTATTTTGGTGGAGAAGAAAAAGAAATGTTGTGACAGGATCCTGCTTCACCTGAGGCCTCAATGTTAAGAGGTTTTGATCCTGGTAGTGGCCAAGTACCCCTGATTGTGTTTCAGTGCACACCACAGCATTAACCATGAGCATGCAAAGATCTGGCAAAAGCTCCACTTGCTGTTAATACCTAATGCAGTACTCAGCACGTTCCAGCCCGCTGACAGCAGAAAGGATTTCACATGCATTTCTGCCCCACCTAAAAATCACCTAGCTGGATAATACTGTCTATAGCTTAGCTATCAGGATTTGTATTCCATCAGAAAGGCATTTCTTCCAATCATAATGCTTCCAAGAAGTACCAAGTACTGGACTCAACAATTTACCCAGGTCAGTGCTCTACAAAACCAAACATTTTCTCATTGCCAGCTGGAAAAATGTTAGATTTCTTCAGCTCTTACAAAATTACTGCATTTGCATTGAGCAGGCTTTTTCCCTTCCACCTAGTCTTGAATTGCACAACATAAAGGCACCATAAAATATTTGTTCTATCGTTCCACATAAAGCACTTCAGTTTTTCTGGAGACTTGGAGCTCTTTGGAAGCCAAGTATTCCACAATGGTAAGTCAAAGGTTTAAACTGGTTTGGGTTTTCTGTCAGTGGGGATACAGATAGGTACTTGCTTTAAAACTGCAAAAGGAGAGCATTTAAGAGAATCACTTGGTTACCCATTTTAAATGTGGCTATATTGCACTTCAAACGTGCAAGATGCAAAGACAGGAAGGCACCTCTGTGAAGATTACTGTGAATTTTGTTCTTTGTGTTGTAATTCTTTGCAAGAAAGTGTACAGATATCTCTGAGCCTTTCTCTTGCTGTTACCCTTTCCTCAGAAATGTTTATGAAAGTACTCAGAGTTTTGCAAACAGTTAGGACCATGCTTTTAAAACTGATAAATGTGAAATACAGTTTAAAATGTAGTCATTTTACAATGAAAAAGGTGTTTATTTTGTCCGTGTATTTTTTCTGCTCTTCATTTTTGATCCCTCAAATTGTGCCCTGTTCTAGCTCTTCAAGCCTCCAAAGGTGTTTGCAGAATCTGAATCAACAGTTAGGCAATGATAAATAGCCTGGCAAAGTCCTATGGCCTAGTTTTCCTGTAACTTTTGCTCACGTAATCCCAAAGCTACAGACATCAAGTATTACCTTTGATGAGCATCTCAGGAATGGCATAGGCTCTATAGAGGGGGCAGCAGTATCTGTAATATATGTTGATCCATAAACAGGAAAAATTATCCTCTGCTTCTTTTTCTGTACAGAAGAGCTTTCTGGCTTTCCTTGTTTTAATGGGCATCATAGTGACCCTGGGTGATGCATATTGTTTGACTGCATTTTGGAAGCCAGGGTGGCCCTACAGAGGTAAGAACAAGGAAGGTCCTCTCACCTGATTGCTCTGTGCTAGCTTGGCTCTACATGGACCTGCCAGGAAGGGCTCAAAATACAAGGGAAGGGGTAGGCATTGGAAAAACACAAAGATGGAGTTCCAGCAGCAAGTTGCCAAAAGTAGGGGAAAAACAAAATCTTCCCCTGGGCTGAGTATGGTTGCAGCAATATTATTGCTGTTGGTGGTGGAATGCCATAGAGCTCATTCAGGAGTTGACAGAGTAAAACCCAAATCCTTGTACTTTACTATTGCCTGGAATAACATTTTCAGAAAAGCTAAAATAAATTTTAAACTCTTCCGCTTTTAGGTGGAGGCTTAAAGAACATGTTCTGTTTTGCTGCTGTCTTATGCAGGCTGTATGTGGAATCGAAAACTGTATCCTCTTGGACACATTGAGAGGACAGAAGATTGCCTCAGCTGCACGTGCAATGAAAGGCTAATACATTGCTGTTCCCTGTAAGTTTGAACTTCTTGGTACCATCATTGCCTGTAGGATGACCACAGCTTTCCCTTGCTGGGGCTAAATGAGTTTGTAAGGGCACAAGAGAGCCTTTTCTTACCCACATCATAGAGCTAGTGAAAGCTCTTAACATAACATTTTCTTTCTCTTTGCCACTGACAGCTATTTTTCATATCGTTCTTATGATCAAGAGAAATGTAAAATCATGATTGACAAAAAGCACTGTAAGTATTATCTGGCGGATAAGAATGACCCCTCAAAGGAGTGTTTCTCGAGGGAACCTGTGGCTGCTGTGGGCTAACACCTGCTCCAAACCTCTCTGCACCGTGGAATTCCTCTTCTTCCAAGAGACGCTTTGCTATCACAGAGAAGCACGATGACATGGGAGAATCTCATAAAACAGAGTACTTCAGTAGCTCACTTCTAATCTCCCAATTGGTCTAATTCAGCTTACAAGATCCATAATAATAAGATAAAGTGTCTCATTTCTATCAAAAGGTCATATTCATGTTCTTAACACTAGTTGTTAAGACTTTGTGTTTTAAGTGATTTACAAATGCTTAGATAACTTTTAAATTAAGTAGGATTTCATTCTACTAGTTTCCGTTTTTGGACCTGTATTTATTTATTTTTAAATTAGAGCCTTATTTCCTGTAAAGTCTCAAGAGTTTCTGTAGAATTTGGGTGCAGGTCTTCTTACAGATGAAGATGACTTTCTTAGTGCAAGAAGATTTCTGATTTGCTGAGAGCACCAGTAAAAGTGTGAATGACCAAAAAAAGAAATCTAGCAGAGGCTTTGAATCTCATGAGAATATGTTTTTTAAGGTTATGTGACTGGGAAGAAGCAGCATATTTGGTGGTTGTGATTAGCACATCCTTCCAGAAGTTATCTGTGGGTGGGGAAGCTCATCTTACACTGCAAGGGCACCTCGCCCACCACTTGTACTTGAAGCAGAATCTGAACAGCTCAGCACAAACAGGAGCTGACACTGGAGAAGAAAGAAAATGAATTCTGATGGGTTTACCTTGTCCCAGAGGCTCCCAAGAATAGACTCTGTGAATTCACTGAGACCCAGAAACTGCATATAGATGTTTTAAAAAACAGACTTTTTAGTGTCAATGTGAAATTGTATTGGTTTTCCTTTTACAAGAGTAGCTGGCAATACCAAAATTGCCTTCTTTTTTAAGCCCCCTCAAATAAAACTAATTTAGCAATCCTTTGCTCTGAGTGGAGAAATGTTCAACAACATTGCCACACGTAATTTTTACTGGCTTGGGATTTTTTATTCATGAGATTATCCATCTGCAGGAAGGCAGGCTAATACATCATTCATCCTCTGTTTTGAATTCTTTTCATTATTTATGTACCACCAAAAATTAATGAAATGCGTAGGGCAGAAACAGGGAGGTACCAGTTCTCTTTTCCATCCTTTGCAGCAATGAGACTAAAGAAAAACTTGTTGAATTTTGGTAACTTCCTCAGAAATCCCAACAGAACTTCTTCTCCAAATGAGAAATATTTCAGTGTTGGCAAGACACTGGAGAATAAGCTTTTGCCATTTTAAAATCCACAGGTTATACCACACAAAATCCCCTTAGAAACAACCCATTATTGTCAGAGTAAGTCAAAATTTCAGATTTTTTAGATTTCATAGCACTCAGATTCAATCTGTTGACATGTATATGATCAGAGAACCATGTATTTAATCTGAAGCACATTTCACATTTTAAGGATTTCAAAAATAAAACATTAGCTGTCATTTTGTGAAAAAAAATTACATTAAATTGGTTGCATTTTCTACCCTTTCAGGTGGTCATTCCTTTTTGCTTTCTCCAAGAGGGGGAAAGCAGTTCTCCTAGCTCAAGTTTCCTCTCAGAAAGTGATAATTTACTTTCAAGAAGTATTCCAACATATTGTGGGGGTTTCACTGCAGGGTTTCCTGGGCTTACTTCTTCACACCACTGCACAGTGCATACTGTTGCTACAAACTAAACAGCCCACGTGTAATTCTGGTGAAACCTGTCAGAGATGCAAGTCACAAAATCTCTCTTGGTGTTCTGTTCTACTGCTGCCCATCTCAGTCAGACAGGAAAGGTGTAGGACAAGAAATGGCAGGAAGCAGGATTTTACACATTACAGTGGAAAACAGCAAAGAAAAATGAGAAGAGGTCCCCAGAGCCAAGATATCCTTTGGATTTGGCTGATGCATGCTGTTGCTGCCCTCCTCATCCCAGTCTTTTCTAAGTCCTGCTGCAATGACTTCCAACCATGGCATTCAGTCTTCAAGAAATCACTAATTAACAGGTTTAGAAAATGGAAAAAAGCTCATGCTCTCTAAATACACCTGAAGTACAGTGTAAGTGGGACATACACAAAATTAACCGATTTTCCCCAGAAATAAATCCAAAGGATGCTGAACTAAGTAACTGGTGGTACAAAATTGAAGTTAAGCCTCCTTTCATTTTGTGCAGCTTGTGTTCAAGATGAAAGACCAGATAAATTTGCACCACCTGGAGGACCAAAGGCATGCTTCCAATGCCAGTGTGGCCAGAGCAGGGTCCACTGTTGCACCATGTAAGTTCCACAAAGCCAGAGGCACTAGTGGGTGGAACTATAGCAATGCTCCCACCTGCCCCACTTCCTATAGCTAATTCCTTAAGTCACAGCTCCACTGAAAGTCTTTTTCATAGACATATGGCCTTCATTTGCTTAATCAGCCTCAGGGTCAAGATAAAAAGCTGTGTTTGGAATCACTGTGGTTTTTTTAATTTGGGGTCTAAACTTTTCTGTCATTTTTCTGGTTCACTGAAGATTTCTAAGGTCTTTTTGTTACTACACGCCTTGAGATGGAAGTTAGAAGTTCAGGATATTTGGCATTTCCCATAAACTCGAGATACCTTTTTGGCTGGATCTGCCTGTCCTATTCATTTTGATTTACTTCCTCTGGACTTTTGTTCTCCCTGGTACAGTATCTGTGGCCACCTCCCTCAGTTCTACCCACACTTCAGAGATGGAGGTCTCCTCGTTGCAAACATGGCCTGGCATTTGTGGCTGGCTCTTTAGATCTTTTTGTCTGTCTCTACGTCCCTTGCTTAGTGCTGATCCTTCATCCTGGGATCATGATCTGACAGGATTTTCCAGGCTAGCTGAGAAATTATCACGTGTTTTAAAAATGCATTTGCACCAAGATAAAAAATTGTTTCTCATCCCACTGAGACTGCATTGAGTTAAAACCGAAATTGGACTCATGGATGGGGACTTGGCTACACATGGAAGAAGACAGGCGTGTTCAGACCAGAAAAGAGATGATATTATTGTCTCAATCTTGGGCCTCCCATCTTGAATTGTGATCTCAATTCAAATTTCTGCTGTGGCTCCTGTTACCTAGGACAAATCACTCGCACTGCCTGTGTACCTTACTATAAAATTAATGCAATTCTTTGATAATTCCTACGCCGGGAGAGATCTGAGGGCATAGGCTTTGTGGTTTGTGGGTATATGAACCTCAGACTTAAGAAAAGTGTCCCCACCAAGATAAAACTTCCTTCTACCACATTTACAATATGTTCTTGTGTAAACAGTGCACTGTATATTTTAGTGTTGTTTGCTTGTGCCTTTCCTTAACACAGTTGTCCTTTCTCACACACAAATGTATGAGACTTCAATAAAGTAAAGCCAAAGAACATTAGATGTAGAGTTGTCAGTTTAATGTCAAGAAGAGTTTATTTGTAAAATCATGTTTACTTATGATCTGTGAGCTGATATACCTCATGCGTACTCTCGTTTTCCCCCTCTCAATAGCAGTGATAATCAACTTCCATCTCAACTACTGGTTTACGTGACTGGATACACAAACTGCTGTTATGTGTCCTGCACTTACTCTCCCACAAGAAAGCTGATCCCTCTCAAGAATGTGAGAATAGTACTGAAATGCTGGCCTAAGAAACAAGATTCTTGGACCGTTTTCATTTTAGCGCACCTCTTCCAACTTTTAGCTGTCCACAGATATTAGCTGGTTTATTGGGCTCTTTTAATAACATTACTGCTCTGAAATAATTCTTTATTTCTCTCTGTTGATTGCCTTGCACTAAAACACCCAGAAAAACCCAGGTTGGTCATCTTGCATTACTCTGATTATCTCTGTTGTTATCAGTGAGATGCAACCAGAAACTCCAGCAGAAGCATGACTAGAGTAAAATAGCAAGGTAAATCTTCAAGAAAGTCTCCAAGACTTTTCCCTGCCTGAGGGAGAAAGAAGACACTCTATCCATCAGCATAAGTGGAAAGGAGGCACAGAAGTGGGCAGAGCAATGATATTCTTAGAATATTTTTAGTAAGAAATGAACCAGTTGGAAAGCTAGCGTAAGATTTCAACAGAGCTACACCTGTCAGAGATACCTGTTCCCCACCCAAGCAGGGCACTTATCCTCCTATACACGAACAACATGAAGAAATGTAATGTTATGTGGGTCACACATGACCCCAATAATCAATACCTGAATGGGCTATGTGCACAGAGTTTGCTCTGTGAGTGGTTTCAGCATCACAGCATTTTGTTAGGGTTTCTCTGTATTCACAGATCATGCAAAAGGCTTCTTCATTGTCTCTTAACACCACCCAGGCTTAGGTACGTCACTCTCTGCAGTGGTCCAAAGAATACTGCTTGCAAGTTCACTCCATAGCTTGCATAGCTCTCTGCATAACTTGCACCTAGAAAACAGGGAAATCCTGCAATGGTAGCAGCTGAGCAGTCTGAAAACTTGGGAAAGAAAATATACAAGCATGTGGGTTGGATTTTTAGTTTAGTCAGAGTTGAGCAACAAGCACATCCTCTATCACTCAACACCAACCCAGCAAGTTGGTTTTTTTTCCATTTTGGCTCTAACAAATTCCATAAGTTTCACTCCAGTACACCAGCATCACAAATTTCCATGTGACTGGTAATATTTATTCACATACAAGAACTGCTGCAGGGTGCCTGACAAGCAAAATACTGCATGCCAAGTACACAACATGCAAGAAGAAAAATAATTAAATATCTCAGTATTTTTAACAGAATAAATGCAGTGCAATTTAATGGTTCTTTTACTCCAAAATATCATGGAACATTTGTTCCAGATCACCTTTGAGGACATGGAGGAGCCAATACCTTCAGCGGGATTCTGTGCTACTTCCCACAGTATCATCAGCTAAGAGGAAATTGTTACTTCTGAGTACCTAAAGGTTATGAAGGGCCAGCATGCAAAGCTAGGGCACGTCCTTAGGCATCCTGCAGATGTACATCAATTAGGTCAGGCAGCAGAGGAGCAGGACAAGAGAAGGGAGACTGTGAACTCTCCACTTTCATTGCAACCAACACAAAAGGCATCTTTGGCCGAGGGTCAGGGTGTAATACTTTGCTATCCTATTGTGCCTTTACCTCCACCTTTTGTTGGAAAATGCACATGGTCTGAAACACTGACAGTATCCCAAACCACAATGATGCTGTTCAATTAGCTTCATACGTATTTCTGAGAGATTCAGAGGGCATATGTGGGCTCTGTTGATTTCAATAAAGAAATTCCCAGGGCTGACATGTCCACTTATAAGGAGTCAAAGGCATGCTATTTATCCTCCATTTCAGGGCAGGGCATGTCAGCATTGCCAAATCTAACAAGTGACAGGCTGATTGTGGCAGCCTTATCAAACCTATGAACACCTGCAAGCACTTAATCTCTATTCCGTCATCCTGAAGAGTGATGGTCTACTAACTGAAGAAAAATCAATTTATCCAACTTACTGAGTTGAAAGCCAGCTAAGATGTCTCTGGGAGTAGTGGTCTCACTGTGACCTGCATTGCACCAATTCTGGCCTTCTCCCATGGAATTCCTGAGCTGCTCTCAACTCTGGAGTTTGGGTAGAAGACAAGGAATAGCCAACCCAACTTGGAGTTCAACCTCTGCTCCCATTCAGGTATTGCAGCTGTGCAGTTCTGGTAATAAGGGATAGACTTCATCACCAAGACGGGCCACATAGTTTGAAATAATTGAACCTAGTAGGTGAAAGCTAAGCAAAGGGACCATACTAAACCTCTTTGCTATCAAATCACTGTCCTAAGCACTTAGAAAGTGTGTCTGCCCCTGACAAATCCAGCCTTTGCAGAAAAGGGGCAGTTTCTCACCGGCTATAAGAATTAAGAAATAGAATATACAATGCCTATTTCTTCATAGAGGACCTGAGCATATGGACCTTCTACATGATGAAAGCTGAACACGGAAGAAAATGGTTATCTAGGACCCATTTTTTAAACCCTAGATGGTTCAAACTAAGCACGCAATTTTGTTGTGCATGACAACCATCATGTATCTAATGGTTTTCTCAGGCCAAGTGATAAGTATTCCTCCTAGGCTTGAAAAGTGCTTCCTGTAACTGCCTCCCAGATCTGGTGTGGCACAAAAGCCACACCTATTTCTCCAGTGTCTGTTACAAAAAAAAAACCCCTTTCTTCCTGTTTGTAATTGCCTCATTTTAATAATGTCCACCCCATGAGGTCATTTTGCAGAAACTTCATTGGTGCTAGACATGCATGGTCAGTTTGCTCAAGGGCTGTTATGACAAATTCCCTCTCTATATAAGTTCTCTGAGAAGGTGAGCTATGTACAAGCCATCTCCTTACTGGAACTCTCATAATTCTGCAAGAATGGTGAGTCCTTACATCTCATACTGTAAAAGACCATGGTATGTTGCTATAGATTTTAAAGGAGTTTCTATTGGATTTATCTCAGTACTTGGCAATCTAAGCAACTTGGAGAATATATAAATTCTGTGTTATAAGAGCAAGAGTCAAAGGTAGGAACTTGGGGTGAAAAGTCTGGAAAATATCTGAACACTCTGTTAGACTAAACAAAAAATGTATCTTGATTTTTTTACTTCTTTGTCACTTCCAGTTTTGTGGGTTTTAACCTCTCTTCTGCAAAATAATATGCTAGATTTGCCTCCTCTTGTCTCTCAGGGATGACTTCTTCTTATAAGTCACCTACTCTGTCCAAAACAACACACTTACATACAGTATGCACATGTGATTGTTTATTCCTGGTCTACCTTTCTTCTCTTACCAAGATCTTCAGTTAATCACAGCTAATTCCATCCTAGAATTTTTGCACTTAGTTCCTTCATATCCCCAAAGGAAGCCCTTCAAATATTTCAAACTAATATTGAAGGATAAGCCACTAACTGAAAAACTTCAGCTGAACTTTCAGAAAAGAACCATTGACAAAAGTCACAGAATACAGAATAATCTAGGTTGTAAGTGACATCTGCAAGTAAGGCACAGGGCCAAGACTTGAGTATTCAACTTCAGCTAAAGTTATTTCCCTTGTTCCTAATCCTTCAATATTAGCCTGAAACATTCTGTAGTTCTTCAGACTGAAGTAAAAAAGTTTTTGCAACTGTAAATGAGGTTAGTGGAAGAAACAGATGGTGACCAGCCCTATAGAGAAAAAAAGACAAGAAAAATTAATGGGGAGTGGAAAGGAATAGAACACACATTTTTCACAAACAGCATCTGGATCTAGCAGTCAATGCTTGATTTTAACAGCTTAGAAGGACAGACATTTTTTCTGCCTCCCACATGATGCTCTGCCTCTGCTTCTTCAAAATGGTTCCATATTCCTGGTGAGTGTGTTAAAGTGTCTAACCTGCAAAAGACAATTAGATTTTGATTTGAAACCACAGTGTCTTTTCCTGTTACTTATCATCAAGACATCTCAATAGTTACTGAAGGATTGATATGAATTTTCCTTTCTTGTTCAGAATACCATCTTGGCCTGCCTTCTTGCGCTTGCCATCAGCATGCCACTGTCTGATGCATCTTGCTTCTTTCAGCCATTCAAGCCAGGGATGTCTAATGGTGTGGTTGTAGGTAAGAAGTCAATTGCTCTCAGCTTGACAGACATCATCAGAATCACTGCTTGATTTGATTTGTCCATTCTGTGCAATTCACCACAATTTAGAAATAAGTGGAAACAATGGAGAGAAATCAATGGGAAATGGGAGGGAAATGGGCTGTGGAGAGAGAGGAAATTATAATATGTTACAAAGAGAACAGGTTATTTGGGAAGCTTCACACAGATCAAATTACAAAGATCTTTTTCCAGAGAAGTAGCATAGTTTTAGTTCACCCATCTGCATGAAGTAGTAACTCATATTTTTACAGTGGAATCACATCTAGAAATCCAGAGAAGGGAGAAGGACTCGTATGTAAGTGTGTGTAGTCAGTATAAAACGGGAAGCAGATTTACAAGTATTCAGCACCACACAATTCACTCATGTCTTGTTTCTGTACCCCAAAGCAAATTATTAGGAGCAGAATGGCTGCATCCCTTGAGTGTAGATCTGCTCTTCCTGAACACAGCTAGTCTGTCAGTCTACAGATGAGTGGAGCTGCAGGAAAATAAATTCCCAGAAGAGACGCATGCTGTTATTTGCACACAAGAGCTGATGTGTGCCACTATGCAAAAAACCCTTAAGCGCTCTAAAGTACAGCTTTACCTGGGAAGCTGGTGCTACTTCTTGAAGAAATGAGTTAACATTGCCAAAGAAACAGAACAAGGACACAACCTAGAACCCCAGCACTCTCTTTTGTTCTCATAAAATCCTGCTTTCCAGATCAGTTATTTAGGAGGTCTATTCTGTGACTGTGGAACAGGAACTTTATATCCAATAGTTGCTTTCTTCCTGCAGCTGAGGACTGGGAAAAGTTTTCTAGCCATATGTAGTCTTGCTTTAAATGAGGAGTCAACAAGAGATGGTGTTAATGAGCAGGAAGGTCAAAGCCTTTTTTAATCCTGGCCAGGTCTGTCTCTAGCTGTCTTTCTGCTGGGTACTCCAGATGCCATACTTGAAGATGAGCTACTTCAGGAAACCTGCCACTGCTAAGAACCACAGGAGACAGAAGGACACAGGTCACTCTGCTCCATGCACTAGGATAGCACACCCTGCTCTGTTGGGGAACCTCCACGTTTGGCAGATAGGAATTTTAATGTGAAAAGCCAGCAAAGATCCCACCCATTTTGTACATGCAACAGTGGTGTTAGTGCAATAGGTCTGACACTGAAATATGCTCATACACTATATTTTCAGGTTGCCTTGATGAGGAAGGAAAGGTCCATGAATTTAGTTCCAGCTGGAAGACCGATGACTGCAATGATTGCACCTGTGACAGGGCTGGAATTAGCTGCTGCACTAGGTGAGTTCAGAGCAGCAGTGGGGGGTTTCCTCTGCTGCCATCACACAGCACAAACCACTTTTCTTCACACAGGAGTTCCTGAGAAATAACCATAACACTTCTCTCACTCACTTCCTATCACAAAGTTATGCATTAATCTAACACCATCATCACTGAACATCCAAGAAATTCCTCTGAAAAACAGAGGTCTTGTTTAACAAATAATTCTTGATTTAAAATAAAATGAGAATTTAATTCTTCTCGGGGCTAAAACATCAGGCAAGTTACTGATTCAAGAGAGAACACATAGTTACTTAAGAAATTTCTACTGATCCTAGTCCAGATCTTCCCAAAGCCACACATTGCCCCACTTTCCTCTGAGAAGTAGCTCAAGATACATTGGTCTGTTTGTAATTTTTCCTATAGTGATACCCAACCACTCATGCAATGTTAGTTCCATACCATGGGTGTAGAGAAAAAGCAGTGATATTGGAATTGCAAATAAACACAACAAACATCCATTGAGTGTAAATCAGACCAGGAAAACTACAACTCTCCTGTCATCCTGCTTAAGCAGCAGGCTAAGTAACATTTGAGCTGGGAGCTTTGTGCAAGTTTCCTTTTCTGCCCCCAAAAGTCTCCTCAGTATAGCCTCTTCATATCATGGGTGCAGATATCACCTGAAGTGGAAGCTGCTTACTTCTTGGTCTCATCACCTGTTTTTCTTTTCCCAACAACAGCTATATGACACCAGTTGACTACGACAAAAAGAAATGTGAAAGCATTTTCAACCAGGAGACTTGCTCTTATAAAGTAGTGGAGAAAGATGATCACTCAAAAGAATGCCCAGTCCACTCATGGGTGGGGTAACAGAAGAATGGTGGATTGAGGGGATATTTCCTTTTATTGTTTTAATGGTTCTCTCTCACAAATTCAAAACCACTTAAAATGCAGCTGTTGAGTGAAATCTACTCATAAAACCCAACATATAATGAAACTGAGTATCTACTCTCAAAAAACTTCCTTGGTTTCACTGCCTTATTCTTCACCTTGAATAAAGAACTGACCTGTTGCTTCCTTGAGGTCAGTCATTAAAGGTGACATTTTAAAGCATCCTCAGTAGCTGCTAATCTGTATTCTCTGGTCATGTTTCAGTGCCAAGGAGCACATTCTGTAATTGTGCACAGCTGTGCCTTAAAGCTAGAATAAAGTCAAATGAAGCATCAGGAATTCATGTGATTTATTTTATTCTTTGAGGATGAAAACCAGAAGAATTAAAATTCAAAAAACAATGGGGAAAAAACTAAAATCTACTTAAAAATCTTTCTGAACATTCTGTTTTCTATGACAATGTCTTACATGATTAACTTTTGTCCAATATGGCTCCCTGGAGACCAACCTATGGACTGCAAGACCTACCAGCTACCCAATGTAACCCAGTACTCTTCTTCCATTACACTGACAGCATAGCAGATCCAGTCCTTAGCATGAGCTTTGGGTAAAAGAAAGGGTCCTTTATTCAGATTAACCCTTAAGAAATGTAGGGTTTTAGACTAGGCTATGGGCAGCATTGTGGCTGCATGGAGTGACTGATCTGTAGTGGGCTCAGACAGGGAAGCAGCTCAGGAAATCCAAAACAGTAACTGAGAGGGATATGCTTGCCAGCATGAGCTCTCCTTTGGGGCACTGCTTCATAATCTCTATAGCTCATTTGTTCAATTGCCTCTTTCCACAAGTGACTGATTATCCTAAATCTCTATGTTCTATTTCTCTACACCAACAAGTGTGTCAATGCTTCCATAGCTCCTTGTTTCAAATTATGGAAAGAGCATATACCTCATGAGCAGTGCCCAATCCTGCTGTCTGCAGAGGAAAGGCAAACTTTCCTCTACCAGCTTTTTTTTGTATCAGCTTTAACTTCATGATTCACTAGATGATTTCCAGAGGTCCCTTTGAATCCTAACAGTTCTGTGACATTCAGTGACATTACTGGGAGAGACACTGTCCCCACTGCAGCTGGGCAGTGAGCCTGTTCACTGCCCTTTGCAAGCCTGTGCTAAGAGAAAGTATAATTGAAGGCATCTTCTAATGACATCGCACCTAGCACAGACTCCAACACTTCAGGGCTGAGGCTAGAGGACTTGAAAATAATTTCTGAGAAACTACTGCACCCTAGTGCATTGAAACTGTAGGGCTGCTATTCCTAGTTTTCACCAAAGGAGGTGATACAGAAAGGGGAGCAGCATGGATAGAGAGAAATGTTTTACCAGGAAAGGCTGTGATAAGACAAGGGGTAAAGGTTTTAAAACAAAAGAAGCTACATTCAGATTAGGCACAAGGGAGAAATTCTTTAATATGAGGATAGTGAGACACTAGAACAGGTTGCTCAGAGAACTTGTGGATGTGCCATCCTTGGAAGTGTTTAAGGCCAGGTTGAACAAGGCTTTGAGCAAACTGGTTTAGTGGAAGGTGTCCCTGCTCACAACAGGAGGGCTGGACTAGATGACCTCTAATGGTCCCTTCCAACCCTAACCATTCTATAGATGTCTTTCTGTCTGCCACAGACTTCCAGGTGCATTGTAAAGCAAGTCCATAGAGAAGAGAAAGACCTAAGTAAGTTGTGACCAAAGATTTATTTTCCTTTTTAAGGCTGACTAGACATATGCACCCAAATTCTAGAAAAGTCAGCCTGAAGCAGCACTCCTACATGATCCAGAGCTATTTGATTAAAAAGCATTTTAAATCCACTCAAGCACCTTTCTCCACCATCTGCCAAGTCTTGTATGTGGATCTATCCTGTTTGCTATGACGAAGTAGGAAAGGTTCATTTCTTGCCTAATCCGAAAGACCTCCTGGACCACTCTGTCTCCTCTTGCCTGCTCCAAGTTTCAACATGGAAACAGATAATTTTATCTATTGCATCTAGTTTTGGAATATCAGAAGCACAGCAGGGACCTGGTTCCCTTCTGTACCAAGGAGCCAAGATGTGGGAAGATGACAAAACCCTCAAAATTGGAAAAACAGAGACAGAGCCTACAAACTCTGCTTTGATCTTCCCACTTTTGCGAGGTTATGTTTTGCCTTGGTATTTCTCTACTTCAGCATTCACAGCTATAGTCCCATGCAAAGAATACATCCCCCACCCTCAAAACATTTAGATCATAACACCATGAGGTCCCCAGAGTGGAAACAGTCACAGAAAAGTTTTCTCCACTACCCTGTCAGGTTAAAGGTTTAGGAGGCTCTGCAGAACCCTGGGGGGGCAAATCATCCCAGGCAGGGCAGAACAGGTTGTGTGCTCTCTTACCCCAAATTTCCCTTTCATCTCCTGAAAACGCACAGCTTTCCTGCTAGAAAGAGAGGCAGCTTCGGATAGCTGGCCCTCCTCTCCCAATAAGTCTTTTTAAGGCAAGTCTTTTGAGTATTAGAAAGGTGTTCTTGTCCTAGGAATGACATCTAGTGCTTAGCCTACCAGAGCTTTTTAATCAAACACCAGAACACACATATAAATTTGATGCAAGTTTTCCTATTAAACAACGTTTGCCACCTGAAGCTTAATAGCTTTGTACCCATTCATATTTTGTGTCCAATAAGATTTTTGTCCCAATCTTAAAAAGAAAATCCAACTTAAACAAGGGAGGTGCATATCTCATTTACATTATGCATACCAAAGAAGCCATAGATTTGCAGTTCACATTCTGCCCAGATAATCAAATTTTAAAATCTCAGATAAATTGAATTCGTGAGAATTTCACTTGTTCACTTTGCTCTTAGTTAAGTCTTCTGTTGGTATGCAGGAAAGTTTGCATTGGCAACTTTTCAAAACCTGAAAGTTTTTGTTCAAATCTAATGTTGTGTGCATGTTTCCTTGGGTCAAGCTGTGGTTTATTTAAGGGTGAAACTGATTGGAATTGATTTATGACAAGTATTTACATGAAACTGCAGAACACACAAGTCATATGACCAATCTAAAACACTCAGCAAGACTGGGTTACTTTAACCCTCTTCCCCACACTCAAAATTCTGTTTCCAGATTTTATTTATTTCAGGACGTCTCAAGCACTGACCCATTCTCTTTACACTTCTCCAGGGCTTCAGTGCTTTTGCACAGCCAATGCTTCCAGTAGATCTCCATTAAAGACTGCTGATAAACTGCAGTCCTTTGCCACCACGAGATGATAACTGGTTTCAAGATATCCCAGTATTTTTTCCACTGCAATTCCAGAGGCTTCTCCCATGGCTGCCCTGATCTGCTAAAGATGGGATGAATCTACAGGGAGAGGAACAAATAGTTTTGTTTAGCAGCTAATTATCCTGGCACAGAAACTGAAAGCCTTCATTCCTTAAGTCATATAACGCAGAAGGCACTCCAGTTTGCCTTAGGAAAGACAGGGGAGCTGGATTGAAACCCAGCTTGGGACTCTGTAGCAAGAGTTCTGCCCTGAGCCATTAGAGTACAACTCTAATGATCATGTTCATTAGTGTCTCCCTGAAGCACTTTGCCTCTCCTTTTCAGTTCCTAGTTTGGGACTTGCTCGATCTCTCCTAACAGCACTATCCCATAGCCTCTCCATGTTCTGCATATAGAGAGGGCTGCAAGAGCTTATTTTATTAGAGTGCTCTCCTGCTCTTGCCCTGCTCCTGAGCAAAAGGATGCTGTTCTGCACACCAAAGTTGATGGTCAAGGAGAAGCGAGCAAGGGTCTGACTTGATGCAGTATTCATTCAAAATTCTTTAGACTCTTGAAGTAATAAACTGGATTATGTCACACAAGTATTTTTTTTAATTTTTCCAGCTCAGTTTGTTCCAATCTGTATTTGTCTTTGCAAAGGAGGCTATTGAACAATTAAATTCAAAGCATAGAGAGTATTGTCCTCTAATATGAACAGGAAATTATAATGGATTAGATAAGAGATCAACTCTGTAATATTACAAGAAATCCTGGCAGGAATTTGTGAGCATAACACCCAGAAGTTCAGTGTCTGATCTGGCTACAGGGCTGGCCTCAGACCTATGCTTTTAAGACAGAATTACTGTTGAGCAGCCAATATCTGTGATTAACATTTCATTTCACTTTCTTCTATCAATTTTAAGTTGTGGATGCTTCAATCTCTCTACAGTAAGAAAGGGTTCAAAAGTTAGAACAACCAAAATTGTATCAGGGATGGAAAGTGGCATGCCAGCCAAGAATTTCAGAGAGGACCTCAGTTTTTCAGTTCAAGCCTAGCGAAAGGTACTAGGAGCTTGATTGAACAGACTGTTGTAATTACAGCTCATCTACAATAGCACAGCTTATTTATGTGCAGATACGATAGCTCTGGAGCTTTCTTTTTCTGCTGTTGCCAATGTTTTGGATTTGTTTGTTCTTTTTCCCTACTACAAATTCACTAGTCACTGCATTACAGCATAGCACAATGCTCCTGTGCTGGAAGGAGTGGATGGAAAAGTTGGAGGTACAGAGAACACAAAAAACTAGAACCTGATCCAGCTGGCAGATTTGACCTAATTTTCATTTCGCTCCACTGAGGTTTAAAATGTAGGCATTTTAGACCTGTCTTTAGTCTACAGCCAAGGAGACATCATGAATGGAACTGAGTAATTTTAAGAATGTTTTTTGAACCTGAAAAAAGACTGGCTTGCCTGAATTATCCTTGCTACAGGAGAAGAAAAGCTTAGCAACAACACTACTTCAGAATTTCATTTAGGGAACACATGCACCAGCACCTTTGACTGTTGGCACAGCAAAACCAGGAGTTCCCCTTGAGCACAGCAGTGCAAGCTGAGTCAGATCCGACGGATTATGAAAACATCACCGGGAGAAAAAGGGAAAGCTTAATATGAGTTATGAAATAGGTGTTTCTGTTTCACAGAAAAAAATAGTAAGGAGATTAATTTGGTTTGGGAAGAAAAGTGACTTCATAAGTTTTCTTAACAGTAGAAGCATTGATAGGACCAATCTCATGCTTTAAAGCTTCTGTCAACAAATTTTTTTCTTATAGAACTTCAAACTGCATTTTTCTTATTTCAATTTCTGTCTATACTGCCCCTTTTCCACTGTATTTTTCTTGTCTTTCAAGAATGGAGAAGGCAGGTACCAGAAAGCAAATTCCTAATCCCTGGAAGGAAAATGTCTGCCGAGTTGATAGAGGCTTTCAACAATCCATGCCAGTAACCATACTTAACATCAGCTTTAAAAATTCACTGATGTGCATTGTATTAGTGCAGCACCCTTTAAGTTTGAAGGTAATAAGCTCCATTTGCTAACCTTACCCCTTCTCCATTGACGATCTCTTCATATCGTGCCAGCTCTGACACACATGTGCCTGTTCCCTGTGCATTGCAGTGTGTTCTCCGTGACAGGATGAGAAAGGAGCAGAGAGATTTTGCAAGTGCAGCAAGGCCAGCAAAACAAGGGGGAGCTGCTCTGGACTCAAACTAATTAGCAAGGGCTAATTCCTGCTGAAGGCAAGTGGGAATCTGTGGTCTAAATAAGTTTGTGGATTGAGACCAAAACTAGTCCCTCTGTAGTCCTAGTACAGAAGGAAGGGAAAAGCAATGTCTACCTCTCTTTAAGGTAACATAGGTGTTGCACTACATTTGTGTTATGCCATTTTGTGGACCAGTTTAAAGAAAATAAATCAGGCATTTTGCATGAGGAGCAGTTAGAGAACTCCATTTTTTGCTTCAAAGGGAAATTATTTAGAGACACTGTCAAGCATGACAAAGAGGAACATGCACAGAGGCTAAACAACTTGAAATACTTCAAACTTAAAATAAAATAACTCCTGCCCACATACACAAAAGACTTATCTGCCCCAGACCAGTAAAGGTGTGAACTAATGAGGAAAGAAAGTGAGAGTTAATAGAGAAATGTCTTTTTAAAAATGCCATTTGAGAGAGTACTTGGACAATGTGCTTTTGCATTACCTAAAAGCATCAGGAAGTCAATCTTGAATCCTTTGTACAGAGGGAAGACAGTAGCACCCACTACAAGGCCAGACCAGTGCTGCAGCACCCCTAAGAAGTAGCAAACTGTATTTTTACTGAAAAGGGCCAGGTCACACAAGTAGTCATTTTGAGGAAAATAATAAATTTCATTTGATTTCCCAAGAGCTGCATGAGTATTAGGTAGGGTCCTACCTAATGACTCACTCCCATGGGTTCAGCTTAAAATGGAGTCAGGCAGTTGTCAGAGCCAGCAGGAACATCAGTTTCCCTTATTAACTTCTGTAAAGCAGATTGACATGAACTACTTTGAAGTCAGGTCAGATTTATTTTTGTGCCTTAACCCAACTTTGGGGCCTACCATAGTGTTTAGTAATTAAGCAATATATTGATGTAGTTTTCAAACACAGGATAAAGCAACAGACATCCAGCAGATCATGCCTAAAGCCACTAAAGTCTTTTGAAGGAATGTTTTCAATGTGGGCAAGTTGTAATAAAACTATAGAGTTGATACCTTAGTCAGAGCCTTGGTGATATGGAGCCACCATCCCATCACCCATCATTCAAGGGGGAATCGCAGCTCAGTCCCTCCAACTCCAGGCCTCTCCTCAGAAAACTCAGGATCATTCTAATTGTCAAAATCTTCCCAGAACAGAATTGCCTCCTTGGCTTGCCTCTGAGTGCCTGTTTTAGCCAAACCACTACATGATTTGACCAGTTTACTTTGGCAACTTCCCTGACAGATGTAGGAGCGAGACAAACAGGGAAAGGAGGTGCTGGATGTTCCTCTCATTGCTTCACAGAACTCAAGCTGGGGCCACACATTAACTGTTGCTGTTCCTCCACAAGCCAGTGAAGGAAGTTGTTTGACCTAAGTCAGTCTGTTTAGAACTGGGCTTTGAGCACTTCCAGCAAAACAGAGCCCAAGGGAGAAGGTACAGAGGGAAAGCAGCAAACTGACATGGTCACCATGTCTCAAAGGTACTCAGCCTTCCCAGTCATCACCTAGGCTGAGAATTTATCCTTCACTTAAAAGAGGTCACTACAGCCACATAAGACAACTTCATTTACATCTGCACAAAAAAGAATCCTCTCTCCTCCTTTTTCAAAATAATTTGTCATGGAAGACCTTGTTTGTCTCAAGAGGAAAGGTCCAAGCAGATCTAGAAGAAGATGAACAGAGATAGGTTCAGCCTCTACTCTGCTCCAGATCCCACAGACAAGTCACTCAATGTTTCAGGCTTTCATAAGCATTTGGGTTTTTTATTCTCAGTTCTGCAAGCCAAGATGCTTTAAGCTGATTTTTTTTTTTTTTTAAGAAAACAGTGCAAGAATACTTTAATATACACTTCAATTTCAGGAGGTAGAGCTAACAGGCACCTCTGGAAGCAATAGCCTTGGTCACACTTTAGTTTCCTATTTTATGTGTATATTTTATACCTATAAATATATTTGCCTACCTGAGAAACAACAAAAATTATATGGAAGTTATTTATATAGTTATTTCTCTCCAAGGAGAAAAAGATAATTAGCTAAGTAAAATAACCATTTTAAGGAAGAGAATAATTCAGAATCCACCATGCCCTTCAGGTCAGAATTGCTTATTACATTTCCTTGCAACTGTACTCTTATTGGAGATATTATCCACCGTAACACTTATTTCTCCTCAAGATACAGCACAAGATTTCTCAAGAACTATAGCAGCGACAGAACAGAAGTGGGTCTGGCCTCTAGCTACACTAGACCCTAATCAATTGGTTTCAATTAAAATAAAACCAAATTCACAGTAGTACAAGAGCTTTGTTATGTTTTAACCTTGTTGCCCTTGCTAACAAATTATTTTGAGTAAATAATTCCCTTCAAAGAGAAATTAATTTATTTAAAGACTACCAGAGAAAGAGCATTTCCTCAAAGCACTTCATTAGGCACCACAACTGTTTCCTGCAGCAGAACTGCACACAGAGAGCATGATCTGCCAAAATCATAAGGTTAACACAAAACTTGACAGCTGTACTGGAAAGCTAAAAGCTAAGTACAACAGAAAATCTAAAGTCTCTTGCTAAGTTCATGCAAAGAAATGGAACTTACATAATTCAGCTCTTCTGTCACAACAAACAGCAGCCACCTCCTTCACAACTGTCACTTGACTCCAGATCCCTCACAAGAGATCACACTTGCTCTGCCATTGCCCCTTTTGTCCCAAAACCACTTCCAGTGTAGCTTTGTTTCCTCTAGCTGTTTGTCAATCAGTGGAAGCTAACGAATTCAGGCATACCAATCAAGGTGCCTAATTAAAGCCAGGTGTGCTAAAAGAGCCAAGCTAATGGAATGAATGCAATTCATTAGGCTGGGAATGCTCTGGTAACTTTTGAAACTTGTTATGCCTATGCTCCAATTCAGTAAAGCATTGAATCCCTGCAGCCCTAATGTAACCACAGGGATCTGTGCTAATTTTTCTGGCTGGTTCTGAGAGGCAGGCTCACACACTGTGTGTTATAACAGTCTAATGTCACAATGGACACAGTGACCTGGACACCTATGGTAAGGTATGTATTGAAGGAAATGTCCTCATTTTGCTGTTGCAGAAACAACACTGCCTTTGGTGTCCGATTCCAGCAGTGTTTGAGGCAGGACATGCATAGAGTGAAATAAAACTGAAACTTTTTCTTTCTTTGCCTTCCTCAGTCCTTAGCATTGTTTTTGGACACAGACAATACACATCTCATCTCATTTTTGCTGCCAAAAAGGTCATGCTGATCATGCTGATCTGCCTCTAGTCCCTGGGCCTGGCTTTGCTTCAACAGCTGAGAGATACAGAACTACAGCTAGTTTCTGCAGGTTGCTAAATATGGAAGTAATGTGTCTCGTATAAAATAATTGAAAATATAATAAATCAGTCTGAGAACAGTGGACTTTCCACACCACTGCTCTGTATGAATGACCTGTCCTGTACCTCCTCACAGCAGGTCAGCTGAACAATAATGTCCTTTCCCTGCTGGTCCTTGATGGCCTGCCAGTTCTGGAGGCACTGCTTTCTGGTGGTCACATTTCTCCACTGACACCAGTGCTGATGTGGAGCAACCAGTGTATCTGCTGGAGTTTCTTCAGATTTACACCAGCACAATGGAGTTCAAGATGCCAATGTATGCCAGCGCACAAAATGAGCCTTTGCAAGACTTTTTGAGATGCCACCTTCTGATCGATGATCGGAACAGGTTAGAGCGTCCACTGGGAACACATTTACATCACCTCCCTTTGCACTGACCATTGTTTCCTCCCTGTATATAAATAGACACTACTCCTCATTTTTAAATGTGAGTGGCCCATGCAAGTATGGTAAGTTATCAGCTTTGTGTGTGTGTATGTAGTATTTTTTGCACTGGAAGTATTTTTTAATTTGATTTTATTTGAAATAGTAGGACTCGTTCATAGCTCTGTGTCAGGCCTTTGGAAAAAACCACTTAATTCTAAAAAAATATTCTTGTTTCCTTTCTAGAAGGTCTTGCTGGTTTTTTGCTTGATCCTTCTTTTCTCAAGAACTCTGTGTGTTCCTGCTCGCTGTTACCTTAGACCAGCCAGAAAATATGGTAAGAATGGCAAATATATTAGACATCCCTGAGACATGAATTCAGAGATTCAAAGGCTTTTTTTCTTAGAAATGTTGGAATAGGATAACACGCTCTTGGCTGAGGAATGATCCTACTTATGAATGAGCTGCTTACTCAGGAATCAAACCACCCAGAGGCATCTCTGGACTGGGAGATTCAATAATTACACTCTGGGCTGATATATGACTGAGGTACTTGCCCATGTGGCAAAAACCAATGTACTTTTAAGTGGCATTGATTAATCTGAAGGGGGCACCTGACACTAAAGTCAAAGCAAAGACAACACAGCTGTTGTTTAAATTCGGTTTAGTAGCGCAAGTTGAAGTATAGTAAGAATTGGGTAGGAGGAAGGAGTGAGAAAATAAAGAGACCTGCATGTTGAATATAAGACAGAGCAAGAAGATCCTCCTGTAGCCATAAGCTAAGGTATTTTGCAGATTCATTGCACTAGCAGAATAATATGTATCTGGTGTGTGTTTGCGACATTTTATCAGGCCATGTCATACACTCACAAACACTGCAGGAGCAAAGACTTGGTATATTTTCTGCAAAACACTGGTGTGACTCTATGGAAATCTGTGCTTTGAGTACCAGTCCACAAACTTAAGACCATGGTCTGTGTCTCTTGATTTACTGAATATTATTTTCTGGTGTGTACATGCAGGGTGCCTTTCAGACAGAAACCTCTATGTTTTTGGTGCGGTGTGGAAGAATGAAGATTGTTTCCAGTGCAGGTGTAAGATGGGTGCAATGACTTGCTGCAGCTTGTAAGTTTACCCAAATTATTGTTTGTTTATTCAGAAGCTGGTTGAAATATCCAGACTTTAAAAATGTCACTGAAAGCATGCACTGAAATGTCATACTCAGGTGAGCAAAACTCCTTTTCCTGTTTCCCAGTTAGCTCTAATCATGACCAGCAGAATAATCTGTCAATCACACAGACTTTTTTGGGAAGAAACATGATGAAACACAGGGTTTCGGCACACAGTTCTTCCTCATCGCCTAGCCCTTCTTTTGATTCAGGCACTAACTGAGTGTGTGGTTGCCTTTAGCCTCTGTTTTCTTGCTCCTATTCACCAGCTTGTCTCCAGATACCTAAAAACCCCACAACACATGAATCTTTGGGTTTCTGTAGCTCTGCACCAAACCACTGGCCTGCCTGTGAGCATCTCTTCAGATATTCTAACATCCTTTCCATGCTGCCAAGAGCCCACACTTCCTCCTTATCAAAACAGGACATACATGCTGGTAATTTGCTTTCTTGCAGGTTTCTGCCATCCATGGATGGCAGTGAGTCAAGGAGAGCTGTGTCTTCCTGAGTATAGTGATGTGAATTGATTATCTCCCCAGAAGACTAGAAAAATCCTTCTTTTAAGGGGAGGGAGAAAGAGTCCCATAAATGATCTGTGAGGAAGGTTACAACCCAAAGACCTTTTGGAGGGAAATATTCCCGGATTTTCTCAGCCATAAGAGGGAGGGAGTTGGCCTGTGCTGAGAAAAGGTCCAGCTGGGATTCATTCATGCTGAGAGGATTCAGCACTCTTTAAATTGTTTGTTATTATCAATAAAGTTTTAGTTTGAATGGGGAAGACAGAATTAATCCATATTTTGCCTCTGTGTGGGAATTTGTACTAATCCCTGACAGAATGACCAGTAAGAGCTGCTTTTCAACAACAACAAACGTTGGGAAATCACTCATCACATCATCAACAGCCACAATCAGGGCTCTGTATTCCTCCTATGATAATCCATAGCACTTTTTTAGGGATATTCACAGGCCAGGTCAATCCATGGTTGCTCCAGGATGGCTGTAGATCAGTAAGTATCTTTCTCAGACCATGCCTCAGCTGCTGATTTTCTCTTTGCCTTTCTCAATGACAGGGTTTTAATCCCCAAGAAGTATGACAGGGTGAACTGTGTTGGCCTATTCCACAAGAAAAGCTGTTCCATCCGAGTGGTGAAGAAGACCAATCCTGACATAAGTTGCAAAGTCTACAATGGAGTTGGATAAGACCCCATGATGTATTTCTCCTCTTTCACACTACCCAGTAGCTGAATACGCTCCGGATCGCTCCTTTAGAGGAAAGCAGTAAGCAGCATGGCTTCAAGAGAAATGAGCTTGCCTCATGACTTTCACAGCTCTAATTGTGCCATATCTATCTTGTTTCTGACACTGTCTTACACACATTTGTAACCAAACTTTACCACAGGCTTTTTTTCCTGTTGGGATCCAGAGTTAAATAAATTTTCACACACATCAAATCATTGTAGTCACAGATTGGTCTCCTTGAAAACAGAAGAATTCATGGTGTCTATAAATGTCTGTAAACCTAATTATTGATATGGAAATCATCTAGCTTTTAAACTAACAGGTATTATATAAATTGTTGCCAGACACAGGGATTCATTATGCTATTACACTTATTGACATTCCCCCAAGGACATGTGTACTAGAAGAACGGGATGAAACAAATCAGGAAAACAGCCCCTTGAAAGCCTCCCCTCACCTTGGTGCCTTGTGTAGGTCAATCCATTAATGCAGATGCACAAGGGAACATATTCTCCAGGAGACGATGGGTACATTACAAAAAAGGCAATCCCATGCCTGAGAGTCCAACCAGCTGCAAAGAAATGCCATATAAATAGCTCTGTAGCCTTCCATACAGGGGTAGAATTTCCTGCAATAATATTGTTTGGATCAAAGTCCACTGACAAACAACCCCATGAAAGCTGTTTTTATAGGAAACCGAGACTATAAATCATGTTTAGCTTGTAGACTTCAGACACTACACTGTGCCTGGTACAAAGTCCATGAAAGTAGTTAATATGAGAAATATCCTATAAAATCTATTTATACAATATTAAGAGCAATTATAAAAAGAGTACTGTACAGCTTAAAAGGTCCAGATAAATAATTTGAGTGTGTTCAGTTTATTCAACACTGACATCATAGCTCTTTTCTTCATCTGCCTTTCCTCTACCTTCTTGAAATGTATTACAATTAAACAGAAGAAAACCTGCACATAATAGGGAAAACATCTCACCAATTATCATGAAAAATTCCATCTATGGCCATCGGTAAGGTGATTCCAGGAAGCAGGTAAAATGAGAAATACATTTTATCTTCTTAAATCTTTGGGCCTCAGGGTTAGTTAGAACTAGTAACAGCTCCCTCTGATCATATTTCTCTGTGCCTTCTTGGGTCTAATGGCACGGACATCACTGCATCTGGCTACAACCCATCCAGTCTGGGAGGAACAGACACCAGAGGGGCCCTCACTTCTCTACTTGTGGAGGTGGATCAGAGGATGTCATCCAGTTATATATAAATATATACATATATATTTCTGTGTATATATATCTATGGAGGTAGATGTAGGTACAGATGTATGCTCAAGGTGTCAGGCTATCAGCTTCCTAAATGCTAGTTTCATTTATAAAGGCGTGTCTAGGGACCCCTGAGTAACAGGGCTACTTTTCTGAACGACATGCAAGTAGTTCAGAAAAATTCCTGTGAAGATACATCAGTTTCATAGCCCCCACCATGGAATGAAGGCTATGAACAAATTAAAAATGGCTGATAATGGTTAAAATAGCAATTCTGCTTCAGAAAGAGGTAAAGATTCTGACAAAATAAAGCCAAAACAAACTTCTGTGAAATACCTACAAGGATGCCATGTAGCCCTGATAAACTTAGCATACAGAAGGACTATGTACTGTTCCATGGTACATTTTCTCCACATGCTTTTGTCATCAAGTGCCTAGTACTATTCTTTGTGGATACTGTTTGCTCACTGTTTAGCAGTGCCAGAGAGAGATCAGGACTCCAGATGCTGGAACACAATTTGATTTGCTAAATGAACTGTAGCAGAACCGGCCTCTGAAATTTCATGCTCAAAGGAAAGAAGGAGACAGAGTATCAGGGCTCCATCAAGGAAGGCTGATATGGCTGAAGATCTGACACAAGAACAGTGGAGAAGACCCTCAAAGCATCCAGAGTACAGCTGTAATCCCAGTGCTGTGACAATACTGTCACGGCAGGAAATGCTTAATTGCTCGCAGTGAATGTTGGTTGGTAGAGGCCTTGCTGTCACTATAACCACTTGCAGGAAGGAGTTATTTGGCCAGAGCAGAGAGGACTATTTCTTCATGCACCTGTATCCCCTTGAAATGCATTGTCTCCATGGAGCCCCACTGTTTTTGTAACCAGCAGCAGAGCAAGCAGGACAGCTCTCCACTGCCTTCTCATAACAGGAGCATGTGCAAGGTGCTGAACCCAGACCCACCTGAGGAAATTTGCATCGGCATCTTTGTCTTGCTGCTGCTTTTCTCACTCCATGGTAGCTCCAGTATTGTCCCCTCTATGCTACAGTCTGGTCAGCTGCTGCTTGGCAGCTCCAGCCCCATCAGACATTTCGGCTTACACTCAGTGGCTGCTGATGCATGTAAGTCCAGCTCCACGAATGTCTGCAGGGTTGGAATGACCCAAGTGCTGCTTCCACATGAGCTTATAATTAGCATTAATATGCATTTTCACTCTGCAGTTTGAATATGATGTTGAAAGATCATGTCTGTTACAGGACTCTAATGCAGCCCCATTCATCTCACCAAAATAGCCAGAACCTTGCTAGAGAAGCTCATCCTAAAAAAGTCCCAGATGACACAGCAAGATATTGGTGGTTAAGTAATTTCCTGATCCCTGGGCAGCAGACCCTGAGCAGTGTTTCAGGGATACAGCTGTTTTCTATCGGGTTTAAGAAGAGAGCAGATGTTTATTTGCTAGTTTGCAAGCTCTGCTCAAATGCCTGAATTGAGAGAATAAAAGTGGCACAATCTTTAAATATTTGGAAGGTGTGGAGGCAAGGCTGGCTAAGGAATGCTGCAGCTGAAGGGAACAGAAGAACAGCTTCACAAATCAAAATATCTCTCAGGAAAAGGACTGTCTGTTTCCTAATGGTTTTCCTCCCCTTTCTTTAATGCTTTGAACAGCAGTACAAATAAACATACGATAAATAAATTAAGGGAGAAACAGAAGTGTACAGGCCAGCCAAATAAATAATTTCAGCTTCTCTGTCTCCAGTAAGATAGGAAGAATCTTCTACTTCCTGCAAGGCTGGCCAGAAGCTCAAGATCTGTGTGGGCTGATGCTTTCTCATCCTGAGCACAGCCTGCATGTCCCTCTCCATAGCCAGATGAGAAACCTCGTCTCCTTCTGAGGTGCCTTGCTGAAAGGGGAATGCTGGGATACAGGGTGCTGGTTCAAACTAGTTGGTAAATAAAGCTTCTGAAAAGGAGGCTGGGAAAAAAAAAAAGTAACACAAAATAAGAAGCAGCTGAAGCAACCCCTGATTTAAAAATCATTAACTGTGGACAACGGTCCAGCTTACACCATTCATTATACAGATTCCAGTTCTATGCTTCTCTGCGCCATAAGACATGAGAAATGCCAAAATACCCTATATCCCTACTTCTGCTTTGAATATTTCTCTTACAATGAAAGCGATCCGCTAAGCTCTTGAAGTAGATGACCACATCTGTAATAACTGTTACCAGAAAAATGAAAGAAAGAATACAGTATAAATGAAAAATTGTTTTCACCATTAGTTTAGTTCATAAGAGCTTGCACTTATTTTGACATTGAAACATTTGATTTCTGTTACCATACTACATCCCTGCAAATAAAAATACTTATTCGCTACAACGGCTTATCACAACTTTAGAAAGGCTCCAGAATAGCATTAGCCACTGGACTAATTATGTAGCTGACCATATCTTCAAACCATTTTTATATAAAGACCAAATTAGGTTATTCTGGTACAGCCGTGAGAAATGTTCTGTTTGTGTATTTTCCCAATGCAAGAGAAAAATTTGCAACTCTGATTTCTGCCTTGATTTTCGAGAGAAATGAGAAAGACCTGGGAAAAAAACATCACGGATATCTGGCTCTTCTGGAAATCCTTTTCCACCCTTTATTTCCAACTTTCTCAGTGGTCTTTCATTTCTGAGTTCTTTTCCTGAGTACCAGCATGCCTCTACCCCTTTCACAACCTAAGTGTGCACCCTTCTAAAAGAAAATTTCAACATCTGTCTGTGATGGAAGGGAAAATCTGAGAAAACTGGTACTGGCCTCTTAAGTATGAGGCAAAAATCTCTTTGGAGCCCTACAGAAATCTTGCCTCAGCAAGAAGAACAGGATTAGGCTCTAGGTCTGTATTTTGTCTCTTTGTTTTCACTTGAGATCACACTCATGTGCAGCACGGGGGCATGCTGTGCTTCAGATACTTCACAGCTCTTTCCTGAAATTGTTATTCCTCCCAAGTATCCCTAGAATTTGTATATTTATACAACAGCAGAGGGAGCCAGAACTTCAAAGTCAGATCATAACCATAAAGCAGAATTCATTGGCTAAGTTTAAGGGAGGGAAGGAAAGAGGGCGGGAGAGACAGAGAGAGGGAGAGAGATGCCATCCAAATTACCTACAGAAACAGCCAGCAGAGCTTCTCTCCTGGATTGCTAGGGCACAGAAGATCTCATTCAGCTCCTACAACATTTCCGCTTTCTTCCAGAACTGAAATGTTCACCAACGGCAGTGATTCTCTCCATCAGTAACTGGTAAGAATTTTCTAAATTATCTATTTCAAACCGTCAAGAGCTCACATCTCTTTATGAAAGTTATCACCTGCTATTGTTAAAAAAGCAGGTCACTATATTTGATAAATGAAGACCGTTTGACTTGTCATGAAAGGCCCAACCCTTGTATCTACCGAGTAAAGCTTTGCAACCTTTTGGGGTGCAAGAGGGAGCTGGCAGCTTCTTGGGGGCCTTTGCAGTTCAGTGCACTCCCTGCCACCCTGCAGTGTGAGAGAAAGAACCTTCCTGCATGCCTCTGGTCGCTGGAAAACCTTTCTCATCTCCTAGTCCCTGAGATTTCTTGGTCCTCAGGCAACCAATGCAGTTTCAGACAGGACTCAACACATCACTCTCCACATGTCCTGACTGACTGCTAAGGTGCCCATTGCAATGTTTTATGGCTTCACCACTTCCTTTGGTAAAGATCACCTTTGTAAAAATGTCCTTTTTTTTCTCTTGGGTAGCAAACATGCCACAAAGGCCTTTACTCTTAAGAAATCAGGGACTAACTACTGTTCTCCAATCTGCTGATTTGATATTGACAGTTTACTTTTGTGACCTGGCTGCACGTCTTTGGTAAGGTTGTTATGAATTTAACCAGAAAATAAAAACTTGGAGTAAATGCTTTTGCAAAACTTCCTTGCTCTCTGCTCTTCCTTGCTCTTCTCAGAGAAGATTAACTCATAACAGAATTTCATAAGCTCTAAAAGGTTTCCCTCTAAAAGCATGCAGATGTGAGAGAAAGAAAAAGAATTCACTTTCCTGGATATTTATGCCACCCTCTATGTTATAGACTTGTAACATATTAATATACACAAGTTATTCTATACCCTAATTATGGGGGTTCTAGAAATTTTTATCATATATAGCTTTTTTTAATTAGCTAAGATAGCTAATAGAGAGATAATATTTTTGCAAAACAGTCAAAGAAAGGTGAAGAGTCCATGATTAACTTTCACTGTACCAAACCCCTTACGGATTTAACATTACTGTGGGATGTCTGTGCAGACTCAGTGACATATTTCCCTTCTATTTAAGTATTGCTTTCCTCGGAAGCTGTAATAACAGACAAGTGATTTTTAATCCATCTTTATTATGTAAGGCTAAACAGGGCAAAACTGCTTTATTGAGATAATGTCATCGGCAGCCAAAAGGGGATACCACTGTCAGTCAGTCTCCACTACCTCAATTAACGTCTGTAATGTGAATTCTGGCATTCTGTTGAACCTTTCCATTGCTCCTTTTTTTCCTAGCAGACGACAGTGGCTTTACTCCCAGTAATTGCCGTAACTCTTTAAATAAGTGATACAATCACAGCATGTCTTTAGGAATTGCTTCTCTCAGGAGCTTTATGGACTGAAAGCAGTAGTTGTTTGAGCAACTAGTTAAATTCTGAGGTAGATAAGCAAGTGCTTCTAAGTACCAGATAATGAAGCCAGACACTGCAAACATGTTTTTTTCTTTGACTAATGTCTGATGTGGAAATTGGTTTCCACTGTCTATCACAACTATGGAGACTGTTATTTGATTACAGGCAGTGGATGATCACGATCAGCTTTGCAAAAATGACCCACCCTTTTCCAGTGGGCACATAGAACCCAGCACCTGTAGCAGTCCCCTGCCTTATCCTGCCCTCAAGGAAAAAAGATTTTATATGGGTTTTCATAGGATGTCTTCAAGTCCAGTGGTCTCTCAAAACGGCAGTCATGCATTAACTGCTTGAAGCCACTTACGGTCTAGCAGTCTCCTTGAAACCCACTGAAGGTTTTATTTTGTTCCCCAACTCATTCCTGCAGAATTCCTTTTCCTTTTGGGATTTTTTTTCGGGGAAATACAGGATAATGCACTGGGGCAAGACTTTTGAGCTGACAAGTGATAATTTGGTTTCTTTCTTTTTGAGACAAGCTGAGTGACATTTGTTAGTTTAGAAGGCTGTGCTGTACACCAAGACAAACCCTTCAAACTTTGCCTGCTTTTCTTCCTTACTTCCAGCACAAACAGCAGAGTGATGAATGTCTGTAAAAGATGTGGGGAATTTAACTTACACTGAGATTAAATCTGAAAGCTCATTCTCTCTTCCTTCTGCATCCTGTTAATTTGCAGACTTTTGTGACACTTTATTTTTAAAGAAGCTGTCTCATGCTGTATTAACTAGAGAAGAAACTCTCACGAACATCTTAACTTTTGTAACTGAACCCAGTGTTCATTAGGAGTTCTGAACAGGATTTCTCTTTTTACTCTAAAAACAAATGAGCACAAAAACAAACAANCCCCCAAACAAGCTGATTTAGGAGATATACTTTTTATTCCTACAAGCCAAGTACATATTGCTTCACTTTCTGGAGAAAAAAGCTTTTTTCTTAGACCATGATCTTATGGCGATGTTTTCTGGGGTAATCAACAAACCTTCAATACAACGAGGGGACTAACACCCTTGTTCCCACTGCACTGGTGATTTGGTATGTTAGCTAACCTTTGATTCAAATGTCTAAACAGAATATGCACACATTGCTTATTACTGGCTCTTATTTTAGAATAAACTGAATCAAACACCTTGAAAGTCAAACACATCATTTGGTAGTAACTATCCTTGAGGATCTGCCACCCCAGGATACCATAATAGGATGTACAGGACGAGGTCACTACAATATATATTTTTCTGTTTTTTCTGGGACTGCTTTTTACATTATGGTTGCTGGAATAAGAGTTAAAGAGCACTACAGAGAGTGAACTACAGGTGAACTAGGCATTGACTTTTCCCAAGACATCAGGTTGGCAGGTGGTTTAAAGCATCTCAGTGCATCACAGGTTCCCTTGAGACACTGGACAACCCATGACCCATCTCCCTCTCACAGTCCCCTTATCTGTGATAAGAAGGTAATAATTCCTTATTTACCTCAGTACCTTAAGGCTGAAAGCCCAGGAAGTGCCTGCCAGTCACCTGGTGGCATACACCATAGAATGCAAGGTGGTAAAAGAGCGGGCACTCCTAACCCAACAATACACGCTGCAGAGCCTTCAGAGATGCTCTTTATCCCCACCACACTTACCATCAGTGCCAAACTCACAGCCACACTCAGTATTTGGTACTTCTCTTGCAAATGTGCCCCATAAACCTGTGGTATCTGGCTTCTACTTTTCAGGTTGCGCTACCTCTTTCTTTTTTTTTGCTTCAGCATTATTAGTGCTCACTGATGCCTCAGCATGTCCAAAAGTGTCTGGGACCCTTGAGAGGACTTACTCTGTGGGACACAGATGTTTGTAATAACTGCACATATTTTCATATTTTTCAAGCAACAAAAGAGAACCATGTGTTTGTTGTCGAGGATACTGTAGCTAAGGACATGAGGCTGGGACCGTAGTAAAAAGCTCATGTGTTTTGTTTACAGCAAAATCTATTTGTCCTGTCCAAATGCCAAGATTTATCTCTTCTGACTGGTACAAAATAATATTGCAGGCTGCTGATCCCTTTGCTCAGCAAAGGCTGCCCTTTGCTTGCAGCATCTCCACTGGCCAGCAATCATTAAAAACTGTGGGGCTGGTTGATGGTTTTTCACTCTATATTCATTTTCACATTGAAATAGACCACCGTACCCTCCCCATATGTGAAAATGGAATCCATACATCACCATTGCCTCTTCTTTTTCTTTCAGAAAATGAATCAATTGTTTCACACGGATTACACAACACAAAAACGAGTGGATGGACGGAGTCACACCTATATCCTCAATTTGGAAAATTTTCTTTGTCCCTCTTTAATTAAGATTTCAACTACTGAGGAAATGAAAGACTATGAGAAAGAAAGGGCTACTATATTTTGCTGGTGTGATTGTCTTGACTGCCTCAGATGGATATGGATAGGTGACAGAAAGATATAGAGAGACAGAAAGATATAGAGAGATACAGTTAGATGAATCAACAGTTCTTTGCTGGCCAGCCTTCGCGTACAAAGATCCGGGGAAGGTCTCTTTTTCCTTTCAGACCTTCCAGCCTGCGCACTGGATTTTTTAGGTGAGACACAGGGCGCGCAGATCTGAGCCCACCCTTTAATCCCGAGGTTCAATCTGCCGGGCCAAAGCGATTCTGGACAGTGGCAGTGAGGTCCTCCTCAGGATGTAGGCAGTTTGCCCCCTTGCAGGGCTAACAAGCTCTGCCTGCCCGGGGAATATCCCCGACCGGGATTCGAACCCGGGTCCCGGCAATTACTGTGCCGTATGCTTAACCACTACACCACCGGGGCTCCCATCAACAGTTCTAGCAAAGCAACAAAAGAATTTACTGTACTCATTTATTTTTGCTGATCAAGCAGAACAATGAACCCAAAGCATCTTTACTGCACACTTTTGCTTTCTTCAGTTCCTGAGAGGCAACATCTCTAGAAACAATGAAATTCATAACAGGAAAGACAAGGCAAAGAAAAAGATGTAGGATAGTGGGCTCTTTTTTGTACAGTACTGGTTATCTTTAGGCATGCAGTTGTTCAGCAATAAATGCTACTCAAGTGATAAGCTCACTATACCATGTTATTTATGTATTCATACCTTGATCCGTTGTTTTATTTCTGAAGCTCAGACTTTTTCACCACCCCACAAACTTGTTTAAATGCCATTTTATCATTGAGGAAAGGGTAATGCAGTGGTTAAATAGTGTCATTCCCTGAGTATTTATTTACTTTTCATACTACAAGCCTTTGTACAGCATGAAACTGCCTCTGGCTTGATGAGAGCTCCCAGCAGAGTCAAATTTTTTTTTCTTTGATTCCTGGACACAGAGGATTTGAACTTGAGGGTCAGGATTATAAAGTAGCCTCTGCTATGGCTCACAGGAATCATCTGGAAGAGTTGAGGCAGTCCCATGACTGAGATTTGCAAAAGTATGCAGCACCAATTAACTCTATGGGTTCAGCCCCCTGAACCCCATTGAAAGTCCCAGCTCATGGCTTGCAGCAGTGATTATGAAGCAGACCTATCTGTCTCTGCAGGAACACTATCTAGCAGATAGAATATGCTTTTACAACAAACTTGTAAAAAAAAAAGCAAAATTATGCTGAGGGAGAATCAATAAGAATCTTCCCAGAAGGAATTAAAAGACATTATCAGACATTATCACTCACTCTGAAAGCCAAAATCAAGGAACTGGACTGTATTTCTGATAAACCCTGTCATGGTCACGTTAGGGGAGATATCAATGCTTCATGGGCAGCGGAGTTCATCTGGAATGAGGAAGCAAGAAATTTGGACTGCAGTTCCCATGACCTATCACAGCTGTGTAGAAGCTGGAAAATGTTGAAATTATTTTGAATTATTTTAGACTTTTTAAAAATTGTCCCATGCTATCCCTCCAGAGAATGAGCCTGAATTTTTGTGTGGTGATTGTCTTGCACAAATGTGAGTTCTGGCTGCAATCACAAACGTATTTCACAGCTTAACTCACATAAGATATTTTAATGTTGGCTTTATGCAACTCATATGCCCTCCTTTCACACTGATGTTTAGCTCAGCTGAAGGTAAATGCAGCCTCACAATGTCCTCTGCCCAGTTTTCAATCAGAACCTTGCAAAACCAGAATTGCACAAAATTTTTACCCCTGAGTGGGTTTTCATCTAGTTTTCCTGTATCACCACTCTACTGCATTAGTGATGTTCAAGATACCGCACTGCGTTAAATAATGAAGTTAATATGTTCTTAAATCCATGGGACAACCTCACAATGAATAAACATGGCCATAATTCAGTAGAGTTGCATAGACTTTCATACCACAGTGTAGCAAAGGGCTTCATTTTATGATCTAATAAACTATATAAGAGGGAGCTGCAGAATATACACAGAATCCCTGGCATTTTCTTCCCTGTCTCTCTCCTTACACTTTTGACTAATATCTTGCAGTGCAACTAAACATATTTTTTCTTTTCCTTTCCTTTGCAGATATACCCAGACCTTCCACAGCCAGACAGAACAGATACAACGCTTTCAGGCTGGCTCCAGAAGACTCAGACTGTGTTTGACTACCACCCTTTTGGATAAATATTTTGGGATTCAGGATGAATAAGACAAGGGCTGTTAATGATGTTTTTCATTTCCTGAACAGCAAGAACTGGAGCTCAAGCCGAAGCTTTCCTATGAACATTTCTAATCAGTGCATGAACATCACCGACCTTACTGTCTTTCTGGCCACCTCCTACAGCTTGGAGACTGTTCTGGGCATTGTGGGAAACATCTGCCTGATTGCTGTCATTGCCAGGCAGAAGGAAAAGGCCAATGTCACCAATATCCTAATTTCCAACTTAATAATTTCAGACTTGTTCATGTGTCTTGTCTGCCTGCCTTTCACCGTTGTTTACACCATGATGGACTACTGGATATTTGGAGAAGTCATGTGCAAAATGACCTCTTTCACTCAGTGCACAACGGTAACAGTGTCAATCCTTTCCCTTGTCCTTATTGCTCTGGAAAGACACCAGCTCATCATAAACCCGACTGGCTGGAGGCCAAATACCTCCCAAGCCTATCTAGGAATTGGAGTAATTTGGACTTTAGCATGTCTCATGTCCCTACCCTTTCTGACCACTTCCATCTTGTCTAATGAGTTGTATGAGCAGCTCTCACACTTCATGAATTTTTCCACTGATAAGGCCATATGTATTAACTCGTGGCCTTCTGAGCAGCACAAACTTATCTACACTACCACTTTACTGCTCTTGCAATATTGCATCCCTCTGTTCTTCATTATCCTTTGCTACCTGCGTATCTACTTACGCCTGCAGAAGAGAAAGGAAATGTTTGAGAAGAGTGAGTACAGCAACCGAGCAGTCCAGCTGAGAAGGATAAACATTTTGTTAGCATCCATGGTTGCTGCTTTTGCTGTTTGCTGGCTACCACTGCATGTTTTCAACACCATCGTGGACTGGAATTACAAAATCATTTCTCCTTGTCACCACAACCTGATCTTCTCATTGTGCCACTTGGTAGCTATGGCTTCCACCTGTGTCAACCCTGTTATCTATGGTTTCCTAAACAGCAACTTCAAAAAAGAAGTGAAGTCACTGATTCTGAGCTGCCAGCATAATTCAGTAACTGCCTCAATGGAAGAATATGATCACTTGCCTTTATCCACCATGCAGACTGAAATTTCCAAAGGCTCACTGATGTTGAACTGCAGACACAATTCTATTTAATGAGCAGAAAATCCTTCAGAAGGGTGCAGTGACAATACACACCAATGGTATGTAAAACAACTGGTGATGCCACAGCTGGAATTTGAACAGGAATCCATCACTACCTGCTTTTTGGAAGAACAGGCAAAGTAATGCTGTAAATGTTTACAGTTGCTGCTGTGGTGCACAAGTTTTTCATGGCAATGAGGTGGTACTGACACTGAGGAGACTGGGCTGATGTATAAGCGGCTGCTCTAAGATCAGTAACTAAGCTGTGGCTGCACAGAGGCTAACATGGGGTTCATCAGCTAAGCTCGTATCTCTGCCATGGCTGCAGCAGGAAACCAGATTTCCAGTTTCAGCACTGCAGGGTGCCAAAAGTTGTGTTGGAGAAGTTTTTCAGTATTAGTAAGATTTTTATGCACAGCTGACACACCAGTGGAAGAGAGATACGTAAATATCTAAATTTGTTAGATTTGTTAGACCACCTCTCACAGTCCATTAAATAACAGTATTCTTTCAGCAGATCTTCACATAAAACAACTGCCAGTTTCTATGAAACTTGACTCTCTGCCATAGTCTTGAGAATAGTCATTGCCTCTGCAAGCAGGGACAAAGAACAAGGACCCTGGTATGTAAAAAAGACAGTCACTTATGAGGGATGGCAGCAAACGAAAATGTTCTTCAATGGATGAAACTCAAAATGGGTTGAGATGACACTGAGAACTATTTTTAAGGACATAAAAACAGTTGTAGATCTACATGGAAATGAATCTGGTTGAATTTGTCATTCCCACTGTTGTCAATCACAAAGCTCTGCAATGCTAAAACTTCATGCCATGATAGTACAAGATGGCCAGATTACAGGAGCTGTTCCAAGACTTGGCAGCAACATGTCATTCTGCTTCAGCATCTTCTTGGTACTTTAATTGCAAAGTATTCAATTCAGAAGGTCAGAATGAGCACGACAACCTGTTTGTGGAAATCACGTTTCCAGAGTGAATACACTTCCAAAGAAATAAGCATATGCATGGAGGATTTCAGTTTTCTTAAAAAATAAAACCAAATGCCAAATATCAGTCCCACTGGCTAGCATCAGCAACAGAGGTGAAACTGAAATTCCAACAAATCAATAGAAGGTCAATGAAAATACACAGGTGGAATCCAAGGCTGGAGCCAAGCCACATGTAAATAGGTAGTACTGTCAATTGTTCTACTAAGATAAAGGTCGTATTTTTTCACATCTGTGCTATTTGTAGCCTTTGTTCATGAAACCTACAAACTATAAACTCATTTTAACCTCTGGAGCCAGAGAAATTGCTCAGTGACTACTAAGAAACCAAGGCATGCCCAAGAAGGCCATACTGAGGTATAGATTAAAAAAAAAAACCAGGTAGCAAGTGCAAAAAGGGGACTAACCAGTTCAAAGCTAATGAAATATTGAAGCATATCTTGTTCTGATTTGTTAACCTTAGCAGAAGGCTGGACTAGGTGGTCACCTGGGGTGATTTCCAACATGAATTCCGCTATGATAAGTGGTAGTTACTTGCTGCAGTCAATATGTTTGCATGGAGTTGAAGATATCCAGTGTAAACAACTAGAAATTCCTTATCTCTGGTTAGACAAATTGGTATAAAGTTAGGTGAGGAAAAGACTCAACATTCTCCCCATGCTGTGAACTGACAGGATGCTGAACAGAGTGTCTGAGGACAAGAGCTAAACCCTATGCTCTAAGGCAGCAAGAGCTATCAGTAAGTATGAGATCATATCCCCAGCTGGCAGAAGTAAGAGCTAACCCCTTGCCATGTGCTGGGTGCACAGATTTCAGTGGTAAAACTTGAAGTTCGGCCTTGAATTATTTTGTGCAGAATCTTAAGGGAGAAGCTTTTTTGATGCAGCCACCCTTGTAATTGTGGCCAGAACCTGCATATCTTAGTAAGAGACTTTGTGTGTGATTACCTTTTGTATCTTCCTCAACTGTGTGGCAAGACATTTTTGCCTTTTTCAAATGGGCTTCTGCTTTCTTTTTTTTTCTTTGTTACTTGACATACTATGATGAGAACTTGTTTCTCTTGATCAGTTTGCATGCAATGTGATTTCTAGACCGGACAATGAGTCTACTAGAAACACAGAACAAGAGGACTCTCATTTTATCTTAGGTGCATCTTGAAATTTGCTACTGTAGCCAAAACCTCCATGGCATGCTGAGTAGCACAAAATACAGTAGCTCCTCCATGAATCATATCAAAAATGTGCTATGTTACTTCAGGGCTTAAATACTGTTTCAACTTTGTCATTGTTTTGTACTTAGAATCAATTTAAATAATTGAGTAATTCTGACTGGTTTTCACACTTGTTAGAATTTCAGCATTCATGTGTGTCAAGCTATTTTAAGAATACTCTGCTAAATATGAACACAGAAAATTAGCTGATATATGGTCTTAAGTATAAAATTTTTCAAGCATCAGTGTCTTAAATGGAAACACAATTACTTTTAGGATTTGGACTTCCATGAACCTGTCTTTGTAACTAGTTCTAAGTGAAAACTTTTAGTAAAGCACTTACAATATATCAGAGACCTGCCACCAGTGTGCGTCAGATCCGAGTTCTTCCTGCAGAGGGTAGAAATAGGAGCGAGATCTGACACTGTTTAAATGTAATTCATGTGGCCATTTGTTTCCATGAACACAAGTAGATACATAAAGCAAACAGATCCAACTTTACACTAACACAGACAAACACAAACGGATGTTATCTTCCTCTCGTGATTTAGGGAAGTGTCAAGTTTGGAGTCAACTACTGTTTATTTCTAATTGACTTAAGACTCGATAAATGACAGGATTTAAATGCTAAAAGCCACCAAATTGCACCCATATATTTAAATGCAAAAACTCAGATCCTGAGAACTCCCAACCAGCTGCAGTCTATCCATCTACTTACATACCATCCTGAGACACATGTTTTTCAACCTCTAAAATTTCCTAAGTTACTAAATAAACTTTAAAGTAAACCCAAAAAAATAAATATATCCAGGTACCAAAGGACTTAATATGTAACAGGAAAGGTTCCTGTACCACTTTTTCATTCTGTGAATACACCATGGCTTATGCTGCTGTGTACAAATGCAGTAGAGGATATTACCCTGCTAGTTTTTAAGAACTGCTGTAGAAACTGTTCCCCATTCCTTCTGAAGGCAAAGCCACAAAGCTGGGTGCAATTATGCCTGCACGGTTGAAAGAGTCATTTTATTTGTCACTTTGAGGCTTTATGCAGCCAAGGGAGGTTAGATTCCTTTGGTACCAGCAGAAGGTAACAGAACAGAAATAGTTTACATATGTCTTATCCATCTGTAAATAACATATACTGTTCATATGTAAGAAGCATTGAGCATTTTTGTGTTCATTGTACACAGTGATGGTTTTGGGTATACTCTTTAAAGTTCTGCTACTGAGTCACAAAAGCAATGTTGAAGAAATAGGCAGGAGTTGTGCAAATCATGAGTTCATACAATTTTAAGACCTTACACTGCCTTTTTAAAAAAAAGTTTTTCATAATCTTGCCAGTTGTGACACATTATAAGAAGACAGTAAGGTTTTCAGAGCAAGAGAACAACTTATTTCTGTGATATAAGTAGCACACTGCAGGGAGTCTTATAATAACAAATAAAGTACTATTGTCTGTGTCACTTCTCTGTGCCTGTTTCTGTAAGATGGTGTAATACTCTTCATCGTATAAAATACATAAGATTTAGTTTTCAACTAGTGTTTGTCAAGAGAATACAAGTGTATTGTATGATAAGAGCCACTGATATGTGCAGAATTAGTAATTTGACACATAATTTTGAAGGACTGCAGCCAACAACAGAGGAGAGGCAAGTACCAAAAATTCAACACGGAACATTGGAATATTCTGATGCCAGAACTCAAATCATCTTCACAGACTTTATAGATTGCACAGGAAGCTGGGTCCTGTGTGGCGCACTGTCCTGAACCCTGACCAGAGCCACAGCCAGAAAGTAACTGACATTGCTGGGATGAAAACCAGTGTGGGACATTTTACAACATTTTACTCAGCTTCATAAAATGCTTTGACTGGGTTAAAAGTATTGGTAAATTTCTCTGACCTGGGTTACCTGCCTTGACAGAAAGTAAATCAAGGTACAAGAAATGACTGCAGACTGTGCTATAACCAGGTTTGGTTTATTACACTTGCACGCACAAGGGTAGAGTGCAATAGCATTATCTGCCAGCCTGGACTGGTGGTGTGTGGCATAACCTGCTACAGTGGTTGGCAGCAATGTTGTGATGGCCACCAGTCACATGTGCAGCATATCTGCAGGTTTGCTGCATGCAAACGTGGGGTGCCCACACGTCTGAGACCTGACAGTCTGTGAGAGATTACTGTGAAATAAGATGTCATACCCTGAGGACCACTTGAGAGATTCTTTTGCTTTGACCCATGTGTCTTCTCACCTGGCATTTCATTTTACAGGCCATTCTCTTCGAGTTTCTGGCCTGATTTTCATACCGGTATTGATTTCAATGTAAATTGCTGATGCTTAGCATGACGTGTAATCTGAGTTTACATTGTATGAGCATCAAAATCCACAGAGCTTTTATGATCTTCCTTCCCTTTCTGAGTTTGTGCTATAAAGTCACTTCTTTGAACTCAGAAAGTCGTAAGTAGAATAAGCCTGAGATTTATACTTCTCTACTATACCTTTCCTGCCAGACAATGCTCATTAGGCCTTAGTCAGAATTGTTTTGCTGTCCTTCCAAAAAATGCTTATATGAAGCCCAGTAGCAGCACAGAGATTATATGATGGAAACCTGCATTGAAATTTAATTCCAGAGATTTCTAACTATTGTTTTTTCTTTATAGAAATTTAATTGATGAGACCCACCACCCCTTTGTAAAAAAATACTCAGTTAAATGGTGCTATGGTATTCATCACATATAATAGAAAGTATTTTATTCAATAGAAATTGCAACACAGATTACCAGAAAAAAACACTAAAAAAAGAGCCATGATACACATAAAATGATGGCATAATAATAATGTGAATAAGTACTTTTAGTGGAATATCACAAGATGCAAACTGACAGTAGAAAGATGGATTTTGACAGTCAAAAGGTATTGACAACAGAGAACATGGAACTTGTACTCCAACTCTTTAGAATAGGACTAGGTTTTGTTCTTAAATTCCTGGATAAAAAATACTGTCCTTTAAATATAATAACTTCAGTTCATGAATTACCATGTCCCTTATCCAGTCTACGGGAATATGAATCCTCCCTGTTGGAAGCTAGTGGGCAAATGCTACTTCATCATTCCTAAGTATTTGTCTTGATTCCATTTCTACAAGGTGATTGCGAGTAAAATGCACTTGTCCAATGCCATGCCTTTAGTAGGGTAATGGGCATTGATTAATCTGGTTGATAGGCTGACTTAATGACTAAAATTAATTACATGCACCATGTATTCCTTTATATTAACGACAGATTGTAGAAAAGTTCCTGATGTCCTAAAGACCAGGGTAACCACTTTCTGAAAGACTCTGCATTCACAGCAGAGAGCTGAAATACACAGCAAAGTTATGGTCTTCTCAGCATGTATGTTAAACTCAAAGGAATTTACACAGTCAAGCACAGAGTTTTGTTTAAACTTACAAATACACAGACTGCTCCAGGAGCATAATGTTCGTGGTACCCCCAAGAGCTCTGTTTTGGGAAGGCTCCCAGGCTATAAAAATAGCAGAAGCTGGCAAGCACTGTGGTAAAGGTTTTTAAAGCTGGTGAAATCAACTAACACCACCAGTCCCATTTAAAATTCGGCATGTGCTGAAATCCATCAGAGAAATGCAGCCATACTGTCCCAAATTGCGAAATGTCCTTTCATAATAACCCATATTTCCACAAGCCACCGCAGAAGCCCCATACGGCATATGACACAACACACAGGCATGCACAGCTTCACTCCAGGCAAGCCCATCTCCCTGAGCAGACAAAAAAGGACTTCAGTTAAACCTACAAACCGCTAACACAGTTCCTCTGCCTCAGAAGTAGTCTATGAAAGGTGGTTCTTATTAGGATTAATATATTTTCCATGAATTGCAAGGAAATGCTTCATGGCATTGTAGTTACATTCAGCATCTGGGTGAGTCGCTTACAGACACTCATAAATAAGGAGCATCTTATTATTTGTGGGAAGCAAGCATGGAATAACTTGGCTGGAACAAAACAAAGTGTTCTACCTGTACTCAGAGCAACTTGCAAACAAACCCCCGATGCAGCACATGCTCAGTTATTTGTACTGCACATTCCAGATTTGCAAAGGTTAAGGTTTACGTGAGGACAATATGAGGTTTTGTGCTTTATAACATTTTCACTGAACAGTTTTCCACAAACCACAATTGGTTAGAACTACAATATGCAAAGCATTCCAGGATTAAAATATACATAAGATTTATCATAAACACAGTTTCTCAGGATCTGGGCCTTGGAACAAATGTACACAGTGCATTTTAAAAGTAATGCCTTAAGAAAATTGATTTTTTATTTTGAAAATTTCCAAGCAACAACTAACAAGGACAAAAAAAAATAATCCCTCATTCTGCAAACAGGTTGAATGCAGAAAAAAATGGTTTACTTGAAATTATGTCAGGAATAGGAGTAGTTTGGTGTTAAATTTCTACTTGCAGTACTTCCTAGGTCAACACATTAGTTTCACTAGAAAGAACAAAAAGGAACAGTAACGATAAACACTGCAAAGCACACATGAATGCACTGTAGTGACCAATAAATGGTATGGCTTGTGGCAGTTCAGAACTGCTGATAGATTCTCTTTAGTTTAATAAGAAGGAACGTGCCTTTGTTTCAACCAGCTTAACTCAGCATCAATTTTTATAAATAGAGTTCACCTGAAATAGGGAGTAGGTGGCATCTGTGCACACAGAGAGAGTATTTGAGCATAAAGGACAGGTTTAAGACATTAATTGTAATCCTCTTGTATCTAGGAGATCATGCAAAGTCTTTATTACTTTTTTTTAGACTTGGAAACAAATCAATTGATGCTGTTGCTATGATTCAGCCATGAGCTTGACTGGCTGCATTCACTTTTGTCTGTATAGTCTGTTATTAAAGGTAGGGAATGAAAATAACCACTCCAGTGCTTATTTTAAGCATACTTATCAGCAGCAATCTCCTGTTTTATACTAAGAGCAAACACTGTTTAATCTATCCTTTTATAACTAAATACAAATTACTAAGAGGTATGGGATCAATAAGTGGTACCAGCTTCCAGGAATATCATTCTTTATGAAACTTTTTTTTTAATAGCATTTATAATATCTATTCAGGAAAACACTGTCAACTGTTTTTAATAGAGGTGTACAAATCACTGCTCTGTTAGGAAAGAATGTCTGTGTTGCATCCTCTGTTAATAAGCTACAATTGTAAATAACTGCCTGCAGCATCTCCTACAATAAACTCCAGGCCTCCCAGTGCCATGATGATACAGAGAAATTAAGTGTAGGCAAATACACTTAATTTCCAACCGCAGGACCATATCAACTAGGACACCGCTGGATGTTTTCCTACTTGCCACAGGGACATGCATGGACATTCACACATATTCACAGTGCAGACAAAGGCACAGAGCACCTGCTCTTTGCCGCACGAGACAGCAGGGACGTGCAAATAACTAACTTTTGAGAACAGAATACACTAACAAATTAAGTAGGTGTACACCTTACCTTTCTCTTTTCAGAGCCCTGAAGACACAGGCAGATAATTTTGCTTATCTACATGTGCTACAAATCCAGCTTTCTGCTGCTGCAGAGGCTATGCAGGGAAGTGAGGAAGGGTCTTGCACACACTGCCCCATGCATCAGCTACTCAGCAGTTCAGCGAGAGTGTCGGGGAAGGGCATGGCCTTGCCCAAGCTGCTGATGCACACCTGATGGAGGGTTCTGGGGAGGCACAGGCTGGGCAGCTCCCACTCTGCAGACAGTGGCAGGGACTGGGAAAGTGAACGGCTCATCACTGGTGACAAAACCAAGAGTATTCCCACATGGGCACAGCCGGATTTCAGATGGACCAGGGAAGTGACACAAAGCAGAGGTCTAATGTTAGGCAGAGCTTTGAGGATCCCTTTTGGAGTATAAATGCCCAAGCTCCATCTAAATTTAATATTAAATTCAGCTCCAAGGTAACATGCTGAAGTCACATGGGGCTTATACCTGAGAAGCTGTTGAACCCAGTCCTACACCAGCACAGCAATCAATAACCCAATTCCACCTTAACCATACCTAAATCTCAGAGAACTGCAGCTCCAGCATGTTCAATCCAGAACAGACTCAGGGGTAAGAGCCCTGGAAAGGACATGGGGCTGTACAAGGTGACCTGAATATGTATGGGCAATCACACAAATGGAACAATTAAAATGATACCCCTTCTTGGGGAGTCACTTGATTTTAAAATTAACTTAGTTTGAATGAGTTTATTTCTTGCAGGCTCTGTAGTACTAATGAACCACCCAGCCCCCAAGGAACACCTACTTGTGCAGAACTTGATAGATATGCTTCCATGCAATTTAAATTCTTATTTGGTTAACTGTTAGACCTCCTCAACTGCACCTAAAGAAAGCAAAGGTTTTGTATGCTCTGTCTTCATAAGAAGATCACACAGGATGTACAGCAAGCTGAAGACAGACGCCCGATTTTTTCAGTTAATTAACATGAGATAGTCCTGCTTTCTGCAAGAGACAGCATAAGTCAGTGTGCAAATATACAACATGATGGATCTAGGCATCATGCTGGTCTCTCCTCAGCTTCCTCCTCACCCACTTGTTCATCATCCTGTGGGCTGTGACAGTACATCCCAGCAGAGCTGGGAATTACATAGCTGAACTGACATGCATTTAAAAATAAGACTTAAAAAATAAACATTCTTTAAAAGCCCCAATTTGTTATTTTTAACTTTGTTTTATCATTGATCCAGTTAATGCAGTGGCCTGTCTTGGGGTGAATGCAGTGGTAAAATTCACCCCAAGGCATGGCCCTATAAAGAATTTTATCATCACAAATAAAGAGACAGTGACTTTACACATGGAACAAAAAGCAGAGGGGAATGTTGGGGACTGGAATTTCTTAGATAAGCTTTATCACTAAAGTCAACATTGTGCCTAACTAAACCCACAGTGTCTGGATTTGTACTTTACCTATACCGAGGGGACTGTGACCAGAAACAGAAACACAGAGCAGCTGAAGTTGGCAGGGACCTCTTGATGCTACCTCGTCCAACCCCTGAGCTCAACCAGGGTCACCACAAACAAAATACTCAGAACCATGTTCAGGTGGGGTTTCAATATCTCCATGGATGGAAATTCCACCACCACCATGGCCAGCTTTGTTCCAGTGTTGCCATTGTGCACAAGCAATCATATCGCTGCTTCATCTCGCTGTCTTAAGGTAAAATCTTCAGCACATGAAAACCAGCAGCAATTGCAATGTCTGCAGCAACTGCAATGGGATGCAACTGATTTATACCTGCTGGAAGACTGTCCACTACTTTGTTTTCTTTTCCAAGTTCCTCATTAGTATTTGATATTGAAAATTCAGCCCTAGTTCAGTTGCTGGCTCATACTGCCCATCTAGGATCACACTAGCTCACAGGCCACTGTGGAGTCTTAAATTTTATTAAAAAATGTAATGCCTTTGAACTTTTTATTTAGACCTAAATAAATTTAGACCTAACTTGCATGATTCTGTTTCCTTAAAACAGCAGATTTTGTTTGGTGGAGGTATCTCATTGGGCAATGCTGAATGTATAACCACAATGATACTAACTCCAAATCCTAAGATAGAACAAATAGATTGTTTTTTTACTAAAATATGAATAAAACATCTCGATGATCAACAGTTTTATCAGGAATCCCTGTTTGAGCAACTCTCCTTTCAAAAATGTTACTTGTCGCTTTATTTCATATCCTTGCAAACATCTTCAAGACTAACATGTGGCAGCAATTTCCATTTTGCAATTTATGTCTAGCAGATTTTTTTTCTCATCGGGTACAATATAAGTTCATGGGTCTCATTTGCCAGGATATTCTGGTATAAGGAGATGGCAGCCAACAGTAGGAGTGAAGGTCATGTTTGATACCTTCACAACAGAAGGATGGTGCTTGTCCCATGTTACTTTGAGGAGATCATCCTGGCAGTTCCTTGAGAAATGGAACTGGATGCATTAGACCAGTAAAACATCAGGTTATCTTTTCTTTTGCTGGGGTCCTATTTTTCAAAAGCATATTTTTTCCTAAGCTGCCCTGATTAGATAGTACTAATGACATTAAGCTAAATTGGTTCCTTGGGAGATGTCCCAATTAAATGGCTATCCTAATTAAGCACATCCTGATTAAGCAAAAGATCCTATAATTATAATAATAGCTTGTAATAAAAACTGGCCCATAGTTCTGTTCAGACAGAAAGTATTTTGCAAGCCTTATTTACAGGAACCACTTTATCCAGTATTGAAACACAACCAGTTCTTGGGTGAAATGCAACATCTGTTTAACAACATGCAGTAGAACTAAACAGGCTTTCAGAGCAGGGAAATGAAAAATTCTGCCCCATACTGACAATGCAGACAATTTTATGAAAAAGCAGAAGGTACTTAGCATGTAATTTGGATGAAGTATTTTAACTGACCTTAGCAGAATTGCTGCAGTATTTACAATTGCTTCTCTTTATCACAAGTTCATCAAAGAGGGTGTTTTATAGAAGCTTCTAACAAATACTTAAGCTCCATACTAAAAGGAGGAAAAGTACCGCACATTGAACTTTTGCCTTCTAAGTTCTGAAAAAAAAAAATCTCATTCCCATATTGACACAATGGAATTTTTATCAACTTAAAATACCGAGGAGCGTGCAGAACAAGAAGCCAAATAGAATCTGGTAGTGTGAAAAGTCAGTTTTCTCCAACGAGCTGTAAAGCTGAGCTCCTGACCCTCTGAAGTTACTGCAAATGTATGGCATGTCTTTTGAGCACTACTGTGCCAGAGGGAATTCAGATTGTGTGTTTTGGATGCTGTTCATGCTCCAGCTTGCCTAATTGTATTCGTCTGGCTTAGTTCCTCTCTTGATCACAGTGGAGTAGGACAATCTCATTTTTTTTTAGTTTGTCCTACACAGCACTGTAGAGAAGATGTTGAGTAACTCTCAGTAAGTAATAAGAATTGGATAAACAAATAGAAACAAATATATTTACTTATTAAAATTACCCTTTTTTTTTGGCCTCCTAGGGACAAAAGAGCAGAAACAAGGAGTTAACATGAAACTCACATCCCTAAGTGTCAGCTGACAATAACTGAATGAATATAAATGTAAGCAGTCATCAGCATAAGGTAAATTATCCCTGAATAGAAAAGTTGGGTAAGTTCACCACAAACCATTATTCCAGAGAGTATATATAACAACTCCCTACATCTTTCCCTGTTGTCCTGCCATTGTTATGTCTGAGCATTTGAGGGCTATAGAAATATTATTATATTAGTTATTCAATATTAGTTCAGTACTGTATGGATGTAGAGTTTTTAAGCTACACACCATAATGTTGAGGAGCAGAAGAGTTCGCATAAACTCAGGAGTATGCATAATGCTAGTGCACAAGCAGCACTGAGGTACTGCTCTCCACAATATCAAGAGAGATGCCCACCTATGATACTTCTGAGGGACCATTTTAAAATACAACAGTGCCCTTTGAAGAAAACAAGGGTTGCTGGTGCTGCTGGAGGGTGAGGACAATGTTGTCCTCTCAGTGTTACAGTGAGCTCCCAACACAAGGCAGCTCTGAGAAGTGCAAATGCAACCTGAGGATGTGTTGTAGAGCAACATAATTGCAATTAGCAACTAGAGTGATTGTATACAAGGATGTAACACAGAAGACAGAGACCCACATTGAGGAAATATCTACAGAAAGCAGAACAAGCTGCAAAGTAAGATTACTAGGATCAGAGAAACAGCCAGTCTGTATACCAAAAATGATTAAAAGAGCTTCACTGTTCAGGATGCAATTGACATTTGTACCCGCATCAGGCAAATTAAATTAGAAAGAAAAAGCAGTTGAGGTAAAAGGGCAATGTTAAGACGAAAACAAGCTAAGGCTGGACTTGAAACTGAAAGGCTTTCATTGAAGTACCTTCTAACCATGTTAATCTTTCAGAATAAAAGCCTGGTTAGCCAGTAAACAAACTTATCTGGTGCTGCTGCAGACAATAGATGTAGACCAGCTCTTAAAGTCCAGTGCTCTGCTGCCAGGTAGTTGTGATATCAGACTGACTGCTGTAATCTCAATTCCAGCCTTGCTTGAAGTCTTTCCTTTATCCCAGCCTCCAAGTCACTAACTCTCCATGCCTTAATATGTCCTATGACGCACAGAGAAAAAGTTAACAATTTTGCAGAAGCTACTTGTGGGCAAGCTCCCCTAAGACGTCATTAACATAGGCTAAGGAACTAACATAAGGCCTTTTTAAGGAACTAACATAAATCTTCCTGCAGTTCATAGCAGAACAAAAGTCACTCCATGTTCCATTGAGATAAAGGCAGAAAATTTTTCTTTTTGTATAGAAATATACCTTGATGCTTCCAGATCACAAGACGAATAATTCTATAACTAACATACGTCTCAGTATGCTGGCCAGCCTTTGCGTACGAAGATCCGGGGAAGGCCTCTTTTTCTTTTCAGACCTTCCAGCCTGCGCACTGGATTTTTTAGGTGAGACACAGGGCGCGCAGATCTGAGCCCACCCTTTAATCCCGAGGTTCAATCTGCCGGGCCAAAGCGATTCTGGACAGTGGCAGCGAGGTCCTCCTCAGGACGTAGGCAGATTGCCCCCTTGCAGGGCTAACGAGCTCTGCCTGCCCGGGGAGCATCCCAGCCGGGATTCGAACCCGGGTCCCGGCAATTACTGTGCCGTATGCTTAACCACTACACCACCGGGGCTCCCACGTCTCAGTATAGGACACTAAAAAAAACCAAAACCATCCCAAACTAAAATAAAAAACAAACCATCCAACTGAACAAACCCAAATCAAAAGAACATCAACAACACACCAAAGAACTTCTAGTTAGATCTCCAACAATAACAACACCATGGGGAAATGCACTTCAGTAGCAAAGGCTAAACTAGTTTCTACATAGCAGCTATCTGTGCTTCTTTTCAGGACCCACCTTCCCCAACAACTAACCTGACAGCCTCAGGTCCACTTCCTTACACAGCAAAAAACCAAGGACAAGTCTTCCAGGACCCTCCCTACCATCCCTAAATCAGTTATCTTGGACTGCATTACGCAAAGCTACATTATTCCATGGCCTGATGCCTCAGGTGGTGATTTTATACCCAGATGTCCACAATAAACTGCAATCACTGTTCTTAAAAAGCTACTTTCAGTAAAACATGGGGCAATTTTTTTCAAGCAGTAATAAAGCCTTGGGACAATCCTGAAAGTAGGGCAAAAGTTATGACAGATGAAGTAGAGCTACCCCAGCAGGGAGGCTGGAAGAGTGTTTTATGTTAAAAAGCCTATTTCCAGGCAGCAAGGACTTGCCTAGCCTAAGGGAATTAACATCTGGTTAAATTATAAGCAGATGTTTAGCTGCTACAAAGCAGCAGAGCACCACCATAGTCAGTGAAACAGGTTTCCCTTGAGCAAACCCTGCCAATTCATTATCATGGGGGAAGCTGGGACAAAGCTCCATCCCTATCCTGGCCTAGGCAATTTTGAACCATCCTGAAGTACATTTAGCAGATTATTTATTCTTCATTTCACTGAGGCATTCTGAACTGTGAGCTCAGGCATGAACAAGCAGGTTGTTTTTTCTACAAATACAGCAAGTGCATCTGTATTACAAATTATGCTTGTTCTCTCAAAATTGTGATCATTTTCCACTTACTGTTCTGCTTAGATTTTAATTGCTAAGTGATTCCATAACAACCGACAATTTTGTCCTTAACTCAGGATCTCATTTTCAAAGGAACCTCATAATTTGGAATTAACCTTAAGAATGCTGTCCACTAACCAGGTGAATCTGCTATTTTTTTCTCCTAACAATGTTTTTTCTCACAGTATAAAGGTCAAAGTTTGTTTGCTCCTAACAATAGCACTCTTGTAGGAGAGACAAAAGCTAATGTTTTCATTATTACACTAGAAAAGCTAATGCCTGTTTTCTTTAACAGGCCTTCTATTAAATTGTAAAAACTTCATAATCTGAGGCAAATTTTCTAGCCTGCTTCATATACCTTTGGAAAATTGGGCCCTGTTCCTCCTGCAGCTATAAATACTCCTACTATAGCGGAGAAGGGGCATGAAATCTGCCTTGAATCTCTGCCTTATCTCTGAACTAGGACCTCAGCCTGCATGACCTGAGCTTTCCATTTTTTTTCAGTGAGCAGGGTTCAGATTTTGGGAGGCCTCATGCTAAGCCCACTACAGGTAGTAAAGCTTTGTTGGTGTTCATGGTTCTGCTCTTCTCCTCATGCAGACTGAGTGACTGTGTGCTGCTTATTTTTACAGTCTTCAACCTTTCCCTCTTGGGTCATCTCTGTGGATCATCTCTGCTGGGAGGAGGGACAGACATATCGAGTTTATGATCTAGTCATAGTTTGTATGTAACCAGTATCAACAATCTCATAAACACAACTCTAAGACACCCCTAATTAATAAATCAGTGTAAAAAAAATCTTCTGGTGTCCCCAGGTAACAGCAATTCTTCTGATCACATAGCCTGTGTCAGAGCAGCGCCAGAGCAGAAGGAGAAGCAGACTTCATACTGCAAAACCATCCAGCTTTTGCCCCAAACAATAAGACACAGGACCCCCAAAAAAGAGAGGCTCAGCTCTCAGAGCGTGATCAAGACTGCAAAGTGGGAAAATACTTCCAGGACTGTGTCCTTGTATTCACAGGAAAATCCTTTAGGCTTTTAGAAGAACAGATCTTGTGTTGCATATATTTATAGGGCAGACAAAACAAAATCTATAGGAAAAGCAGGACCCAGGTAGTGATTTGCCAGAGTATGCAATGACAGATCCATCTCTGTCCCTTCAAATTGCTGTGATTCAGCATCTATTTACTATGACAAGCATTTGATATACATACATTTATTATTATTAGAGGTGCTTAGCTTCTACACTTGTTACTAAAGTCAATGGAAGAAGATTTTGTGCAGCTCTCTGCTCCAACCACAGGTTGTGATCTCAAGAACATGTTAATTGGACCCCAGCAATCCAAGAGAACTTTGACAAAATCCATGGTGCTCAGTCCTAGCCTTGAATCTGTCCAGAAAAACAACCTACCAGGATTGGAGCCCAGAGAAGCCGTGATGTTAATAAATCCTTCTAAAGTGAGCTATTTCTGGGGTAAGGTTTCTATTTCCTTCACACACAACATCAAGGTCTCACTGATAGCTGCATGATAAAATTATCAGGAAACAGAAGTGTGGGGTTTTTGATTATTTTATTCTAGAAGTAAACGGCTAATATTTGAAGAACTACGTTGCAAGTTCAGTCTTGACCCCTGGGATTATTTAGCCTTAAGCCTGGATGTAATAACTTCACCCCATCTTCAAAACCAGAAATGTTGTGCTTGGTAAGATGTTGGTCTCAGCATAAATTTTTAAGACTTCACAATATAATGTCTCCACTGATCGCCAGGTGCGGGAAGTGTCATAACAAGTGCTATAACAACAATTAGTCCTTCATTAAACTGACTCACAAATGAGTATTTTTAAAAATAATTTTGGTTTATCTTTAAAAAGCTGCTGGCTCTTGCAAAGTAAGACCTGTTCTGGTGTCAAATTCCAACTTCCTTGGCTCGTAACTCACAAAATCTGCAGTCTACATGCAGACATACAACTATTTAACAAGTGAGTGAGAGGGAGAGCTTGTAGGTTATTTTTTACATTGCCACCTCAGCAAGTAGCTTCACATGTCAGGTCCTTACAGGTCACCTTTGAACAGGAGGGAAAATGTAAGCAGAACTAACTTTATTCATACCCTATTTGCAAGCACTGGTTACAAATACAGATGATTTAAAGTTATGTGAGACAGTCCAAACATCAGAACTCAGTTCCCAGGGAGCAACAAGCCTCAAGAGCTGGTTCCAAGCAGACTGAAAGGCAAATTGTCTATCCAATGGGGTGCCAGGTTCCTTTAGAGCTCAAACGTCATTGCTCGTTTCAGGGAGCATCAAAAACCAAACCAAGCTGTATCACATAGTGAATCTTGTCCTGTATATTTTATAAAAATTATTTACCTTTCAGCAGAGCAGATTTGGTGCCTGTCACAATCCCCAGCTCTAGGAAGGGAGAATTTCAATTTACGCAGAATACAGAGAGCAAATGGACAGCTCAAACTTCTATTTTCCTGACATTGCTGCTGTTCTTACTTGAAATGGGACACAGACACACACCCTTTCTTAGTCCCTTTGACACTCATGTCACCTCAAGACTGAGTCTGATGAAAGTTGTTTAGAAACTGTAAATATTTACCTGGATCCACAATAAGAGGGAAATATATTTGGCAGAGTACCAGCCCTGGATCCAGAAAAATGCAATTTTGTTCCTTGCAACATCACAGTTTTATCATGTGACAACAGGCACAGTGAAGCTCTCCTGTAGGGATTAGCAATAGTCTCCATATTCACTCAGTTCTATACTCAAAACAGTTCACCTCAAAAACAGAGGTGAAATGTAGCAGGGTTTTACACACACAAGGAATTATTTAGATACCACACCAAAGGTGGTGTGTAAATACCTCCCAAGCAAGGTATGTTTCCTCTGCATGATTATCATAATGGCCTCCAAAACTCACTGTGTCAGATTTATGTATCAGCAAGACACAATCAGAAATACAAGATGCCTTTCAAGCACTGTGACATTCCCTTCCTGCAGATGGCTGGAAATGTTCTTAGATACAATATTTGCAATTAGCTTGCTAAAGAAATTAGTGCTCTGAAATGGTCAGTTTTATAGATGTCCCTGTTACTCTTTCTGTGGCTATTACTGCTTTAACCTCTTGGAGACCTTGGCTGAGAGCACTTTCTTAGGACTGCAGTACTGACAGCGCAGGTCAGAAAAAAAACATAGCTCAGCACATGCAGTGAGAAGAGGTGGTGTCCTCAGGTGGGTGATTTGTTTGGGGTCTTTTGAACTGCATGCTAATCCCTGCTGTCCCACTGCTGCCCTGTGCTTCTGCCTCAGTAAAATGAGGACAGTGCTACTTGCTGCTTTCCAGCCCTCTGCCTGTGGCAGAGGACATGCTATGGGAGAGCTCAGAGTCGTCATTGTTCCCAGTGGCCAGCTGTGGAACCTCCTTTTTTAAGCATGAGTAATCACCATTCCTGACATGCTGCCCTGATACTTTCATTTTACCAGCAAGAGTGTTTGGGGCATAAGATAAGAACATTTAGGAAAAATCCCTCCAACTCCTGCATCTCCCAGGAGATCTGTCCAGGTACACGAACTGCTGATGACACCTGCCCCTCGCCTGCTGACTGAAAGCACACCAGTGATGGGGAAGATCCATCAGTAATACAGGGCCTTCATAGGTCACATCAGGGGTCTTGGGGGCTCCCATACATCCAGGGCACTGTTGCTTCAACCTAGTTTGCCACTGTTCACTGCTTTGTGTCACTGAGATGTGAGAGAGCAAAGTTTCTTCCATAGGAAGCAAGCAGGAAATTGAGAATTTGATGAAGCTTCTACTTTCTTTGCACTACAGCACATCAGTATCTCAGGGTGGTTTTCACCTTTTACTGACAATAAAGTAATTTGCTCATAACTAACAGCTGCTCATCTGAAAAACGACTGGCATGAATCATAGCGGAGGCATGAATCAAAGAGGACTGGCATGAAAAGCTCATGCTCATTTTTGAACACTGCATTATGCCCTGATTAATTGGCAGTGGCTTATGGCTCTATCAATAGGACACGTTCCCTGGAAGAATGACACATTTCCGAGAAATCCTCAACAGACCCATGCATGTATTATTGATGAGCTAGGAGAAAACTATCTGGGTATTTTGACAAACCCAAGCTTTAAATCAGTTTTGCTGAAAGGCCTGTCAGTCTTTTTGATTATGCTTCCCTCTGAAATAAATTTCCCTTGAGGCAAAATATTTAGTTATGGCACAAGCCTGCAGTTTAGGAGACCTGTACTCCCTCCTTGGCTCTGTGTCAGATATGTGGTACCTATAGCACCACAGCGATTGATTTTAGCTGTATGTCCGACAATCATTCCTACTCTCTAAGTAGTCTCAGAAAAAAATGAAAAGCATTCAGTTGCTATCCTGGCTATCCAGCAGTGCTCCCTCATCACTGCAGTATTTGCAGACCTACTTTGGAGAACTTTTCCATCTTCTCCTGTTTCCTGCAGTGGTATTATCTGTGCTTGCGAGGATTCAATTAATGCCATTGATGTGGAATGTTGATCCATTCATCACTGGCCACAGCATCTAATGAATAGGATAATCTAATTCTCCCCAAATAAATATGACACCAAATTAAAAGAGTTCATAAACAGCCTCCAAAACAAGTAAGTTTGTTTCAATTTATTGCCTTTTAAATTGCACTGGATCCCTCAAGTACCAACCTAGCTATAAACAAACCAGTGACTGAGTTTGAAAGTTTATTATCACTAATGTTTGCCTTTATTTATACTAGACTTGAGTGTTAGTATTAGCTGGAAGAACAGAAAAAGGGAGGTCATCCAAATGCCACAGTTTTTAGCCACAATTTTCCTAAACTAGTGAGAGAGCTTTAAGGAACAATATATTCTAGACAACTATTTTTGCTGTGTTTACTGTCACTGAAGCATTTAACAAAGTAGTTATGACCTACCATTAGAATCATGTGAAAAGTTCACCAGGAAACCAGAAAAAAGTTGCAATGCCTAGTGGGTACTTGGCTGGTTTAAAAAGACAATCCTTACCCTATCTTCCACCAAAACCCAAAGCCAGAGTACTTTTAAGTTTTTGTCTGATGTAATTTTATTTCTGAGCCAGCTATTAGAAAAATTATTACATATGTAAAGACAGGTGATCTTGTCAAGCTTTTCTCTGAAGGTAGCCCGGTTTTCAGTATCGTGCCTTCTCTGACCAGTCCTTCCAGAATGCCTGGCAGGAAAGGAGACAATCAGTGTGGTTGTGGATTTCTTAGAGGATGATCTAAATGCAAGAGAGAGTCATGGACTAAGTGTGGTGCTTAAATCGTACATCATATTGGCTCACCAATTTAACTGTGGACAATACCTGGTGCTTCAGAAGAACCCCATCTTGTGCTTTACTGCTTGAAAATCCTGTTTATTTAACAGCTTCTATAATGGATTCTAAACACTTTCCTGTGTCTTCTCAATTTATCCTCATTCCTGAGGATCCTCAGACTGTCCCATGAAGTAAAGATTTATCCCTACATGGCTTTTACGGTTAGCACATTACTCAGGGTAACACAGCTGTGGCTTAGAAATCCGGAGCTACCATGTCTGCAAAGCAGAAAACTGTCGTGTGCAGGGGGTTTCTTTCAGTCCCAGAAGCAGGACAAGAGGTGAGGAACAAGTGAACTTACCACAGAATCATAGAATGGTTTGGCTTGGAAAGGACCTTTAAAGGCCATCCAGTCCAACCCCCCTGCAATGAGCAGGGACATCTTCTACCAGATCAGAGCCCCATCCAACCTGAATGTCCCCAGGGATGGGGCATCCAACACCTCTCTGGGCAACCTGTGCCACTGTTTCAGTTCTGGCAAGGCTAGAAATGGACATCAGCTGCACTTTTCCTATTTCTTGTTTGAACCTTTTGGGATCTGTTTAAACTGAGAAATTAGACCTCACAACACTGATCTCTTCTGTTAGAGATTGCTAGTGACATTTAATGCAATGACCCTCCCCTCCCTTTTGAATAACATCAGCCTTTATTTTGGCTAAAATAACAAGGAACCTTTCAGCTCAGTGGCTAAACCAAGGAACTGAAGGGGGAATTGTGGTTCTTTGGCTTAAACTAAAATAGAAATTTAGGAGATATTTCAGAAAGTGAAAATAATGTTCTCTGGCAAACAATATTAAAATTTTCCCCTCCAAAATGTCATGTTTCAGCTTCAGATTAAGGAAACTTTTTAATAATTGTTTTTCAGCTTGAATCAGTTTTAAAAAGAAAGTTGCTGTTTTAAAATCAATAGATGTAAATGTTGACTTTCATTTTCCCCCCTATTTTTCTGCCTGGCATCCATTTATAAGCTCAGTTAAATTTCATTTACGTACTCCAAATGCCTTTTTTTTTCTGTGAATATAGTACTGCCAATAATATTTTGCCCAGTGCTGACTGTGATTCCATGCTTCCCTAGACTATTGCTACACATGACTCAGTTCCTGTTTGGGCTGTAACTCAATTTCAGAGCTCACTGCCATCTATAACTGCAAAGAGCATTTTCAGCTGAAATCCTAAATTGAATTATAGATTTGTATTGCATTGCTCACTATTTATTAATAATATTGTGCCTACAACATATCCTGTTGTTCATTACCACAGAGAGAACAGTACTGGTTCCTCAGTGTGATCCAGAGCTATTTATTTCTCCAAATGTTAGGTTCCTGCATGTACAGAACCTACAGTCATCTGTGTTTCTTTTGTAACAAGTACTTTTATCTAGCCAGAATTGCAGAAAAGGTTGCTCAGGACTATGCTTGGATATATCATATGACTTCTATATAGTAGAAAAATATCACCTTAAGTATTTTTTTGCAACTGGAAGAATGCAAAAGATAATGAGAGAAAATCCCAGTGAACTTTGAACTCCCATACCAGTGCCATTCTTAAGTCTTGGGCACACAAATTTCAGCCAGAAATGCCAACTCTTAGCCTCCAACAGACATGAGCAGTCTGAGCAGTCATGGTACTGACCCATCATGGCTAACTGACATTTGTAACAGGAAGGAATGTTGGGGAAACAGAAACACAGCTTGAACAAGTAATACTTTCTGCCAAACAGACAGGACCCCATGCCCTCAGGATTGGCTGTTTCTATCTTCTCAGAGGACAGAACCCTTAACTATTAATTCTTTTCTGCAGCCTTACATAAGTTTTTTAGTGAGCAACAAAAACTACTGGTAATTTTTTGGAACCTCAGGGATGAGTTCTTTGGGCTCAAGTGTATGACACCAGAAGACTGAACAACAACCACTTACAAGGCCAATAATGTTTGCAGTGATGGGAGAGATGGGGAACTGGAGTGACCTTGTTTGCATGTGGTCTGAGGAGAAGAGCTTGCTGCACTGTGTCAAACAAAACATGTCTTGCTGCTGCAGCATCCCAGGCTTAGGGATGTTCTGCAGTTACTGACCCTAGCCACTAAAGAAGTGAAGAGCCTTTGGAGTCAGCTCAGGCATTTGGGTTCAAGGCAGAAGTTGAAGGAAAGCCTGATAGGTCTTTGGCGCAGTCCCATCTTAGCATCTTACAGTTTGCTGCTGTCTTCCCTGCAAAGGAGATTCCACCCATAATCCCTGAGGAAGGTGCACATTTTATTCTCAGATGGCCATCTTGCCAGAAAAGCAGACTGCTTCAAGATAGCCAGGCAATAAGCCACAACACTAGGAGACTCCGTTATCCCATCTGGATGTCTGTAGCAGGCAGGATTCAAACACTGTGGCATTTTACATTACTATATCAACATTAATTTACAATTAATTCATTAATTTAAGAATAAAAAATAATCAGCAGTTTCCATTGAGGAAGGCTCCCGTGTGCCTGGCAATGAGGTCGCTCTCCTCTCGAGCCTCCCTTCAGCCCACCCCAGAACAAAGAGTAGGGCCATCCATGATAGCACAACCCACCTTCCCTTCCCCAAGGCTGCAGACTGTGCTGCTCTGTGTTTTGGCAACCCCACCCTCAGCTCTGAAGAGAAGTGCTATCTGGGCAGCCTCAAAGTTGCCCCAGTGTCAGCTCTAGTGCCTCAGGCCAGGCTCTGGACTGGTCCCACCCCAAACCCAGCTCAACAGCCTACAGCAGCCAGGGTTGCCTCTGTGTACTGAAGAGGAAACTACGGGGAAAAAATAAGACTGAACATCTTTCTCAGATTATTTCCTGCCCTTGAAAAACTTTCCTTAAAAGGAGATCTCCCACTTTACTCAGCTAAGGTATCTGCTATTCTCTTCTTCCACTTCCTGACAGGAACAATGTTCTTTTAACCTCAGTTTGAACACTTAAACATACCTTGCCCAAAAATTACTCCAAACTGCAGAATAGAAATACAAGTTAAGCCAAACCAATCCGATCATTTCTTCTTCTCTCCTGTTAAGAAACAGAGCCTTTGCTTACCCGTGGCTGGCCTCCTGGGTTTCAGGTCACATCTGCACTGGGTTTCTGGGAGAATTAAGCAAGACTATATAAGGTCAGCTTTCTCAGGAATAGAAACTTTCAAGGGTTAAATGTGAAGTATATGCATTAGCATCGTATCTGGAACATATTTCATTAGTTTTCCAGGTGTCAGGAACAGAGCTAATAGCTGGAGACAGCTATTCCTATGTAGGTCTGGGTGTGAGTTGAGCAGAGAGCTGAAGTACCTACACCCCACGAGGCTGATGGAAAGCACAGCTCCTGCTGTGTGTGCTGCATCTGAGGACACAGGGCAGCCACCCAGGGAAGACAGCAATGTGGCATTAGTGTTGTCCCTGGAGACTCCCTGCACACAGGTCTTTCTGCAGCACAGCAAATGGGAAAAGGCTGGCACATAGGCAGCAGAAGGCCTGCACCAGTCCTGGGCATTTTTTACATTGCCCCTGTTACTTTTTCCTTGCCAAGCTTTTATCTTGATTTTTGTGCAATAAAATCATGTTAATAAAACTGTGAATGAATAGAAAGGCCCTAAGTCAATATTTGCACTTAGAAAAGACTGGTTAGAACAGCTTAGGAATTGATCCTGATTTATTAAAGCACCTGTTCACCCTGGGAACATTTTAGCAGCAATCAATATGTAATTAAATCTTCATTGATGTTTTACAATTGTTTTGTTTCCCAGCAATTACAGTGATAGAATCAGCTTCCCCTGGTTGTTTCTCCTTTCCAGCTTTACTACTGATCTCCTGTGAGCATTCTGGCAACTCACTTTACATCTCCCATGCTGTTATTAATAAACTGGGATCACAATCGCAGTGAATCACAATTAGAGTGAAAACTCTAATCCAGACCCACTGGGCTAAGCACAGGCCAACAAGCCAGTGGCTGACCTGAGTAACCCGAGAACAGTAACAACAACAGGAGCTCTGGGGTGATATAAACACCAATGTTTTAGTGAAATCATCAGACAACTGTGAACTAAAATATGCTTGAAGAGCTGAGGTTTCATTAGGCTTTTCTAGTCAGATTTAGGTCCCTCAAAGCTGGGATTGCTTTTCACATGCTGCCTGTCCAGCTTCAGGACACAGAGGTGTTGTGGGGTGGAGCAGTGTAAATCACTCCTGTTTCCTGCTCAGGCAGACAAATTCCCATCTGGCCTTTCCAAAATAATACCCCAAACACACCAGAACGGGTCATACTTTCACTAAAACCTCCTCACACGACTCTGGCCGGAGGAGTGCCTTGCTGCAGAGCCCGTAGTCATGCCGAGGGCTGTGGGCTACGAGCTCCTGAGCTGGCTCCCCAAGGGGACAGGGAACGCACCCCTCCTTATCAGGCATAGAGGCGGCTGTGGGAGAGAGCAAATCCCGCCACACTGCTGCCGTTCCTCTGGGCTCCCGCGGAGGCCGTGCCCGGGATGGCCTGGGAAGGCCCAGGAAGGCCGGGATGGCCCGGGAAGGCCCGGGGAGGCCCCGGTGCGCGGTGCCGCGGCCGCGCTGCGCGCAGGCGCTCCCCCAGCAGAGGGGGGTGTAAGCTCGGCTTTGGCCGCGGCCGCAGCCCGCGCACCGCACTCGCGGGCCCGAACCGCCTCGAAAAAACCAAACCAAACGAAACGAAAACAGGGAAGCCTGATCATCGGTGTCAGTTAGAACAAGTGAGAGTGGAAAATCAACCCCTTTTCCCAGCATAAGGGACATGCGAGTCCCTGTCCTTTGGTGCCTGTAGCTGGCCCACATCCCTCGAAAACTGAGTAGAACCCCCCCACCTTGATTCTCAGCCTAGAGACCAGGCGAGAAACTGGGATATTACTGAAAAGACAAGCACTTAAAGGGGCAGAGACTGAAACCTCTTCGTGTTCACTTGAGGCGTGTAGATACCCTGACCCCAGGTCCCTTGTCTGTGTCCTGGACTCACCAAGACTCACTCTCATGGCATGATTCCTGCTAATCTCAGCAGTGCAAAGAAGGGAGCACCCCTCAGCCAAAAACTTCACCTGCTTGATCAAAAAAGCTCCTTTACTGAACACATTTACTGAAAGGCTTTTGGTAACTACACACTTAAAGGAGTTGCTTTAAGTGTGGAGAACCGGTGGTCAAGGCAGACCCTTCTTGAACTTCTCAGACTGTTGTCTGTGTATTAATGTCCACATTTGGTGCTTCACTCAGGATGTGGTAGGTGCAGTCATGGGGGTTGGAGGCAATTTTGGAGGGAGTCCACTGACTGCTGAGAAGTTACCGTGACACTAGAAACAGAAACAGGTCTGCTCCCTGGCCAGGGCAGGATATCCTATATTCACCAAACCCAAATCATCCATGCCAGTTTTGATTCCCCCATGGTCTGACATTGATGTGAGGACCTGAACTTGCTGGTCTTCCCCAAGAGACAAGCAAGAAGGAAATTAGGCACACAGCCTTCAACTTTCACATGCTTACAGCCAGCTTGGCTCTGCCATTCACTGCTCCTTGGGGAGCCTCCCCTGAAGTTATGTAGATAAGGCTGCTAAACTACTGCCCCTGGCACTAAATTCTCAGTTCTGACCCATGCCCTAAAGCCTTATTAATATCTGGAACTCCTTCCAGACCCACACAGCTAGCATGAAACGGCCTGGGCTCTACCAGCTTGTCTCAATAAAATTAGCATGGCTTCAGGACACCCTAAGCTTTGTAGGGTTGTTCAGACTTGTGAAACAGCTACAGAGGATTTAAAAGAATCTTTAATTTTGTGTCAAAGTGCCATCCTTCACAATGGGTTAAAATAAAAGAAAACTTCAAAGAAGAGAATGGAAACAACAAATTAACATTCCCACTTGTGATTGAAAAACTGGGAAGTGGATAGCATTCAATGTGTAGTGAGCATCCACATCCTTCAGAGAGCTTTGGAGATCTTGACCATTAATTTGATCTCCTTTTCCCCCCTGCTTGGATCAATGGAAAGATTTTCTATAATACATTTTCAGACCCTTGTTCACTGTTAATTTTCTCTCTGTATCCTTTTCAACTTCTTCCTCCTAGAAGCTGTCAGTCACTGCCACAGATATTCATCAAGGCTGTCTTGTAATCGCCACTGGTATCATCCTGAAGGGAGAAAATATTAAAAAATAGGTGAGTATGGAAGTTCATCTGCATGCTCCAAGTGCTGACATTGTCAGTCTGCAGAATATGCCCACACAGGAAAAGGACTTTGGAAAGAGCAAGGCAGACTTCAGCAGAGTTCCTGCCAGCTGACACACCATCAAAAGAGAATGGGGAAATGAGGCTTGTAGCTAACACCTGAAATAACATTTATTAAGTCAAATTTTTTCCTTTGGAATGCAGGTGAGCAATTGATCAGGGTTCTGTCTCAGAGAGCAGCACAAAGTCAGCAGAAATCACAGCAAGCAAACCTGTTGTGTTCAGGTTTTTTTTTGTCCCTGGGTATTTTTGTAGTATCTCTTCCCTATAGGAAAGGAAAAGGCACTATAGTTAGCCCTGACACACGGCATTTTTTAAAAAGCCACAAATGTGGTCATTTTGGTCTAGAAGCACTATACAAAATATTCACTAGGTTAAAAAACAAATTGCTCCCTTTGATGTCTTGTGACGACAGGTGTAAAGCTAGTTCTGCTTCTCAGGAGGAATGAATATTCTGTACAGACCCTTGAAGACTGATCATTAATCAACATGACAGACACTGACAGTGTCAATTAGAAGAAGGGCCCTTCATTACAGAACCAGACTTCCCATGGGGACTGCTAAGGACAGGTCTTCTGTGCCATTTGCACAGGGGGAGAGGAATGTCCCACAGTCCTTAGGACAAATGGTAAAAAACAGCATTTCAGTACTAACAGGGGAGGCACATTGACTCAGATCTGAGACTCAAATGGTACAATAAGCCTTGACAAGGTTCAAAAATGGAACCTATCTCATCACAGTATAGACCAGGCTTTCATCTGGGATAAGGCAGCTAAAAAACCCCAAACAACAGAAAAAGAAAAAAAAAAAGAGAAGAGAAGAGAAGAGAAGAGAAGAGAAGAGAAGAGAAGAGAAGAGAAGAGAAGAGAAGAGAAGAGAAGAGAAGAGAAGAGGAAAAGGAAAATGAAGAGAGACAAAATACTCCAGCACTGTTTTGGCTTATATGGATGGCACTGTCTTGAGGTAGTTAAAGATAGCAGAAAGAGATCAAAACGGCAGAGCAGTGTGGGATGGGTATAACAGGAATGATTCATTTAATTTAGATTCATCTAGGAGATCATGCAGTGCATGGCTACAGAGTCTGGTCCATGAAAATCCGGGTGCAGTGTCTCCTTGTGTTTGCTTTGTCCAAGTCACTTACGGAGCAGACAGTCTGACTCACCTTTCAGACATATGTGTCTCTCAAGGACATGAGTGTTAACAGACCTGCTGAAGGAGAGCCATGATCATGGCAGAAATGACATTGTTACTGCAAACAACCATGGAAGCATCCCACAGTGCTGGAAGGATTAGGAATACATGCAATGGCTAAGAACCATCATACCCAGATTCTGCTTACCGAAATCATACTGGAGAGAGACTTTCCTGCGATACGCTTGAATTCAGGCTTTATAAGATTTAGGTCAACTTCACTTCGAGAAACCATCACCCTTATCAGAGTCCCATCATCCGTGCCAGCCCCCTGGAATAACAGATAGATCAGTCTGTAATGTCACTGGGTGTTCAAGGGATAAGCTGTGCAAACTAGTCCAGGACAGGAGGAGTCAGCTTTCAAACACCACTTGGCACATGTTCTGTGGAACATCTGCATCTCTTTCTGGAGGTCCAACCCTCACACCCTTCTTGGGCCACTGTCAACACCACAAGCCCAGCATGGAAGCATGCACAAGTTTTGCACATGTCAAATGCAAACGCAAACATGCTACAGAGGTGGGAGTTGCCACTGAATGGAGATTGCCTTTCTGCAGCATCACCCAGGCAGAGTTTGGCTTCGACCAATATTCTTTAATCACTCAGAGGAAAATTAAGATCACACGTATAACAAAACAGTTATCTCAGCTCTCCAAAAGGTTTGGAAAGCTGACATCTTGTACATACCAGTTAAACATTACAGGGGCACAATCTTCAGATACTTTATATGCCCCCTTTTGAAACTCTCATTTTATACTGCCATTGAGAGAACTGCTTTCTAAAAAGAAAATTCTGTGTTCCAGTCTATTAACATGGAAAGCAAGACTTCACCATAATCAATCTCCTAGAAAAGCCTCTTCCAGGAGTTTTGTCTGTGTTCCAGAAAGTGGGGCTGGACTCCTTGCAGACTCTTAAGCCAGAAAAGCCAGACTCCCTTGGTATCTCAAGCTTAAAGGGTACTTTTCTACCCAAGGTGTTTGAAAGGATTCTGTTCTTACTTGCAACAATTGCACTAAACCTGCTGAATTTCACCAAAACCTTGGCTCTTCTAGTTTGAATTGATGGAAGCCAGGTTACAAGTTAAGTCAGTATGAAAACAAGTGTGTTGCAATGAAGAGTCTTACCTTTAAAGCATGGTACAGCCTCTCTGCAAAGTAGCTATGGATGTTCCTGGTGCATTTCACTAGGCATACAAAAAAGCTCAGTAAGACTCAATGGTAATTCCAGTCCAGGACAGCAGGTGACTGAGATCCTACATGTTTCCCATTAATTCAGTGTGTTCCTGGAATCTGAGCTTATCTTACCCAAGAGGTACTCCTTACTTCCCACCAGATACCTTAATAAAGTAGATCCATCTAATATAAGTCAACTACTGTAGAAGAAAAGGCAGCAGACTCTGACAAAGCAAAGAGAAAGGTCACCACTTACCAATAGTCAGCATGGCATCCTCGAGTGAACCATGAGTTTCACTCTTGATAGAGTCTTCTATGCTCTTACCAGCCAGTTTTTGGTATTCTTCAAACACTGTTTGAAACACAAAGAACTTTAATTTTTTACCAGGTAACCTCCAAGGCATTTTGTGCCCAATATTTACAGGCATTACTTGTGTTGGCAATATGAATACACAAATCCTGCAAAAGCAATGGCCACATTTACACCAGCTTCAGGAGGCTTTAGTCAACATCAGAAATACAAGCTATAAAGATGGATATTAAAGTTTATAAAAAGCCAAACCATTCATGGTTCTCAATTCCCTGACTTTACGTGAAAATGCAATTTCAGTCAACTCAAGTTTAGGTGAAATCTCACCCTTCATTGCTGTCTTTAATCACAGAAATAAAGCAGACAACGGAGTTAGGCACACCTTTGATCTTGTGCTTGTTGATGTCATTAGCTTCAGGAGCCAAAATAAAATCATCTTAAATCTAGGACTATGCAGCTTACAGACTATGGACTTTAAAATGATGACAACACCATTTGGGAAAACTTCAATCAAAATTACAAAAAAAAAAAAAAAAAAAAATCAACTGAGAAAAGATGAGCAAAACACAGGTGCAGATTCTGAGATATTTGCGTTCCCACAGTAACAAAAGTTCAGGAAGAGGGTCGTTGCTTGCCTTATACCCTTTGGATACTCCAAGGCTCAGAAACACAGATACTTGTTTTTATCTCTAGCTTTCTAGGACTACCAAAGAAGGAAAACTGCTGTGTAATGCAATGGACATCTTAATAAACTTTGCTCAGCATCCAAGATCATCAACACTCAAGACACTTTGGGGAAATAGAATACAGAATAGAGAGACAAACTTCTCAACTCAGACCTACTCTTTCTATTAAAAAAAAAAGTTTTAAAAGCTGCAACAATTACACTCAGGTTTTAAACACAAATAGCTACAAGTGGCAGTAGCACAGAAGAAATTGCTCAGTGACACAGTAGGTCCCAGAGACTGGTTGCATTATGACAAATAGATGAAATTCAATTCTTAAAGACAGATACAGACAAAGACTATAGAGACCTCCTGTTTTTGTTTGTCTGTTTTGTTTATTTTTTAAGTGACCTTGGGAGACTGAGTTTGAAACACAAGGGGGAGCTAGCTTCCAGGGCATAGAAACAACCTTAGAGGAATTCAATTTGAAAAAGTTAAGGCACATCTAATTTATCTCCAGATCCATTTATCAGTTTAGGTCCAGCTGATTCACACAGTACTTGGTATGTTTAGATTCAGCCATCATAATGAAATCTGTTATGCCTCAAAAGCTTTGAGATGTCAAGGTTTGGTCCCTGCTGCACAGACAGCGGGGAGCTCAGGTCTCAGCTGGAACAGGACTCGTGTCTTCCCTCCCAGCAGCCTCTGATGCCCTCAAAAGGACCTGGGGCCGAAATGCAGGTTGCACCCTGTGATTCTCCAGCACTGAATAACCAGATGTATTTTAGTGATTTTTTTTTTCCACTGGAAGAGCCCACATCCGAGGGACATGTCTGTTCACCACATGCTCCTACTTAATTAGGGTGGTACTCACTCACTCACTTCTTGGGTTTATAAAAACAACTATCCAGTTATCACCACTGCATAGGGACTCCTGGAATAAGCCACTTCATTTTCAGCAGAACTAAATCTGCTGGCAGCTTTTACTGAGTGACCAGGAACTAGAAAACAGGCTCAGGTACTTATTTCTGACCACCCATGTCTCTCATCTAGAGCCCTGCCTCTTCTTTTTGGCTTGGGTGATTTCTGATTTCAGAGGCTTGGGAGCATAGTGTTGGTAGTGTGGGTTCTGTTCCATACCTTTCATTAAGTGGGTGGCACTCCTTTTGCACAAGATGGTGATGAACTGTATCTCGTCAGTGCCTCGTATCTTCTCTCCAGCTGCATAAAGAGTCTGGAATTTAACACACAGTTACTAGCGAGATGTTCTGTGTGTGCAGCTGGTAAAGGAACAGAGTTTGGCTGAAGGCATGGCTGGGGTAAAGGGGTTTGGAGTGACCTAAACCACTGTGTGAACCAGAGTCTCCTAGAATGGTTGGTTATGAAAACCCTTCTGCATTCTAGACAAATTGGAGCAGCTGCTATCTCCATCCTTTCTACCCCTCCTGCAGCAGGTGGAGCAGCAAACAATACACTTGAGGTTTCTTTCCTTTTCTCTCCTCTTCCACTCCACCATACCCATACACTTTCACATATCAAAAGCAGCTGAGCCAAAGCTCAGGCCTCATCACTCCTCTTTGGAATGGCACAGCTCAGCACTGCGGGCCAAATTGAAGAATCACAAGTTACTTACTTAAAGATCACCCCACCCCAAATTATTGTGACTCCAACCCTCTGCTGACCAGGACTGTGCTGCTCACTGAAGCACTCTGAAGATCGAGAAGGTGGGAATGCAGGCATATAACTGATCACAGGTATTTGAGAGTACCTCTGCATCCTGGACAGCCAGGGCTGTGTCCACGTAGAGAGTGGCATTGTCCCTCTCACCCTATGAGCAGAAAAAGAAAGGTAACAATTTTGTCTCATGAAGATTCTTCCATAAATAAGGATCAGAGCATTCATTCTGAGCAAAGATCAATTATCCTCTCAGCTATCTCTTTCTGCAGTGTACTCAAGCAGTAATATTTCAGACAGCACAAGTGCTAACTCCTTCACTGAAAGGTGCTAAAATCAGTCATACGAAGCAGAGTAAAAAATTGCTCAGTTATTCTGCTACCAGGCAGGAAAATTCCAAAAATGTGGCAGGAAAATGCATCCAAATACACTCAGCATTGAGGCCACAGACCCAAGAAAAGTGGTGAATCATAGCAGAGGGGCACTATTTTCTCAGACAATGGCTTTACACATATGTAAAAGTGAGGTGTCTCTTGCAGCAGAGCTGGCTGTGAGACTGCTCTAAGGGAGGGAGGTCTCCCTGCTTCAGTCACATCGAAGCTGAAACAGATCCCATCCAAGTGACATGGTTGTCCCTGCAGTTTATCTGGTGATCATGACTGTACTGGCTCTTTTATTGCATGTCTTCTTTGAAAAGGAAGAGAAAAACGTGAAGACCTTTATACCCTGAGTTCTGTTCTCTAGCATTACCTGCAGAAGGCAAACCAGAATCTGTTCTAAGTAGCCACTTGTTTCCGATTTTATGTCTTGTTCCAGATCAGAACCGTATTCTATCCAAGGGAAAGAGAAGAACAAGGGAAGGTTTTGTTATTTATTTAGGTGATATAATCAAGATATTACCAGTAATCCAAGCACACACAATGCCTGACACCCGGCAAGAAGGTCATTAGGGACAAAAACAGGGCTGAGAGCAGCTCACACCCTTTGTGATACCCAGGTCAGCATTTGCATCCAGCTGAGTCACTAGCTCCCCTGATGTCCAAGGAATAAACCCACAGCTAATTTTAGAGGTATAGCTGAAGGGATGAACGAGATAAAATATTTACGAATACATGTTTTATAAATACCTATCTATTTAATGGGGAGAAGAAGTCAAGTGCATAGCTTTTTTTTTTTTATGTTCTGACAAAACTCTTTGTAGCCAAACTGAATCAAATTTGTGATTTGCAGACCCTTTGCTGTAGCTGGATGAAGTCCTAGAAAGGAATTTTCAATTCTCTCAGCACAGTCACGTTCTGTTTGCCAGCTGAAAGCAGAATTACATTGCCTTTAGAGTTAAATGGCTTTTAGAAAAGCCATGTTCTTGCTGACAGTGCTAGCTGGTAACACCATTCCTGCTGTGCAGTCAGGCCCATTGCTCTGACCACAGAAATCCGAGCCCCAGGCACTTACCTTCTTTGTACGCCTTGATTATCTCCTTGATCTGCGCTTTTGTCCGAGATGCCAAAATCTCTATGATTACACCTTCCCTCGTTCCCACACCCTATAATAGAAATCACAATGGAGAAATAAAGGTGGAGAAAGGCATGTAGTCATGGAGGGTGATTTATTGCTAGAGAACTATGGTGAAGGGAGGAGCTGGATGGCAGCAAAGTGTCAGGCTGTGAGCTGAACTGTAAGAAACCGATGTGATGAAAGCTGGATACACAAAACACACCTCTTTTACCGAGGTGCCTAATTTGTAAAGGATGATTTTATGGAACCCTACATTTCCACAATGCTTTTCTGGAGTTAGATTTTTGATGATAGACAGCATTAGAGGAAGGCAGGGAAACCAGTGCTTGGTTGGTCAGTCCATCTTTGTAGCATTTTAACAGACCACTCTGCATCTGAAACTTGTCAAAGTACATTATCAATAGGTAGGATCCCAGCCAACCCCAGCCTGGGCCTTGCACCACCACTCCTCGATTCCTTAAAGATTTCATGGCTCAGGTGGGGCATCAGGGCAGCAGGTTTGGGTGTGAACTGAGTTTTGCTGTTGCCTTCCCAGGCTCTGTGAGTCACATATGTACAGAAACTTTCTAAAAGCCATAAATATTTAAGCAGCATTTTTCCCCAGTATATTAATAATACAATTAAGTATTTCTCAAAGGCTAATGCAGTGCTAATAACAAACTTAACCGTGTAACAGTCCAGTTATTAACAGTTGCACAATTGCAGGAAATTAGCATTGTATTTGTGCTACTGCATAAATTTCAGCACGCAGTTTGCTTACCTTCATGGCATCATACAGCTCCTTGGCATCATACTTGAATGGGGAGTACATGAGAGCTACAATGAGCCTCTCAAAGTTGCCACTCAATTCAGACTTCAGGTTTTCAATCAGATCCTGTTAAATGTACATCAACACATGGTTACATAAACAGCCTCACAGGATCATTTTATTGCACCTGCTGCTTCCATCCCCATGGCCCAAGTAATGAAGCTGAATGACAGCATTGTTTCTAGTTCATTAAAAATGGTCCTGGGACTGAAAAAGACATCTAACTCCAAAATGGGATTTATCTGGGTGCTTACACATTCCTCGTTTTCTTGATATTCAGGCTTTCTCAATAATTCATCCCACAGCAAATCTTTCTCCACCCTGCTGAACTCAGTGAGCAGAACCAGGTAGCTGAAGGCCTTGCATTGAGTAAGGCATAGCTTCAGAGGGAGCTGATTCCCTAAGCATGCACATAAACTTGCACCCAGGACATTTGCAGAATCAGGAATGCAGTCTGCTTGAAGGGCCACATCAAACTTCTCTATCACTATAATGCAGGTTTTCCTAGAGTATGTCTCTCTGCTTTAGTGGGGTGCAAGCATCTATTTATTCATTATTTGCTGCCCTCATATTTGCTTCCCTTTCTGAGGCTTTTGCATGGCAGTCCCCTTTCTAGCAAGGGTCACTGGAGACTCCACAGCAGGGCTGGAGGTACAGTTTGCTGGTGAAAATATTTTCCCAATAAAAGTAAGATTTTGTCAAGAAACAGAGAGAGCCAAAGGTTGGTTGTCAATATCCATGGAATTTCCAAACAAGTGTAATTAAATAAGCCTTTAAATTGAACTATTTTGATATTTAAAAAGGCCTGAAACAAACCAATATTTTACTCAACATGTTGCTTAGATGGGTATCAATTTTTGTTGCAGCTTCAGATCAATAAGAAGCTTCACTTCAAGTTAAAATTGATTTTTAAAAAGCATTTCTGGTCAAAATTAATTTTACAAAAATTTTTAAATCTTTAGGAGAAAACCGTTTTTTCTGGTCAAAAATTAATTTTACACATTCATTGCAAGCCTTATAAATAAATATTAATCTACTTATTTGCAGAAGACTTGCATATAGTTTGCATCATGCTTTCAGGATGAACTGTATGCCCATTTGCTACATCCTGCATGCAGTGACTGAATATGGCTTTGTTTTGGAAGAACCTTTCCAAACTGTGCTTTGAAGGATTTGGCAATCTCTTGACGCTGCATATTGCTCCTCTTGGTTATGACTTCAATTATAGCTTGTTCATCAGTCCCTGTGGAAAGCAACAATAAATCATAAATACAGCGCACAGAATAAGCTGAGACTGGTCCAAAATCCCAGTCTGAATATTCAGACAGCCTTGTCTGTTTCACTGCCTTTGTGTAGAAATTTAAGTATGTACTGAGGAAACTTTTAACTTTTCACAGTAGAAAAGAAGTGATATCTCTGGATGAAAATTTCCTAAGGAATGGCTTTCAACTTAGCAATTATAAGAAGAATGTAGAATTTACGTATGTGATTGGAGTCAACTCACCAAGTCCTTTCATGGCCTTGTACAGAGTCTGAGCATCAGGTGCAGCATTAAAATTTAAAGCACCTGCCACGGACCTGCCCTCTGCTTCACTCTGAAAGAAGAAGAAAAATACATGACTTTTCACTGCTGCTTTTCATCAGCTGAAGAAAAAGTATTTGAAAAGTATATTAATGCTATTTATTGCCTACACATGGTGAAGTCACAGAAAATAGGAGAGACTGGCTTGAAGTTTCTCAGCCGAGCAAAAAGAGAGCACAAGTTTCCTGTTTCCACCTGCATGTATCAGTCTTTGCTGCTGGCAGAAACATGAAGTGCAAAGCATGGCTGACAGTGCTGCAAGCATTTTGTGAGGTGCAGGCAGTCTGGCAGAAAAAGGACTTTCCTATTCACTCCTTAAATACAGTCCTTCGTAGTTTCTCCTTCTTAGAAGGAAAGATATTTAAGTTGGAAACTACTACATTCTCATAAATTTACCTTTAGAGGCAGAGTTTAATGGTATCAGTATGACCTGATGAATATTTCAATGGAGACAGCTTCACAGTGAGATAAAAATCAAAGATTACAGTCCAGAAGGAAGCATTAGGGTTGTCCCACATGACTTGCCTAACACGGACCACCAAGTGCCACCCATCAGCCTCCTGCTATGATGCAAATCTACTCTGCTCTTACTTCCCATGTGAAAGGGAACCAGTGGATATAGCTGGCATGTGTTTGCATGCTGGCTCCTTTGCCAGCCACGCTCCAGAAGCAGTGACAAGCAGCCAAGAGGCAATGAGGAGTATTGAGAGAGGTAGAATGTTCAGCAATCAGCAAGACTTGGGAAAGTTTGCTTTACAGCAAGCACAGAGACACTCTTGCACCACCACACCTTGCTCCCAGCAGAAAGAGCAGCTGTGAAGCAAATAGTGTCAACAGAAAACTTTGCAAGAGATGCAGCTTTGAATCCACATGGTCATGGAGCAACAAGTTTAAGGCTGTGGTGAAGCTGCCACTGCAGAAAAAAGCACTGACAGACCAGGTGGCATTGCCACCTCTAACAGTTTGTCATTGGCCTAGAAGAATTTGGGTGAGCTGGCAGGACCATTTCAAGTGCTCCTTTTCTAGCCCTCTCTTAAGACAGCCAGCACCACCACAGCTTCCCTGGAAAGCAGTTAGACTCATCCATCTGAGTTTGCCCTGAAAAAGATAGTCTGTCCTCTCTAGCTGCATGCAAGGGCCCTGTGAAGAAACCCCCAAACATTCTGGACTCATGCCTGGTGACTCAGTGAAAGAGGGAGTACAAAGCTGAGCTTTCATTCGCAGGCAGTGGAAACAAATTAAACAAATTAAACAATGATCTTTTTTGGTACTAATTCCGATAAACAGTTACGGCCCTTCCTGGCTCAAGCAGCTCATTTGTGACTCACTCACACACCTCATTCTCTGTGCACGAAACTGTTGCAGCACAGTTGCACCAGCTTTTCAGAGAATCCCCGTTCACCTTGGTCTTGTTTCCCAGTTGAATTGATCCCACAGCAACCTAACTGAAACTACTCAAGGCGTTTGTGTGACTTTCATGTAAATATAAATAATTGGCATGAAAGCAGCAGAAGCAGTGTACCTTACAGCTGATGCTGTGAAAAGTTTTACTTATAACTGAAAGGAAGAAGGAGTAAAAGTTTTACTACCAAAATATTTTCAAACCTAAACAAAAGGTTTTTTGAAAAGCTGGAGTCTGGGGACAGGTTGGGTTACTGTTTGGGATTTTTTTTAGTGGATATTTTCTGAGAAAGTTTCACATTTTTTCATTCCTTTTGCCTTTGAACTGTATTTTTTATAAAGTGTTTAGAAAACCAAAAAAAATTTCCCCATCCTTCTTTGGACCTCTCATTTTCTTCTCATGCCTCCACTTCCTACAGCACCAATTGGTAAGAGATCACTGGAGTTTAAGGGCTTTTCTCCTACTTTCCTCACTCTAAATTTAGAAATTATTTCCAGCTTGGGGGTAGAGGGGAATAGATCATCCAAAAGGAAAAAAATTTAAGTGAGAGCTACTGCAAGCTTTGGAAAAATATCTATTTTATTATACCAAACTTCCAAAGGAAATAGGGAGGCAGAGAGAACTCAGAAAGGAAGATTACAATTTTAATCTTCCTAGGGGAAAAAAAAAAAAAAAAAAGATATATTTTGAGATCTGGGCATAAACCTGGCCTCCCACAGAGGCTGATGAGGCAGCTGCCATGGGTGGCACATCACCAGAGCTACCTGCTGCCTGGTCTGAGCCAGACCCCAGGTGCTGCCTCAGCAGACCCCATGAGCTTCTCCCCATCCTGCCACATTCCTCTCAAAGCCACAAGCGTTTGCAAGAGAACATACACAGCATTTCTGGCTCCTGGCAAAGACACAGGGTGTTCAAGACATATTATTGTTGCAATATTAAAAAGCCACCAAAGATAGACATTGTGGCTTGACCATATCTTTCTCTGTGACCACAGCCTGCCAGCACAACAGGGGACCAAAATGGGGACAGGCCAGTGCCCTGAACTCACTGCCACAGGACAAGGGAGCAGACACAGAGCCCACAGCTTGCAGACTTCAGCTGTGTAACTTTGCTGTTGCATCTCCCCATGAACACAGGAATATAAACACCCCTGCACTACTCTCAACTGAGGATCCACATAGGGTCTGCTCCTCTTCCTATAGCCAGAAATCATGTCAATACCTTCCTTCATCAATGTTTTTGAAGTGCTGAATGCTATTTTACAGCCAGAAAAATAGTAGATAGGTGTTGCTGATTTTTAAAGGAAACCTTTCATTCCCACACAGTGCCTGATGCAACTTAAAAGTTACCTTATTATAGTGCCAAAAAACCTCAGAGTGTCAATATATCCTCTACTTACCCAAGCCTTCCACCATGCCATTGCTGTCTCAGTAGTGATACCCGGGTCTGCTGGTGAAGAAGAGCACACATATCACACCTCACAATTTGAGAATCTGAGATTTGAAGGGAGGCATAAGGAAGAGAAGGAACAAAAATTCTTTTCAATAGACTTACCACAAGAAAAATGGAATAACTGTACTCCTCTGGAGGCTTGTTCCCTCTGGAAGCCGCAGAATGTAACTGGCCTCTCAGGCACACGCAGGTATAAAGCATCCTTATCTACAAATTCCAGAGGGCAACACCCTCAGACATGGCTCAACCTGTTTTTCACATATGATCTCACGGGGAGAGATCAGGTTGCTTAATAAACGAGGCTTCCCTTGTGAGGAGCCCTAAATTCAACCTATTGACTCACTGTAATTTTTCCACTGCTTCTCCCAATACACGCCCTTCCCTGCTAACATTTTGGCCTCTGGCACAGACACAACATGAAAATTACAACCAGGTAATTTCTCAGCATAAAAATCCACTGAGACTAGATGAATTCTGCTACAACTGAATAAGCCACTCATTATTACCAACTCTTTCTATCTGTACTAATCTGGAACACTGCCAAACAGGACTCTAGAATCATAACAAACCTTCCTCTACCCGCCTTCCGTCAAAAACGTATTAAAAAAACCCTCAAAGCCAAACAACCAAAATATTTCCAAACCAAACAAACCACACTCCATACCATCCATGTCCTACACCTTACAGTGAAGCTCAATAAAGCATCAGATTGTACAGAGGTCCTCCCATCCCACACCTAGCCTTCCACAGCATGAGTCACAAATGATCTCTAGGGTAATGTAGGACCAACACATCTAAGGCTAACAACTTTGAGTAATGACAACTCCAGCTAAGTGTCATAGAGCTTGCACTAGCTGCTGTGACATGTTAAGGCTTAGGAGCTGAGTGCAAAACTTCTCTTTTTTCAAAAGAAAAAAAAAAAGAGCTCAACAGCACCTAGTACTTTAATTTAGAAAAATGTTTCTGTGAAACCATCTGAAATACCTTATGGTTGTAGCAATATTTTCCTGTCTAGACTTTTGTCAGAATCTACCCATGACAGTCTTTATTTATTTATTTGCAATGGAAAGCTGCCCTGATGGAAACATTCCCACCAGCTATATCTTAATATATATAACACTTGCTATATAGGAGTTTTGTGCCCTCTCACATTTACAGGCCCACACGGGATGCTGGGTAAACACCAAACGATGGGCCTCTCGTATTTCCTTCCCACACACTGCTATTCCACTCGACTCAGCAAGGCCCCTGATGGCCTGGGAAGTTGCCCTGGCTATTCCCAAAAGAATGAGCTGGGCCAGCTGCTCCTGCCTCCAGCACATCCATCATATGGCGAGGGCAAGTTGGGAAGGAGGAGGCAACATTGCCCTTGGTATAGCAAACATGCTGCGAGGTCTGCACTGGCTTTGTTCCTAGCCATGTGTGAGAAGCAGGTTGATCAACAGCACACAGCAAGGAGAGCTCCTGCATGGTCCTTCAGTCCTCATCCTCTGGGGGTGAGCTGCCTTCGCAAGTGGAGTGTGTCTGCTGTTGCTGGATCCCAGTGTTTGCTGCCTACATACACCTTTTCCCTTTACTGGGATTTAATTTGGTCAGCTTGCCATGGAGATAATCTTTCTTGAGGACTCCAAGGAGAAAGAAGCCCTTCTAGGCAGAAAATCTCGGAGTTACAGCAAACAGCCATAGGTCACAGAGGGGAGCAGAGACAAACCAGACAGCAAATGGGAACAAGTCTGAGGGGTCATTCTTGCCATCATAAACTAAATAGGTTGTGAAGGGACAAACCAGAGGATTTTAACATAGAAACACTGCACAGAAAGACTGGCCAGGTTTTAATCAATATAGATGGGCTAGGTAAGAAATGGAGAATCTGAAACATGCAGCAAGACTAAGAGCAGGGCTGCACAGACTTAATGTAGACCAGAGCAGTCAGCACTCACAGGTCAGTGGAGCAGGAGGCAGTCCAGTACCCCTTTTCCTTGTGCAAATACAGTTACCCTGAGCAGCTGTAAACATGAACAGATTTGTCTTCATTGCAGTTCTTGTCCCTCTCTCAGCACTCATGCTGTGTGTGTCTGAGCCTGTGGTTCATGGACTTTACTACCGTGTATCAGAGACATGCACAGCCATCACAGCACCAGTAAGAAATGTAAAGTACAACCGCACACACAGTTCAGTGATTACCCTCAGGAATATGTAGCTCTTTAGAAAAGGGGCAGAAGATGATGCGTGGACTCTCCCAAGCACAACTTTCTAAGCTTGTCACTTCCCCCCCCAGCCCAGAGGCCATATTTGCCCCTGGGCAAGTACCTTGCATCTAAGGTACTACTCTGTTTCGGAAAGTGAACCCCAAATGCACAAACCAGACTGTCTAGCAACTCTGCTCAACATAACATTAAGGTGGTTAGAATTTGTCTGAGACAGTGATCGTGTTTACTGGTACTGCAGGGTATTCTGGTACCCCTGAAAATACATCTCTCTCTCTTCTATCTGCAGGAGGAATACCTGGGCAGTGGGTCAGTCATGCCATGGGTGCAGACACCTACAGAATGTGTGTACAGTGACTCTTTCTCAGGCCTCATCCACGGGCCTCCTCCAGGCTTTCAGAGAGTCCCTACATGCCCAGCACAGATGTCAGCCAGCAAGAGTGGGCAGACAACCTCTAGCAGAACAACATCTTACACCATAATCACCTTTGGGTTTCATTTTTAAGCCATTTAGTCTCATCAATTTTCAGCTAGACAAAATGCACCAGGTACCAGTATATTTAGCTTTTCTTGACTCTGCCCCAGAGGACTTTGCAAGCTGACATTGGAGTTGCCCCTGATATGTATTTGGCCAGCAAAAAAAAAATAGAAATCACAAGCAGGATTTTAAACAAAAGGTGCCAATAGCCTTAGAAAGATGCATGACTGACATCACATCAAGAAGATTTTGCTACGCATTAATCTCAGGCTGGTTTGTTATATGTTGAATGACAGCAGTATAAAGGATACTCTAATTTAGATTGAGGATGACTAAAGTCTTCTAGGGTGCAAAGGCATCCCCCTTTTCCATCTATGAGTTTGTGAAGTCTGGCCCTATGCCTGGAAAGTTTCAGGCCAAGAGCTGACTTTTTTGGAACATGAAAGCCTATGGAAACCAGGTTCTCAAATACCCAGCAATTTCCTTTCAAGGCTTTCACTTCTAATAGAATCTTTTCAAGACTAACAAAAACAGCATAGTCCATTGGGAATTTCATCCCAAAGTATGCATTTGTTTGTTTTTTCAGCCAGAAACTTGGAAATCAAGTGGAATCATTGAGGAAATAGCAGACCAAACACAGAGATAGACGGTTGGGCAAAGCAATAATATGATAACCTTATAACACAAGTACTTAAATTTGAAGAAGAGCATACTCTTTAGACCAAACAGGAGAGGGGTATTCTGCTTTAAGGCTATGGAATGGATACCTCTCTCTAACCCAGTCTGTAAGCAGAACCATGTAGAACTGGAGCTCTGACGAGGACCCAGTTCAGCAAATGTCAGTATTATTTTTTTTATGCATAAATCACCAAACTCACATAGTACTGTGCTTTCCAGATCTGAACATTACGCTTATAGAAGTCTTTCAGCTCTACACACATTAGTAAGAGCACTTGGCCCTACCTTCCAGGGTCTCACTGCAGTCCCTTGCCCTAGCAGCTGCTGTGCTTGCAGGCAGGCTTGCACTCACTGTGAAACCATAGGACTTTCATCCTGCAGGTTTTAAGCCATTCTGTAAACAAGACCAGAGGCCAGAACTACCTTCTGCTGCTCCATTTCCCTCCCTCCCGCTTCTTCCTTTTCTTCCTGTTTATCATTAATAATCACCTCACCTGAAATCAGATCTCTAAATGGGAGAGCTGTGTAAATTTGCCAGCAAGCCAGTCCGAACAAAGTTATTTTCTGTTTATGACTGAGGTGTGAGCTGGGTGGGGAAAAGGATCAGATGGGGAAGGCAGCAGTTTATAGCAAGGAGAGCATCTGTAATGCAAAAATAAATTTGCTAAAGCCCCCTCCCCAAATTGTACTCACCTACCTGGCAGCTCACTAGTCACCCTGCCCTTTCCTCTTGTGCCTTTGAAAAATGTTTCACCAGGAAAATAACCCCAAAATAGGTTTATTTCTATTTGAAAATCATTATCACAATTTAATTTTTCAAGTTGCACTGCAAGCAGCTATAAGCCAAGCATAATAAGAGAAATTTCACATCTTATGTTGTGGGGCATGTTCAATCACAGAAGGAGCAAAAGCGTAAAGATTCAGGGCTTGATTTTCCTCAGCACCTCAGTGTCAGTGGTGCCTGTGCTGTGAGATCTCTGCCCAGAGGTTTGCAAACGTTAGTGAAGGGTGGGTACTCTGCTTTTCCCAGCAGCTTTGCTGCCCAGGGACCCTCTGCTGCAGGTGGGAGAGCCAGAGCAAGGCACCAACACTTGCCCTGCCTCTGCTCTGCCACTGACTCTGGCCAAGCATTTTTCTGCTCATTCCTTTCTTAGCTAGTGCTGGTGCCAAGGAATTCCTCCCAGTTGCTCTAATAACCATTCCCCACACAAAGCAGGCAATTGCAGTACTTGTTTAACCCCAAAGGCCAGTAAAGAAAGCACCCTCTGAATCAAAATGGTCAGAGACAGCTCACTTGGGTCTGATGGGGACATGACAGATGCCAGGAGTTCACATGCCAGCAGAGGGTGGTAGGCAGCATTCAGCAAGTCTTTGGATGCTTGGCTGTGAAGTATTTTGTGCATGTGCCTATCTACCTCTATGGGAATTGGTTTTTCTATGCTCCTTGATGGAATAAGTACAGGTGTTTGTACACAATTAAACACAGTCCTGCTGTTTGAAATGACCCTGCGATGGAGGCAGACTCACACAGAGCAACCTAAGAGAGAAGAAGAAAAGAAAAATTTTCTCACATCCCTGGATGTGTCTGAGTCCAGCTGTTTGTAGCAAGGCAGAAACCTACCCTGTACTGCTTGCAGTCTCTCAATTATTTATGTCAGAGCTGAGCAAAATCCATGGCCTTTTGGTTGATTTTTTTTCCCTTCCCACTGCTGCAGAATTGCAGTGACACCACTGAAGTCAGTGTGCTCGTGGCAGGCACACAATTAACATTGCAATGGGTATCAGATCTCTCTTGGTGGATGTAGAAAAGGCATTTTAAAATCTTGGCAAAGGAAAACAAAAGCAAACAGACATGAAGTATTGCTTCCCTCTCCTGGGACATGGCTGCTGAGGCCAGACCCTGGCAGAGCAGCATTGTGCACTGGGTTTGGCTGCAAACACACCGACAGGCTATTTTTACACTTATTTCCCACTGTTAAGTTAGTTTGCTCCTGAACTACCAAAAATACTGTAATGCCAGACATGAGTCATGTGCATGGCCAGGACCAGGAGCCTCTCCAGCCTCTTGCCTCTGCCCCAGGGGTTGCTGCAAAGGTACCCAGAGAGGAAAGGTGGCAGCTGCTAAGTCTGAGAGCAGCCACCAATAGCTGCAATTGCTGAAAACTGCCCAGCCAGGAGCGCTGAGCTGCAGTGTTCCAACAGCCAGAGCTGGGCTTTGTCCTCCCAGCAAGGGAAACTGAGGCACAAATGGAGGGCAGAGAAACAGCCATAACTTGATTAGCCTGCACTAGCCTTACAGGAGAAAGGAAAGGCCACCCCACATAAACAACTTGCACAGTTGTGCACCCCGAGGTGCTCCATCAACCCCTCAGAGCCTCTCTTGGCACCAGCAGGCTGCAGCTCAGACCCATGGGGAGCAGACAACCACCATCCGTGCATGGCTTAGGAAAAGGAGGACAGGATTCACGAGGGATGAAAAACCTCACCCTCCAGATAGAACTTCCAGGAGACTGTGGCAGAGACACTGCCTGAGACCACCAGGGAAGAATCCTGCCTTCTTTTCCCAGAGTGATGCTGGATCCAGCTGGCCTGGGTTAGAGGCAGACCTGCTCCTTTGCTCCTGTGTATGGCTGGGAGGGAAATGAGCTATTTCGATATTTCGGTTTGTGAGTCACTTCAGCAATACAAACTATTAATATTGGTAAAAACAGAGAGAGAGCTGGGAAATTCCAGAGCCTGCAGAGTTAGTTTCTCCCGCCCACTGTTTTCCCTAGAGAGGAGTAAGTGCTTCAAGGCACAAGTAGTCCCTAGCCATACCCGTTAGCCTGGGAAGAGACAGACTCCACCAGGGTCTCTCTCACTGTCCTGGCAGAGGGGCTGTCACTCCTGGTGTCTCAGACACAGGCTGTTTGCATTCCTGCAGCTGGAGTTTCCTGGTGAGCTATAGTAGAGCCAAGTCTACCATTGTAAAGATGATGGCTTTCAAGGATTTTTACCTTCTGAGGGCACTGTCTGCTGAGGACATTGCAGCATTTCCCAGTTGGAAACAACAGTCTCACTGATGTGTTGAAATCCCTTTATCACTGATGATCCCAATACACCTTACACAGGTGCATCAGAAATCCAGAAAAGAATAGAAAAAAAAGCCCCAAAACCAAACTAGGACCAACCTCTACCCCAGGCACATTCACTGTTAACTGAGCTATTTCCTGATGCAAAAGGAAGGAGAGGCACAAAGCAGGAACAGTTGTGTTTTTGAAGAGAATGAGCTGCCACATATGCTTGCCATATTTTTCCTTTCATTTTGATTGGCCAAATATGTCTTTGATGATGAAGGGGAATCTTGGGACTCCTGTTTCCACCTCAAAACAACTTTCTATGTACTGAAAAAAACTCAGAGACTAGAAAACACTTGAGGGCACTAGGTATTTTACCCTAACAGTGCCTGAGGCATGATCAGTAAGGAAAGAGTTGCTGTAATTTAGTAACCTGTGGCAAGCACATATGTTCCTGTGTTCTCTGGGAAAACTCATGCTCTCAATCCCTATCCCTCTGCCATCAGAGGGGACAGTGTATACTTTAAGTGTGAGGTGTTCTGGGTCACAAGACCTAGGGCATTTCTGCAGATCTTCTATTTCTACCATGAAGAAACAGAGTCTGTGCTCCAGAATCATGGCCCAGAGGTTCAGCAAGATGCAGGACACCAGCATGGATGAAGGGCAAGGCAGCTGCTCCATAGCAGTGATAGGCTGGTGTGAGGAGAGCTCACTTCAGTGAGTGAACTCTATGGCTGAGACACAGATAGGCTTATCTAAGGACCTTCAGTGAAGTATTTACCCAGGCAAGCGTGCACCTCTGAAAGCTTAAAAGGAAACATTTCTCAATCTATGTTCACAGGCAAAACCTGTCAGCAGGAAAGCTTTCTTTTAGGGAACTTTTTCATCTCATACATAATCCCACAGTTTGAGCTGCAGTCAGAAATCAGAGTGATACCTGGCTAGGAAACTCCAGTGCAACCTCCGGTGCAGTGAAAAGGGAGGTCCTCTGATGTGCAGGAAAGGGGAAATTTGTTGGAGAAACAGATAAAACTTGAGATGAGTCCTATCCCAAAGGGCAAAGCACATTCACAGAGTAAAGATCAGACAACTTCCAGCATGGGCAACATGCTCTGCCTGTGGTTTCTTAAGGAATGGGAGGAAAGGGGAAAAGAGCATTTTTTCAGTTCCTGGCTCAGGTTGCTGAAGCCAATAAAATTCTTGTTGCTGACTTCCATGCAGCCAAATAGGGTAGGTTGGTTTATGTGAACATGTAAATGCCACTCCTGAGACTGTGAAGTACATTTGATGAAAGATTCTAAGCCAGCTAGAAGCTATTTATAGACGACTCCATAACCAAAGACCTGGATCTGCACATTCCCAGTCTCTGGGAAAGTTCAGGTCAAATCTGAATTTTGTTGTCTCAGGCATGCATAAACCTAACCAGCCACAGCTGCAGCCAGTGTAGGGTTTTTGTCAATGCAGAATAAAAATGCCCAGAGCCTTGGCTGCAGGACCACTTTTGTTCATCTGATCTCTTCTTAGAGCCCGAGCCTGCTTTTTGAGTAAGAAGCAGATGGAAGAACAAAAAAGAGTGAAGGCCACAAAACCATACTGGGTGACTATTGTCTTGCCAGCTTGGGGTGCAGAGTGAGAGCAAGTCAGGCTTTTTGTCAGAGCTCCTGCTTCCATGAGGGAGTAGCACAGCTCCAGGCTGAGGATTTCAATTCCCATTAGCAGCACAGCCAGTTGGAGCTGCCCCGAGGGAAGGGGATGCCTGGCTCAGCCACCACGCAGCTCCCATCTGCTTTGCTGCGATGAGTTCACGTGGCTACCAGACCCCCAAAATTCAGTGCCCACTGTTTTTTGCAGATGAGGCGCACATGTGCTCAGGGGATCGTGTGTGGGTGCAAAGACCAGCTTCCTTTCCCCTTGCACACAGTGCTGTGGCTGCCATGCTGGGCACACTGAGTGCAGGGCACAGCTCAGCAGCTTTGCAGCAGCCTTGATTACCCATAATTGCAGCCTGCTTGGGTTGGAGATTTTTGTGGCCTACCCCTGTTGACCTTCTTGCCTTATGTCCACCAGCCCTCCTGCCCTCCGCCCCCAATCCTCAATGGAGCTGGAACAGATACAGAGGAAACATTAGAAGCAGGGAGGGACTGAAATCCGTAGTTTTGTCTGAAGCCTGGTGACTCCAGTGTTTTCAGAGTTTTCCCACGGAATTTCTCTATTAAAGTCTTGAGCTCTGACATTTTATCTCGCATGGATTTTACGTTGTGTCTACATGTTCTATGACTTCTCTTCAAGATAGCAGCAATTAGTTCAGACTCTGCCCCATGTGATAATAAACATCTGAGCCCTGACTCCAGTTCAATTTACTCAACATTTCTATTCAGTTTCAAAAAACAATGCCTTACCTTTGAATTAGGCAAAGATCAAAATTCCCAGCCTAGAAACATGAAACTGAAGCACAAAACGTACCCTTGTCTCTAAATTAGTAGCAAGTTGAGAGTGGTAACTCTGACAGCCTAACTCCACATTCTTCTCCTGACCATTAGATGGCTGAGCTGATCAGAAGGAAGATAGAAGCTTATCCCCTCTTAAAATGACCCTGCAATGAAATCCTTCGTAGTGTTTAACCAGTAAGCACTTTTATTGTTGATTCTGAAGCCATTAAGACTACATTATGTTGGATTATAAGATTTTGGCTACATCTCCCACATCTGCATGCAGGCATTACATTTGCAAGGTTTTCTCAGAAAAACAGAGCACGCGCCTAAAATGCATAAAGTTACACGATTATAACATGGAAGCAGCATGTCAGTTACAGAAATTTGTACCATGTGTACCAGTAACAAACCCACACCCCCCATGTAAAGCTTCTCTGTCCCTTAAAAATCTTATTGCTTCCTCTGTCCCTCATCTCCATGTCCCAGCTGTGTATCAGCCCACACCCCCACTGTTTCTGAAAAAACTACATCTTTCTAAACAAACAAAAAATTAAAAAATCGAGTACAGTACATTTTTCCCCATAAAAACTGAAACATTTCCTAAAACATTTCTCCCTCTCTAGCCTTCTCCTCATCCCCCAAATGAAAATTCTATCGTAATCTACACATTTGTTCAAGCACTGTTATATGTTAGGAATCTCTACTGCATTATTCAAAAGTATATCAGTAACAAACTTCTAAAAAAACTAGGATGACCCAAAAATTCCCCTTACCCCAAAACTACAGAGAACTGAAAATGCTATACTGCATTATCACACTTGCATGCATGTGTCCTGAGCCACCTCTATTTATTCACCTTGAGCCCCTTTTAATAAATAACTGTCCAGCAGTAACATCCAGAAGTGTGCTGTCTCCTCCAAATTAAACTCTATATTTACAGAAGTAGGGCTGTTTTCTCAGTGAAATGTTTCCATAAAAAAAACCCAAACAAACCACAACAAAACAAAGTAACAACAATAAAACCAGCAACAATTAAAGAGAGAAAGCATATTACTGAATGTGTTGTCTGAAGACCAACAGGAGGAAAAAGCATTAGGAGCACCAAGTGCACATGCATTTGAACTGGTACAGTTCATGAAATGCCATTCATTGTTACACTTGCCCTTTCACACGAAAAACTGATTCTTTTCCTTTCTTTTTTTTCTATTTAGGACCGTCTGCTCTGCAGGCCACTCCCACAGATGGCAACACATGCACTAAGGTTGAAAGATGGCCATAAATATGCCTTGATCAATGTGGTTCTGTTATCAGGTTTAAACACATAGAGTTTCTCTCCCCGCTGCTTTGCACCTTGTGTCATTTCACATCTGTACTAAGTGTGAGCCCAAGGTCCCCTGAATCCACATTTTCCTCTAGGATTTGGGGAGACATTAGATATTCACTTTTTGCAAGTGTCAGATGATGCTATAAACTGGAAAATACATGGGAATCATCCCACATGAGAACATTTGTCAGCAGTGTAACTACTATAATCACAATTGACATATACAAGAATGCCAAAACAAACATTGAAACATCAAGCCAGTTAGAAGAATTTTGTCCCTTCATTCATTTTGAGACAGTTCTCAGCTGATAGACACCAATATTACTGCCTTGATTTCATTTGGCCTATTTTGACTTATACCAGGTAAGGATCAAGCTCAACAGACAATAAAATAGCAACCAGTTTATCCTACTGTGCTGTTACAGCACCTGAGATCTCTGCAAATGGGTACATTTCTAAACCAAGGACCTTTCTGTAGCCAGTGCAGCACATTCGCTGCTCTCATCTTTGCAAAGGCAATTCAGTTTATGGCAAAAAAGTTCACTTTCTCTTCCTGCTTTACTGGCAAACTAAACCTGCAGCACTCCTGTCACGAAAACTGCAGCCAAAAATTGAGTTACACACCAAATGCTTAAATTTTTTACAGTGAGAATGCAGGAAACTCCATTTATGCCAAATCTAATTCTCAAATCCATAGTGGTTCCTGCTTTATCATACATGCATCTTCACCTGGGATTTGGCAAAGCCTAAACTGTTCCTGTTCCTGCTGCACTTACATGTTGTGCAGAATTGTTAGTATGTGTTACCCCTGCAAGACTGTATATTCCAGCAAAGAAGAATATTCTCCTTAGCTGCAAACAACAGGCATGTTGGATGTGTGACTGTGAGAAGCCCTCCCTAAGCCAACACCTCCACTGTCACTGGCAGGGAGTCAAATTCTACCAACATTAACATCAGGGCAAATTGCCAACTCTACTCACCTCTCCCAAGATCTGTACAGGTGCAAGACAAGACAAAATCTGGCTCTCAGGCTTCTTCATTAGCTAAAGTTAACTCTTGACCCACCAAGTCACTGCTTCAATCTCACTGCTGCCTGCTGATAAGAGACTCGGCATCTACAGAGCAGTGGTCTGCCCCAATCCCACAAGCAGCTAAAGCTTTAATGCTCTGTTTTGTCCCCGCGTGGGAATAGGTTTTATTGCCCTCTGCTATTTCAATTTCTAGCTAGCATTTGCTGGCTAATTATTCTTATACAACCAACGTGAGAAACTGTTAGGTTCACTGTACACACACATTACAAATGGTCTTAGACCCAGCAAGGTTACTTCAGGGTTTCCATATTGCCAGCATAATGTCCATCTATGATCTCTGCTTGTGAAGTACCTTCCCCCACCCTTTCCCCTGACCTCTCCCTGCAGTCATCCAGTTCCTTTCACTGGGGTCAAAAGCAGAGTTTCACCAGAACTGCAGTGGAAATTTGAACTTGTTTCACTTTCACCTTTCAACTGAAAGAAACAGAGATAGGTGATAACTGTGTGTCACACTGGCTGCAAAAGGCCTTTCCTTTCATAGGAGTGCAACTCTCAAGAAATTTTTGTAAAGCAAGAGAAAACAAACAAAACCCTACACAGTTCCCACACATGAACACAGGCACACACACACACATACATACAGTCTTCTCTCCCTTCCAAACAGAAATCCATTCTTAGGAACCAAATTATGCAGACCCTATTCAAGTGTCTAAAAAGAATGAGGATAGGGTTGAGTGCATCCCAATTCTCCTTTCTGATCACAATGAAGTCACAGGTCAGCAAAGTACTTGGGCATAAGGAAGTTTCTCTTGACCTGCAGGACATTTTAACACATGCAGAAGTGCTTTGCTGGCTCAGGCTTAAATTAGGAACAGCTCCAAGGCCAGCTGGCACTCACAATCATGATTCCACTACCTGCACCAATGTACATGAGGTAAGAGCCAAGCTCAAGAGAGCAGAGCAGTGCAAGAGGAGAAAGAGGCTCTGTGGTTCTTCTGAGTTATGTTTGACAGCCTCAGCTGCTTACACACGGCAAGTCACAGTGATCAGCATAGACTGATGAGAGCTTGGTGGTGTTCTGCAAGTGGGCCTTCCACTGGAAACGTTAAACTTGATTTCTGTTTGTACCAGTACAACTTTATATGCCTGTAACAACTGCATAAAAAGGTCTTAAATCTGGAGCAACTGCACAATATACAGTTAGTGCTTTACCCTAGACTTATGTGCCAATAACTGCTGTGATGTGTTACACACCCACACACAGATGGAGAAATAGGTATATTTCTCTGTCATAATGCAACATATCATTATTTCTACAACTATCCTAAAAACACAGCCAGTGCCAAAGCAGACCTGCATAGGTTCCTTCTCCAATACAGTAGGTAGTGGTGGAGAAAAAGCAAGCTCAGGTGTTATTTTGATTCACTAGGGAATGCTCTGGGCACAACCCACTCAGGTATTGCTTAGTGAACACTAATAAAGGGCTGACCCACAGTCCCGCGTCATGAATTCCCACCTCTGTGTGGGCGCTCCCATTGCTTTCTGATGACACCCAGAATTGAGGCCATGGGAGAGCAGCCAAGCATATAAAACAGGGATAAAGCTCATACTAAGTCTTCACACCATGCATCTCAGCCGCAGGTAGACTGCAGGGTTACAAATTAGTGGGATCTGAACTGTCTAAAGAAAGAGCTGCTCAAAGAGGAATTTATGTTTGAATCACAAAAGGATCAAATTCTTCTTGGCAGTAAGACCAAAATGAAATTTATCCAATCAAATAGCAATAGAATCAGTCCCTCAATGCTGCTGATATAAATAACACATGCTGTTTGCTTACCACAGCGTTTACCCTCAAATTCTGTGTACGTTTGCTTCATTTTGGACTACGCTTTCTGTAAATGAAAGCTAAACACCTAGCAAAATTCACTTTTTCACTAAATTCCTCTGAACGTTGGACAAATCTGAACCCAAGACTTGTACGAAGTCTGGATTTCTAGATTGAGTATCCTGCCTTCAGTGGTTATCCTATGCAACCAAGTCTACACATAGAGATGGCAGGCCCAAAACTGATTTTTCCAGGTGAAAAAAAATATATCCCTCTTCTGTGATAGATTACTGAGCTAGATTATTGGCACATAGTCTCACGTTACGTCATTATTGTTATAGGCTTCTTAAAAATTCCATGGAAATTCCACCTGCAGAACCAAAGGCAGAAAGTTATCTTTGCAATTGCTGACCCATATTAACATCTGGATGCAGTACTGTTGAGGAAAAGAAAGCAAGTTCCTCAATGAACTATGTTGAACCAACTTGCAGGTGGCAGCTATCAAAGCCACTGATGCACGAATACTGGCTAAAGTTATTAATGAATGATCTGACATACCAAGTCAGACAAACGTCATATCTAAATAGATCTTCAAATGTATACACAAAAAAGCTGCTACTGTATCTAGATGATCATTTTGGTTTGTTTCTATACCCCATAGCTCTGAATCTATCCACTGAATGTTTACTCAGCACGTGTGGTATAAATATGTTCATACACTAAAGTTGACACTTGGCAATTTTTTTTTTCTTTTTTTCCTCATTTTTTTCCTTTTTGCTGACCAGCAACAAATTCTGATATCTTTAACTGTAAACCAATACTCAATAAATATGCTGTGTTCAGCAAAGAGACATGTTTTGTCAATCAGGTCTTGCTGCACTCTAAGCCATGGGCTGCGGGGGTGGGCGGGAAGGAGGAGGTCCAGGAGGGGCTCGGGATGGAGGTGGTCCAGGAGGTGGCTGCCTGGAAGGGGGTTGCAGAGACACAGGAGAGGAAGGATTCCTTGGAGCATTGTTGAGGGGACCGTTGTCGCGGCACGGCAGCTTCGGTGGTGGGCTGTGAGGGGCAGAGGTTCCATCCGATTTCACACGAGTGAAGTTTATGCATCTTCCCTAGAGGTGAAGAAACCATCATTATTGAAAAGCAGGTATTTTGACTCACCAGCAGCTAGTCAAAGGGAGTACAAGCAGAGGGGCCAGGCTACATTTCATCCAGTATCATTGACTGGGTCCCAGATGCGACGTTTAAACCATGCTGTATTAAAACTTATACTTTCCTTGATTTTCAGAGCTCCTGCCTATAGATAATAGCCTAGGACTGTCTTAAACCAAAAAGGACCACATTGGGACTGTGCTCACATGTGCTCTCTGCTCTGCTACTAGAGCTATGTAGAACATGCCTAAAGCAACAGCTCCTCGCAAGTCATGCTTGCCTGGGTGGGATTCCTGACTGACTTGAAAAAAAGTCATATGGGATTATACCAGAGCAACAACATTACCATTACCATTATCTGTAGCTCTCATATTCACCGTGATCCTAGCCTGGCTAATGTCTGTGCTTTGAACATTACATTGAGATAGTACATCTGTCTTCTGTGCTCCAGTGTAGATGTGGCTTCCCTCAGAAACACCAACAAGGTGGGGGACCTGCACAGAGGGCTCTCCAATGAGCGTGTTTTCAGGATGGATGTGGGATGCAGGCAGGCAGGACCTGATGGGAGCACCGTGGGTGGAGATGTTAAAACAGGAGTAGCTTGGGTTTGAAAAAAAACAAGCACTGAGGTGTCCTAGTCCACTAGGGGCTAAAATGTCAGGTTTTCCTTTAGCCAAAATAAAGCTTTGCATTGGTTCCCTATTGGTTCTGGAACACTAACCAAGTTCCAGACAGGAAGAGAGAGAGAGACAGACCTCAAAGACCACCTAGCCTTTCCTGCTGGAAGCAGCCAGAGGCCCCTGGGTAATGCAAAAGCTACATGGCAACCTCAGTGAGACACCTCAGATAGGTTCCACACTGGGATCAGCAAACTAAATTCAGCTCAAGGTTACGACAACATCCCCCAGGCAAATTCAGGAGAAGGATTCCAAATATAGAAAACTTATCTCAGAGCTAAGCAGCTGTACATCACGATCCTCCCCAGCTACCAAAGGCTGTGGCAGCAGGCATACAAAAACTCACACCAGTCAGAGATTGCTCTTGGCTCAGTGCTGCCTGGCATGAGAAACTCTAAAGGTGTTTAGGGAATGGGTTGAGTTTCTGTGGTAAACTCACAAATCACAATTTCCTCAGGAAACCAGGCAAAAGCCATCACAGCAGAACCACAACTGTTTTGTTCAGTGACTTCCAATGCCTGCACTTTTGTTCGGGAAAACTATTTCTTTAGAGAGGAGCATCACTTAAGTCTATTGCTTCTCTAAAGAAAAGCAAGCAGCATTTCAAAAGAAGCTTGTGTAAGCTCCACAGCTCAGAAAATGATTCTACAAATGTACTAACATCCAAAGGGTACCACCCTACCACCACTTACTTGGACTGAATATCTCTGGGCTTTCAGAGCTCAGCTGCAGGCATGAGTCGTTTGAATGGGCATGCTGTTGCCTGCACGAGACACTAAGTAGTTCTCTGTCCCAGCTTTCAGAATCACATTTCACCTCTACACTTAAACAACAGCATCAATGAGTAGGATAAAACACTCTAAAAATCCAGGCTTGCTATGGCAGACTTCGGTTATGAACCGAGTTCGCGGCAATACTTTACTGGGGCCAAAGCCTTTTCATGTGGGCAAAAGCCAAGGCCTTGGTTACTTCTGCAACAAAAATAAACCATTGGGTCAAAGGAAACAAGCCAGTGCTTTGCTCTGCTCCATCACAGAACTCAAGTCCTCACCAGCATTGCAGCAAGCAGCCATCCTTACCAGGTATTTGTCTTCTGCTATGCTCCACTGTATTCAAAGCACACTTGGGACATTCAGCAGTGTTTACTGACATGCAGTGAATGTTACAGATATATTTAAGAGCCGTACATCTAATTCATTTAATGATATTTATATATTGTGAATTTAGAGCAGCTAAATAATCATGCAGGATGAAAGAAAAAAAAAGAAAAAAGTCATAGGTGCTCAGATAATATGCACCATATGGCGAGGGAAAAATTTAAGACAGAACAATCTCCCTCATAGTAAATGCAAAAGTAAATGCAAAGCTGCAAACCCAACACTAGTGCTTTTGCCTACAAGTCTTTCCTGCCTTTCTGTTGTGTCTCTCTCACAAACATCAATTCCAAATATATTCATAGTCTATAATCAAAGGGGATCCCATAAATCTGTTTGCATTACTTTCACTTCAGTTAAAGTGATAGGCGACGTCAAACTGCTGCCAGTTTCTGCCACACTCACTGATTTGTCAGACAGATGGGTAATTTAAAGGCCATGCGCTGCATTGTGTCATGAAAAATACGGTTGAGTTGGGAGAGTCTGACAGACAGAGGCTTGGATGATCGATGTATGTATTGTGACACTTCCCCACAAAAGATTATCAGTGTTAGCCTACAATCTCATATATCAAAGACTTCTGGTGAATACTGGAGCAAATCCTCCTGAGCACTTCAAGCGGCCATTGATAAAACGAGGCCGAACTCTAAGCCAGTGTCAGGATTAACAGCTGAAAAGGGATAGGGAAGAACAAATGACAATAAATCATAAGTGATAGTTTGAACTTATCAAGTGTATTTTGTTAAAGGATTTCTAGGTTGAAAAATTAATCCCTCCACACATCACAGTTTCCTCATAACAGAGTGCCACTGTTATTCTGCCGAACACGCGTATCCCTCTGGGGTTAGTTTATAAAAAAATCCAAGATGTTTCTCAAATAAACATGCTAACCACAGGATTTTTAATATTCTAAGCTTGAAAGAATTAAGTAATTTCCTCTCCAAAGGCCTAAAAAGGCTTTCAAACCCTGGGAACATGGACAGAAATTAGGTATCCTGCACACTTATCTCTGCTCTTCCTGCACAGAGGATTAACAAGGATTAAGAAGCCACCACCACCACCACCACTTTAGTGGTAATAATATATATTTTTATAGCATGGAACGCACTAAGTGTTTCAGTGAAGGTGTCAGAGTCATAAGGTGCAGCAATACCAGGGTGATCTCAGGAACAACAGCTGTCAGGAGCTGCTTCATTGTTTTCTGGGAGGCAGATGATCTGTGTAAATCCAGTTCTGTCTGGTCTGGCCCCACTCCCCAAGCAGCGGCGCTCAGATGGTGCGACCTGCACCGCGTACTGTCATTCAGGCACCAACCGAAGGTCAGCCATGTGCCATATGGAGTTACGCCCTTACTTCAGCTCACATCTGCACCGTCTTCCTAATGCACAATTATTTTGCCTCCCCATATGTCCATCCACTTGTTAGGCTCTTGTTATGCTGCTTGCCAAATTGGCTTTTCAAAAAGTACAAATACTGAAGCAGTGGGATCTGCCCTTGTCTCGACTCCAGCTTTTATCCCAGTGTAACAATCACATGTGCGATTCAGCCACTTTGTACTTGTAGGCAAAGTCTCCTCGACCACCTAGGATGTGTTTTTGTGTGTGGTTTAAGGAGGGGGAGGAAGGGAGGAACCTCCTGAAAGCCACCGCATCGTGTTGCTGGGCTATCTTCATCACAGGGCTCAGTACATAACTCCCCAGCACTCATTTCCCCAAAATCTTTAGCTACTACTCAGCAAGTTTTCAATTGACAGAATGACTTAAAAGAATCCAAGCAATTCAAAGGGTGCCATGGGGAAGTCTCTTCACCCATGATACTAGGAGCATTTCAGAAAAAAGAATTTTAAAAATCCAGGCCATCTGCTAGAAGCTGTCCCTTTTCTCTCTTCATTTTAGTACATGCATTGGTGTTTAACAAAAATAAAATCCAGTTTCATCTCTGTGCATGTCAGTACTCGTATACACAAAAGTATGTCACTTTCTTATTTTTAGCTACATTAGTTAACCTATTAAAAGACATTCTTCCTGTAATAAATTTTGGCTGATTTTCCATTCACTCTTGGTTTGGCTTACGGAGTCCCAGTGCTGCAATTTGGATTTGCAGAGGTGGGTATCTGACTGAAAAATTAGTTGGCTTCACTTAGTTTACTGAATTTTCTTGTCTTTGACCTTGTAAGGATACGATACTTGCATTTTAAAATGGATTAAAATAAGTCCTTTAAAATTTAAGCATGGCCATTCAAAACTCTAGACCACCAAATTAAAAACAAAGTTGCTCCCAGTAAGGAAGTATTAAATTATTATTTATTACTGTTAAACAAAAATATTGTTTGGGATGCTGAAATCCAAAATGAACATGATTTCCTTGGGCTCTCTCTCTAATTCTATGTGTGTCATGGGGATGAGTCTGCCAGCTTCCTATAGACCTGGTTCATCAGCACGTAGCTTCACTTCCTAAATATCTATCAATAGTTCAGTAAAAAATGTAGCTCTAAATCTCAAAAGAATAGATTCAGGATTTTATGCTACTTACAAAACCAAAGAGTGAGCATATACAAAAAGTCATTATCGCTTTAGCTAAGTGAAGGCTTTGAGTCACACACCCAGAATGCAACGGGATGTACACCTTTAAGATCAGTGACTTTTGGAAAAATTGAATCTTGGCAAAATTAGGGATTGCACTGTCCTCTAATAAAGAACAAGAGCATTCTAGCAGAAGCACCTACACAAAGTATCCTAAACCAGCCAGTACGGGAAACCCATTTAGCAAATTTATTTATCAGAGGTAGATGATGGATACAACACTTGTATAGTGAAAGAGATGAAGCAAGGTGGTACAGAGTTCCCAATATTTGAGTTCCCTGGGCAAGTGTCAGGACTAGCAGCTGGCTCCTCAGGAGCCAGGATCTGTGTGCATCAGCCTTTGCCAAGAGCTTCCTCACACTGCACTGCTTCACGCTGACTGTGCGCTCAACATGTCACGGCTCATTAAAACCTTCATGGATTTCCTGGGAATTGCACTGATTACCCTGCAGCATACAGGCTAGAAATTAGTGAGCTGCTGAAACAGTTTGTCACGTAAAACCCAAGGTTGCCTGGTTTCCAGGCACATACGAGTAACTTTTACTAACTCCTGGTCCTACATGTGTGACTCAGATGTCATTTTTATGTTGAAAAATAAAGTATTAGAAGTGTCAGAGATTCCCATATCACCAGTTTGGTGACTGATCATGCTTTCAGGTCAATAAATGTGTAATTCATAATTATTTTCTAATTATATTATTTAATGATTAAATTACAATTATCAAAATTAATTATATGGTGGTTAATTAATCAATTATTTTATGAAATTGTAATTAATTTTTATGTAGCCATTTTAAGTTATTAGGGCTCAAATCAAAACATTAAATATCATCAAGTTAAAATATTTATTTGCATGATAACCTGACTCTCACACAAATCTTCCAGTTTAGTCAGTCCTCTCTTGTACATAACAATTTTCTGGTAATCTGTTTGGCTACTCAGCACTGATGCCTATAATGATGGTAATCCAAAACTATGAAGAGAGAAGAGAAAATGGGTTTGACTGAAGAGAGGTGGGTTTTAAAAGTAAAGTCCAGTAAAGTGGTGGTGCACAAATATGAGAATGTAATTATTTCTTTTTCTGTTGCTTTTAAAAGGGAAAATAAGTTCAGCCCATTCTTTTCCCAGTGTATCATCTGGCCTCTTTATAAGTAAACTCCTATCACTTTTGCTCCCTCCCTTCTATGATGGAGTTATTGGAGGGGAAGGAAATCACTGCACCGTGGGCTGTGAATCACTCATTGTAACAGTGAGGATCCTGCAATGCCCTTAGGCACATCAGATAAATTCAAATAGAAAATTACAAGATGATAATGCAAATGCACAAGGATGAACCTAGCACTAGCAGAAAACTGTTTACAGCACACTATGAGCAAGGTGGTGCCATCAAGAGGTGTAACCTACTGGGCTCGCTCAACGTGCTGCCCATTGCAAAAGGAATTAGAGCTTTAAGATGTGGGAGAAAACCCAGCTTTAAACAGGACACAGGTCCTGACACAGGAAGGGGCAGTGATATTTAGAAGCAGCTGAGGTACATGTGAATCCTTCACCAAGTCCACAAAACCCCTCTAATAAATAAATCTATGCTTTTCCCTTTTTAGCAACCAAAGAACCACCCATAAACCCTGGCTCACTGCTGCAGCACCATGGAGACACAGCACACGAAGTTAATCCCTCCATCACAAACGACTCCCAAGCCCCAAACAATGAGATCCTGCACATGGACCAGGAGCTGAGCACGTGGTGACAGTGACACACAGCTAAGCAATGCCTTGGGCTGCTGACACACTCAGGATAAAACCTATTGTCTTGGCTGAGGCATGGCTGACATTGCTGCCCAAAAAGCTCAGACAAGATGCCTGAGCCCCTCTCATAGAGGCAAAGTGGGACCAGCCTTGTTTTGTAAATAAGCTGGGAGAAGGAATCCTTCAGAGGTCCAGTATGACCTCAGATACCCTGTCTACGAGGTCCAAGTAGCTGAGAAAATAGGATTTATGGGGTGGGGAAGGGATGAGAGAGCACAGGAGCTCTTCTTTTGACACTAAATGTGTGATAATCCCATCCAGGCATCCCCCAGGGACCAGAGGAGGTAGGTTGCTCCAGCAAACTCACAAACAGACCCATGGCATGCACCACACATAACAGCGACAATAAAAGTCATCTTTCGGTTCACTTGCGGGCCAAAGGAAAAGTCAACAGCAACCAAAAGTCTTCATTTTTCAGGTAAAAAAAGCATGTCAAAATAAGTTTAATTCAGGCTTGAAACATGTGTTGTTCATTTCAAACCATCTTTGAGTTTCAGGCAGAAAAGGTGTTTCAAAACAAAAATTGAAAACACTGAGGCTTTTTCAAGGGTACATTTTCAACTTTTGCTAATTCTACTAACATGAATAAATGTTTACAGACTATCTAAAGGAACAGTTTTTAATCAAAATAAAGATAGTAATAAGGAAAATGGTGTTCAATTCTACTGGGCAATTAAAACAGGAACTGTTTAGCAGTAAGATTAATAGCTGCAGTATCCCAGGCTACTGTAGTTTCTTTTATCAGAATACTGAGAGCTCAATACAATCAAGTATTGATAGTTTCCCCAGACACACATCTGCAGACATTATTTCCCAGTTCACAGTCCCAGCTGTGCACAGCACTGCTTCAAACAAGGGATGGGTCTTCTGGGAGCAGTCTGCTCAGTTAGGCTGAAGACCAGAGTAGGAATACACTGAAGTGAAGAGGGCTGCTTCCAACTTACCACTGGAGAAACTGGACAGTAATGAGGAATCTGAGGCAGGAATAGCTTAGCTAGGGAAATGACACTTTTAAGATAGGACCAGTACCCTTCAGCAAAATAAACTTTGAGCTGAACACATCCCTGCCAACCTGCTGTCTCATGTCTGATACAACTTTTTCAGCTCAGGCACACGAGGAAAGAGACATGGAGAACCACCCCAGTATTGAAGACAGAGCTTTTCAACTAATATCCATCAGACTCCATTCAGCAGGGAGCTGCATGCTGCTTCCAGCCCTGCCTCAGCAAGGAAATGCAGCAATGGGCTACAGACACCTCCTGAAAGAATGGCCAGAGTCACAAGATATCTTGCAGGAATGCAGAAAACATCACATGTCTTGGACCTTGCCGAGGCTGTGGCTGAAGTAACGCACAGTGCAGATCCATAACAAAGCCTGTTGATTCTGAGCCCTAAAAAAGTTGAAGTGACAAAGGGACCAGAACAGAGCAACACTGGGCATAACCAAAGTTAAGGCCTATCAGGTACACTTTATTTTCAGTACCAATCTCAAAATGTCCTCATGCCAGACCAAATCCCACCCAAACCTCAGAAAAATATCTTAACCTAAACCTGCACTCACACCATGGGATGTGCTGCCTTCCTCTTTTCCTGACAGCTTTTATGGATGAGGGTCCCAGAGTGGAGGAAGCGAGGAGAGCCACTGTCAGGTCATGTCATCTACTCAAGGTTATGCAGGGGGAAAAAAGGTATTTACAAGTTCAGGACTCGTGACTCACATCCCTTGTTTTAACCACAGCACCACACATTTCCACACTTGAATGCTGACCAGACTAGAATGTGGTTCAAGGCAAAAAAACAACAGTGGTTGGTTTGCAAAAGATTTTCCTCTTTCCTTTGGTGTTTTCAGGGAAGAGGACGTTGCATTTGTCCATCTCCTAGAATGGGGAGGGCTTTGGAGCATAGCAACAAAAGCAACAAACATCTGCTGGGTGCAACAGCCTCAGCCTTGAGGTATTGGTGGCTTGCTGGGAGCAGCAAATTAGGCCACAAAGGCCCATAATTGCAGTTTGAGCAAGACCAGTTAAGTGTCATCATGCTTTCCTGGGTGAATTATTTGACTGTCTCTCAGGAGCAAGCTGGGATTCTTGTGTGCACACAAGGGGAATAGCACAATATTATTCACCTGACTAGGGTACAGAATAATGATGGAGACTCAGATTTCTGGTGGAAATGGTTATTATTTTTCCTTGCCTCAGCCAAAAATCCAAGATGCTGGCCCACCACACAGACATGTTGCCTCTTTGTGTAGAGTCTGGAAACAGATAAAATCATCCCCAATGCTTCTCTGGGTTACTGGCCCATAAATGGCTCTGCTGCTGCCTAGAGCAAGTAGATGGCAAACCCGCAGTTCTCAGCTTCCCCTGTGCTTATCTCACATGGATTTTCTTCTCCTGGGATGGGACTCACACAGTTCATTATCAGTGCTGGAATTTTGATAATGCACAGAAAACCTCTCCTCCCCCAATGTTAAATTAGAGATTGCTTTGGGACACAACCACCTTATTCTGTCTATGAATGAACACACTAGAAAAGCAACTCAAGGACCAAAGTCCTAATGTGGAACTCTCTCTCTGTCCCATTTCAGGTATGCTAGAGACCTAGCACTGTGCAAACACCTCCCTGCCATGCTTCCCCTATGCAGCTTGACCAGGCGGCTATCAGGCATCAGCTCTGCATCCTTTCCATGAGTGCCCCTCATTTTTCAAAGGTTTGCTCAGCTCAGAGTGCCTGGCCACGAGCATTGCAAGAAGGGAGATCACCTGCTGCAGCAGGCAATGTCCTCACCTCTTTAATTTTTCAGCAGCTTATGAAGGTGATTGGCCCCAGAAAGGGTAAGCAAAGGGAAAAAAGCCCCAGGAGCAGGCAGCAGCCGATGATGACTGCAGTCTGAAGCAGCTCAGTGCTCCTTTTCCAGTACCCCCTGTAGCTCTGCCAATTGTTACACGGGCGATTGCAACACATCTCCAAGCAAGAGGCAGGGAAGCCTATTAAAAGCCATTACTCGCTCGTGAAGAGAAGTAATTAGGATGAGCTCCAAACAGCACCAGTATGTGGGCAGCCACCGTGGCGTGACAGGCGGGCGCTGCCCTCACTGTGGGCTGCATTCAAGCTGCTGACCACCTGTAAGCAGCAGCTAGAGAGCAATTACTAGTCATTAATAACCCATAAGCTTGGTGTCCCATGATTCATCTAAGCAGTCCCAAGTGCCTGGCAGAACACTAAACTTCACATCTCTAAGGAAGGTAAATTCTGTGTTCTCATGATTATTTTTGTTATTAGGAAAACTAAGGCACATAGATGTCATGGTCAGCATTACAAGGAATCACTCAAAATTTGAGGGTAATCAGGCCTTCTGAGCTTAACAAATCTATCAGACTAAGAGTGATCACCCTGAAAGGGATGCACTGAGTAAGGAAGCCACATACTCCTCATTTCAAAGGCTGCTGTTTAAAATTCCAGCTGCTACACCTTATTCAAAGTCACACCGTAACTCAAGAGTGGGAACTTGAAAGGATCCAGAAGTTCTGGCTTCTAAAATGACCAGCAGCTCATCAGCTCATAGTTTGTGACATTTTTGGCTGCACAGCATTTTTAATCTCAGTTTCATGGAACAGAAAAAGGCAAAAAGGCTCTCAGACTTTTGTACAACAGCCTGCTTCCAGTCCCCTTCCTCAGGAAAGGGCTTTACATGTACAAACCGCAGGGTAGTACTACTAAGGCATGGCTTTTTCTAAGTCCCATAGGTATAACAAGGGGATAGTGATAGACTGGATTTTTCTATGTTCTCCCTCTCTGCTGCAGCTACAAAATTTTCAGTGACAATAAGGAGATCACGTTTTAAGTCTTTCAAGTAAATGATCAATTCTGCATGAGGGGAAAAAATGTTGGATTTTTAGTCAAGGGTTTTGGTAAACTGAGCCTCTAAGAATTTCCTGTATCAATCAGTATGTGCTGAGAGGCAAAATGGAATGGAATTGCTGAAAGCAGCAACTAACAGACCATTTGAAAGCACCTCCCCTTCCTCTCTGTGTATACTGGGGCTTTCAATGTTGAGCTGCTGCCACTGGTAATGATGCCTTAAATGGCTACCTAGAAACAGAGATTAGACAGGAATAAGAGAATAAAGGAGGCATTTATTTGAAAGTCCTTCAAAGGCCTGGGGGTCCAGAGGCTCCTGTCTCAGTGGATCCCAAGATGGACGACAGGTCACAGGTTCTTCACACTTTTATAGGTTTGGTCTGTTTGCATATCAGCATAAGTTTGCCAATTAAAACTTTAGATAATGATGTAATTTCCCCAAGCTTTCCCCCTCTCCAAGATGAAGGTTTACACTTTTGGGCCCAGGATGGTCTGAGTGTCTTTGGAGAACAAGCCAGAGAGACTTTGTTATGTCTATCCTAGCATGAGAGAGTGTAGCTAACAAGCTACAGGAAACCTCAGAGTTACACTAGCAGTACAGGACTTGAAAAAATATAAAAGTTAAAACCTAAGGCATCAGTAACAGCCCACTTTTGAATGATGAGGCCAAGAGGAAGAGCCTGAAACTAAGCTTTTGCAGAGACCACTGACAACGTGCCCTACCGGTTATTGTGGTTTGTTTGTATGAAATATTTCAAGATAGCCAGACACGAATATATCCCAAACTCCCACTTTTACATCAGCTGCTGCAAGCTCAGAACCCAGCTCAGGAGGACACCAACATAGTGATGGGAAAGTCAAGAAAATCTGAGTATCTTGAGCAACACCTACCCCTATCAGGCCATAGGGACACTCTGACATACTCCCTGTGGCTGGATGAGTAGCGTCCCCACCTCAGAGCTGTTAATCTTTCTTGGGCCAAAAGAGTGACTGCTGGTCCTTTAAGACACAAATTTCCAAGGAAGAAGGGAAGAATAACAGCCTGGCTCTAAGGGGTCCATCACTGGAGCAGTAGCACAAATGCCTGTGAAGGCTTCACCTTTGTGTACTCCAGCAAGGCAGAAAGCCCAGCAATCCACCGCAGAGCCACTGGGCCTTTTTCATTACTTCACTCCTTGCTGATGCTGTCTGAGAGCTCAGCAAAATTCCATGCCACAAATAACAGCCTAGTTGCTAATGATGGGGTAGAGCTAAGTGTGTTTATGCCTTGTTGTCCCATCCTGGTGCAACAGAAATTCCTGCCAGAGGTGACCCGAGGAAGTCAAGCAAGTGACCTTTTACTGAGGTCCTTGCCAAACTCATAAATTTCAATGGTGGTGCTGTGATATGATCTTGAATGGAGACCAAGAGGAGGAGGAGCTGTCTGTAAGAGCCAAGCAAAACACTGTGGGCACACAGAAGAAGGAGCACCAGAGCTTGTGCTTAGCTGGTTTTCTTTAAATAGGCAGATCCAAAAAGCTCCTATGATTTTCACAAGGATTAATACAGTCCTATTCATACAGTCCTGCCTAATACTGATGAATCATCCATCCTGAGATCCTTTTCTTGATAAGTTCATGCAAGACATGAGCCAGGGCAGGGGAACTCTCAGAGCTTCAGCCAGCTCTGCAACAAGGCTATAGCCCAGAGCATGATGCCACCAGCAGCTCAGGTCCTGCAGCATGACAGGAACAGGGAAAGGAGGCTGGAGACCAACCCATTGCTCCCAAAAACAGGACTGCAGGGAACCAGTCTGTCTCATGAAGGGGAGGGGCATGCAAACAAGAACTGAGAGAGAAAACGAGGAAGAAACCACAGAAGGAAATGTAAGGCAATGTCTAGGGCAGGAGTGCAAGCAGGGCACAGGTACAGAAAAGAGCAGGACAGGGAATGGCAACAGGACCATGATGAAGGAAGAAAAATAGATGGATGGACAGCCGACCTGCTCACTCACAGGAAAGGAAAACAGAAACCCCTTGCGGCCATCAGTCCCAAATTACTGCACACATATTCAGCCTGTGTTTCTGCTGCAAGGTTTTCACTGGCACTCTGGAATGGGCTTCCCCACATGAAGACTCAAAAATACACAAACAGTGCTTTTTTTAACTTCACTTCATGATGGGAATGGGTAAGAAGTAATGATTTAAAAATCTGGGACAGCAATACTGCCTTTCCTGTATGGTTTGCAGATCCAAAGAGAAGTGTTGTTGGGGAAGATGCTGAACAGCTGTCAAAAAGTGCAACAGGCTTTTGCTTCCTGTGACAAAGCCATATACATTGGTGAATATACCCAACAAGACTACCACAAAGCTTTTCTACAAGTATTTTTCAGGTTTTTGAGGGAGAGAAAAGCTCCCAAATCACAGTATTCATTTTCAAATTATGAAAAAGTTACACTTTTCAAAAGACTTTCAATAAAAATTGTTTTAATGTAAAAAAATATATATTAAAAAAATCCATTTTCATCTTCCCTCCTACTAGAAGTCTTGTAAAAAATATTTTTCTCCATGTCCTGTGGATGTTCTCTTCTCCATAATGAGTATTTTCATTATGCAGAAAAAAGTAGTTTGCTATAATTTCATCCAATGGCTGCAAAAAGAAACATAAACCCAATCAAAGCGGTAAAAATCAAAAATGGAAACTTTTTTTTTAGAATGGAGGTAAACTTGAAACAGAAATTCAGAAAATGTAACTTCAGTGAATCTTGTTCCAGTGGGAAACAACCTATATCTCTTGTAATCCCTGAAAGTATAAAGGAAATAACTTGTTTGATTCTGGGAACTTCAGATTTAGGAATTTTCTGAGTTACGAATCCAAATGTCACTCCCAAAACAGAGTTAAATTGTGTTCCTTTTGCATTCTAAGCTCTAAGTTTTCCTGAACAACCAAGACAACTATGAAATGACTTTAAAATAAAACACAAAAGGTGCACTTAGACCTCACCAACAACTCTTTCCCCTGCTCCCCCACCCAAATCCTTCAAAACCACACAAACCAAAGCAATCTCTCACTCCAAGTTCACCACACAGTCCCTGGCCTCTGGGTGGCACAGTCTGGAGGAAGACCATGCACCAAGGCACTTCAGGCTGAACATTCATGTCTCCTCAAGCCCAGGCTAAATCCTCTGACTACTGCCAGTGCAGCTGGACAAGGAGCAACCTTGTCCTGTGTGGGCTGGGGCAAGCAGAGCTGTGGTCTTGCTCCTGGGGCTGCCAGAGCTCCAAGCTCTCTGTGCTGCTGGTCACTCCCAGCACTGACCTGATCTCGCAGTTCTTCAGCCACAAGAGAGTGTGCACACGTGTGTATGCTCACTTTGACTCACCTGCACATACAGGTGTATTTATACACATCCCCCACCAAAAACCCAACTTACAAAGAGTCAATTATCCACTGAGGGACTGCTACCAGAGAAGGTACTCAAAGAAAAAATAATAAACTTGCTCCTTTCTGTGCTAGTTTTCTCCATGAAATACAGGCCTGTGATGTCTTTTGTTTTTAACAGCAGAAGGCTGTCTAGTTATTTTCTTGTTTCATTTTCAATATTCTTCAGCTTTAGTTAATTTTGCAGGCCAGGGAACAGAGATGATTCTATGATCCCACTGGATCTGGCTCAATAGGATTCTTTCCACCCTATTTCCCAGATGTACATTTGATTTTTCTTATGTTATCCCTGATACAATAATCCTTCAGCTTGCTTTTTCACATTGCCTCTTTTCAGCTCCTTGTTCTCCCCACAGCAGAGCTGGAAGGCGAGGAACTGAGGATCCCTGTTCTGAGCCAGCCCCCTGCATGTTTCTTGACCACGATGGCTAACAGAGGCTCTGCTGTGCTCTGCACTGACAGAAATGACCCAGCCAAGGGAGTGAAAGGCAGAGGATAGATTCATATTATACAATGTTAGTGCTATCAAAATACAGCTGGACCTAAAGAGCCTATTCAGAAGCTCTAGATCGTGCTTAAAAAGTAAATAAGGTGTCTCAAGCACAGCTGCCTTAAAAATGCAGCTTAGTAAAACATTTGAGACCATTTTACAAAGCAGTATAAGAAGCTGGTTTTGTTCTCTTGGTTTCCTTATGTGTCAAAAGAAAAATGGAAGAGATTAAACTTTAAATACTGATGCAGTATGTTTGGTTAATGACTAGACAAATGACATAAAAATTTGCCAAAAGCAAGAGATGCAACTGACTGCCCTAGTTGATGCAAATTAGAGCTACTTTTAAAGTCTGTCATTAGGTGTGAAAGCTACCCAGGCAAACAAACCTGGGCACCTGCCCCAGTCCTATCCCCAAAAATGCACTTTATGGACCCTATTGCTGTGACTATAATCCCTTCACCTGAGAGCCAAGGTGATGAAATGTAGGGACTCTGCCCACAGGGAACAGAAAGATGCTGTTGTGTCTGCTTAGTCCTCATGTTACAAAGGACCATTGCAGAAAGCAAAACCTCGATGGTGAAACAGCTCAAAGCAGCAGCACTCAATTCTTAGGGAGTTGTCCCCTCAGAATAACAAAATAGAGACCATAGCAGTGCCAGGCTCACACAGGGAAACAGAGAGCTCTGAACTAAGCTATTGCCAGTGGCCCAGGGACAGTACACAGACATCTTTGTGGCTCTGAAAAGCACAAACTCCCTGCTTCCTCCCAGGAGAAAAATCTACTCCTGACCTACTTTTGGCCAATAGACTTCATCAAGGCAGGAAGTACTCCCTGCCTGTGTATAGGAGGTGACTGAGAAATGTGCACAGAATTCAACACCAACGTGTTCTCCATTAACCCTGCTATGATTTGTTTTTTCATCATCTGTACCACTGATGATTTCTCAATAATCACTGAATTCCATTATTAAATCCAAGAAACATTAACAATTTTTAGCTTTAAGGTAATGTGAAAAGAGACTAAAAAGTTTTATTTAAAAAAAAGATGGCTGATTGGGAGGGAAGAGCATTGCTGCTGCTAGTAGAAGAGTGACCTGCCAATACATTTGAGGCACCTTACCTTATCCCCTGGCTGTGGTCTCATAAGAGAAACTTGATCATAGCCACGTCGAACCAAAGCCCACAGCGCATCAAGTTTACCCTGCAATTAAAAAAAAGAAAGACAAGATATCACCAAGAAATGTGGTGAAAATAGCATGAGATTAAACTACAGGTGGGTTGGTACAGCTTTTCTTTATTAAGCTGTCTGCACACACACTGGTCCTGTACCCTTGCCTTCTGTACACTGTTTATCTGGACAATCGGAAGAACCCCAGTGGGGTAACAAATGCCCAACAGTGGAGCCAAACACCCAATATGCAGTGAGGATGAGAGTAGTTTAATGTGAACAACTCCCCTAAGAGGCACAATTAGACAGGTGTCACTTTAAAGTGCTAATCTTACTTTAGGTGTTACAAAAGGCAGAACAAAAGTACAGTACAGATGGAAAGAGAACCAAAGCATGGATAAACAGCCTCAAGAATACCTATCTAGCCAGGCTTTAAATATTCACAGATGCTTTCCAGACAAATTCAAGCACTGTTTAATTGATCTGTGAGTAAATGAGGGGGTAACTCATCCCACAAAGCAGTTTTGGGACATGGCCGTAGATTCCTGGGATGAGCATGGTATGCTGCAGTCTTGACCATGCTAGCCCTGCAGCTTCCTTCTCTGTAAGCAGAGATAACAGCTCCTCCCTGCCTTTAGGGTTGTGTGAGGATACATACATTGAAAGACATTGAAACACCAGATATTATAATGACATATTGGAGAATTGGGGATGAAAATGCGGAGAGACTGAGTGACTTGCCCAAAAATCAAATACTACTGTCTTGTGGCTGAGCTAGGGGGAAAGAGAGCTGGATCCCAACCCAAGCCCTTAGCCACAATGCAGTCAAAGCAACGACAGTGCACTTCATTTGATCCTCTTCTATACTGCCTTGGGATGGCACAAAACATCTGCTCTCCCTAAGGTTCAAGTAATCTGCTGTTACAACCTAGGAAAGAGTACCTGAAAAGACATGAGCTGAGGAAAGGAAGATGTCTGCTCATACCCTCTACTGTTCTCAAAAAGATATGGCAACACAGTGCCAAGTGAAACGCATGTTCCAAAACCAGGCAAAGGTGAGGATTAATGGCCACTTTTCTCAATAGGCTCTCTCAGCTACAAGTGAGAGACTTGGTAAAAGGGAGGGTCAGACACATTACCTTGATTGGAGTGTACCATTTTCGCTGGGAAGGTGGTTTTCTCACATGGGGCTTCTTCGGCTTGGGTTCCCATGGCTCATACTCCTGTTCTGGCAACTTAATAATAGCGTTTTTGGGTTTTTCCAATTTTGCTCCTTCTTCTGTTGACCCCTTGTCTCCCCATCGCACCTGATGTCAGGAGAGCATACTGTAAGAACACATGTCAGCAGTCCCCAACAGCAGATGATTTCCAGAGATATTAATCTAGTTCCCATCAGATGACCAAGTGCTATGACCAAGGAATGAAGTCAAATTTATGAAAGCACCAAACTCCCACTGTAATCAGAAACACACATTTAAGAATAAAACAGTCTCACTCAAAACCTGCTGGAACTAGTAGCCTTTGCATATTCCAGTAATGAAATGTGTGGGAATTCACAGCATCTGGGGCGGATGAGAATCATTAAGGTTGGTAGGACCTCTAAGATGACTGAGTTAACCCAGCACCCCTAAATTGTGTGCCACACCCACAACACCTTTTCAAGACTTCCAGGGATGGTGATTCCATCACTTTCCTGGACAGCCTGTTCCAACTCCTAATCACCCTTTCAGTGAAGAAATTTTTCCCAATATCTAATATTCTAATACCTCATTTTGTTGTCTGACTTAGCTCAAGCAGAAAAGTGACTCTGCATTCAAGAGCAATATATGATCCATGGTGTCACAGTCAGCATACATTCTCAGCATCAAGGATAAAATTCTTCCAAGGACAATGGTTACAGCTATTAAGATGCAATATTTCATCTGCAGTCTTGCAGAAACTTGCTGAGAAGCCTTCACTTCCTCAGAAACCAGGCACTGCATACACAGCACCCTCAAATATAAAACCAGTGTAGCTTTGCCTGAATTTCTTCTGACGAGAGGAATGGTGCAGTTGGATGCAACTGCACCAAAGGGTCTGATTCACTAATTTAAAACTTCTTTTGGTGCTTATTTCTTAACCCACAAATTTTCTCTGGCTCATACTGCTAGATTCATTTAATTATTCATGCAAATGATAGCAGCTTGATGCCTGTCACTTGGACAGCAGGTGCAAATTAGGTGGACAAGCCCTGATTAAATCCCAGTCTCCAGTCCTCCTCAAAAATCACATAAAAACATAGTGGTACAATTTTTAATTAAACATGCTGGGGTTTAAAACACTAAAGAATAAGCCAAATACCTCCATCCTCTTAATTCCACCAACACCTCGACCTCCATAATAAGATGCATCCACGGTTGGCCACTTCTTCTTTGGCAATCCATCTTCATCATCTGAGTCCTGTGGGAAAGACAGGGAGCTATTACTGCTGTTCTCACATAAAAAGCATAGACTGTGGAAAACAGCTGAACATCCTATGGTCCAATCCTCAGATATCTGGCTTTGTGTGTTATGTTTATTTGCTGACAAAAACTAAAGAAGTCTCTTGTCTCTGCAGCTGCAATTTTAACTAGGAAAGCCAGAGAGGGCTGCCTATTCCCCTCTCCAGGCTACTTTTATTCAGTCAAATATCCATTGAGCTCCAAAATCTCTACTGATCTGTAAGCAAAGTGCAGATGAACTGTACACTGTACTGGCTTGCCACTGTGCTGTGCAGAAAATGCAGTGATGAGTTTGCCCACAGAAAGAATTCAATAATTGCACTTTTAGAAGTTAATGTCACCTAACAGAGGAAAAAAAAGCGACCCCTGTTGAGTTTTCTAACATGTGCATCAGACCCTTTGGCATGGCAGCTCTAACCAGTTATTCTACACTATTTGATGCTTTGTGGAGTCTGGTTCAGGCTGTACAGCTTGGAATAGGGTTCACACAGGAGCATTTCACAATTTTCAGGGAGATCAGAACCAGAGCAACTATAAAGACTGAAGATGATTTTTCTGGAACATGTGAGTGCCTGAATCAGGAATTAACTTCAGGTTCATTTTTCTGTTCTTGCTTAACTAAAATGGTTCTGGTTCAACAAGCCTGGGAACACATCTCCAGCTCCATCATCTTGAGGCAAGAGAAGTAACTGGGATTTCTCAGACTCTGTATCATTACACTAAATCGAGGCACCTGAAAGTCACAGCCTGACACTCTCCAAGTACATACATAGCTGAGCAAAAGGCACAACAGGCCTCCTACAAGGTTTCTTCATTCCTCAAATGACTGTACCTCATGCTGATACGCAGACATGCATGCTGCCCTTGGACTGGCCATGCACAGTGCTCTCTGCTACTTCTCATCAGTACAAGTATGTTTCTAGAAACACTACCTGAACTTACTTTTTAATTAAAAGAAAAAGCAAACAAAAAAAATCAAGTTAAATCCAAATACTATAGAGAGACATAAATTACTGTTACATTACTAGATGGCATTTTCTCAAAATTGCCCTACATGTTTCTATTGGAATGGAAAGGGAGTTAAGAGCCCAAAAGACAATAATAGCTTTTTAAAACCATGCTTTTATTTTTGTTTGTAATTACCTCTTAGGTTATGGCTTGGAGAAAGGTATTTCAATCAGTTATTCAGTGACATGTGGTCTCTCAGCTATGGTTCAATGGGTCAGTTCCTCCAACAAGTTCTTTAGTATGGCCAGGCAAGGCTAGAGTTGGCATTTGCATTAAGTAGGAAGGGGAATTTGACTTTGGGTTTTTTATTGTTGTGGTTTAGCTTTTTGGTGTTTGTTTTACCTTTTTTTTTGTTCCTGTTATTTTGTTTTTATCCTAAATTGGGGAAATCAACATACAATGAAGGTATTGTGGTTTGGTGTTGGGTTTGGTGCTGTTTCAGTTAGCTTTTTTTTGAGAGTACAGCAAATACACAAATTTTATCCCATTTCATTCCACATCTAAACCAGTACCCAGTGAACTACATCAGCATTTTTAATTCATTTATATTTGATTTCATTGTGAACCTGAGTATTATACAAGATACTCTGCTTCTTCCATGCAATGCAACAGAGATTCCAAATGTTCATGTCTAACATAACATGCTGACAAGCCTGACTCCACCAGGACAGAGTCAATAGTAACAGCTGATACTTTTCCAGTTGATAAAGGATTTATACCAAATATTCCCTACACTGAACACACAGCAAACCAACATTAACAGCTACCACATGGAAATCTAATGCTTGTGCTTTGGAACAACTCCTACACACCTACATTCAGTTTAACAGTAGCAATACCACATGTATCAGCTAAAGGGCAGGTCACCATAGCTAGGGAGCCAAGAACTAAATGTAATGAAATCCATTATACAGTTACAATTGTTACAATGCACAATTATGACAATCTGTAGTGGATAAGGACCAAGAAAAGGGATGGATAACATCTGTATTCTGTGTTACTCCTGGAGGCTTACATCAGTTCATTCTCTTTGATTGCATTTAAAATTGCAAAGCATCTGCAGCTTCTGCAGAGGTGTGACACTCTCTGAAACCTTCAAATGCAGCACGGCTGCAGCTGCAGGCTTTGTGACAGCACTAATCACACTAACCCAGGATGAATTCTGGAGTGCATTCTGAAGTTAAATTGTCACAGTGCCACTGCTCAGGACAAGTAACAGGATCACATACACACAAATGGTGGCCTCTAGCAACCTCAAAACAGCAGCTGTGGTTGCCTCCTTACATTCGTGCCAAGTTACAGCAAGTTAGCAGTAAACTATAAGCTTCTCTGGTGGGTTAGGCAAATATTTTTCCATCATTTAACTGTCTATGCCTAGGAGAGAAATAAAGGCAGGCGTAAGTTTCCTCTGGAGGTGCTTTTATTTACTACTATTGTTTTCAAAAAATTAGTACAGTGAAACTAAGCTGAGGTCAGGGTCAGTGAGTTACTGTCCCCAAAATTTGAGCCAAATACAACCCTGCCTCAAACAGCTCAAAACCTATATAGAGAAAGGCTAAATGTCCTTCCAAAGGTCACTCTGCAGAAGAGCCACAGCCAGGGCAGGCTTTTGTCTCCTCTCCTGTAGCAAAGCCACAAGAATGTGGCCTTTGCTGTCCCTTTTTCCAGCTGGCAGACTGTTCCTTACTGCCAATCTGGGCTAAACTCCTGCTGAAAACAATGGCAGCTTCACTGGAGGAGGGACAGCTGTTAGCACAGCTTGAGAAGCAAAGATCTGCTTACACACCTGTTTGATGCACAGCAGAAGGAACAAAATACCATAAGAACTGTTGGTCTGTGGATTTTTGAGTTATGCAATTGTTTCCACCCTGGATGGAAGCAGTTTTGCTGTATGTACATAAAGAGGCCAGAAGGCAGAAATATCTGTCCTGACCCAGAGGACTTCCTCTCACAGCCTTGAAGGTGTCATTAAGACACCCACAGGGCTGACATTCCTGGGCAGCACAGCACACTACAATGGCTGCAGACAGTGCCACAGCTCAAAAATAACACACTTACAGGCTCTGGAGGCGGTGGTGGAGGCGGCTCCTTGATCACCTGGAGTAAACAAACAATGGTGAAATCTGAGACAATGGCAGGGTTCATCCACCTCAATACTACATCCTCTCTGCTTTCTTGCCCGTATCACAAATGAGTCACCCTGCTTTATTCCCCCACATTCAATTCTCTCATCAGCCCCACTGCTTTTCACCAGGCATAAAATAAACCCAGATGAGATGCTAAATCCATGGCATTGAACTGTTTGTTTAGTCAAGGAGTGCTCTAGAGTAAGTAACCCTTACTATAACTACCATGTTAGTGCAAAGACATTTGCTCAGAATCTGCAGCTCCTCTGAATAAATTAAAGAAATTCCAACCAACAAAATGCAAAAAACCCCCCTAACTCTTGTCTTTAAATCGGACTGTAACAGCTTATACACACATTAGTAAATCAATTCCATTACACTTTTATGCAGCAGTTTTCAAAGCTGGTCTAAAGGAGGTCTTGATACCTAAGAAAACTTGAGTCACATCCATGACCTTATTTAAAATTCTCATTAAATGTAAAAATCACATAGGCCTTGAAACAATCAAAGATTCAGAACAGAGTAACTTCAACAAGCACTTTTAGCAAATTATTGAATAAGGGCTTTACAAATGTGGCAGCATTTTTCTTAAGCAAGGTTAACCACCCACTCCAACACTTTAACTCTGTGCTTTGGCAGAGAATAGATGAAACCAAGTCAATAGAATGAAAAAACTATACTTACCACTGTGCAGCAAAGGGGCCAAAACCACCACAAAAGAGCCAGAGCCAGCAGCAAAAAGAGAATCAGAAGAGCAATGAAAAGGATGGTTCCAGTCAGCTGCAAGCAAGATGATTATTTCTCAGTTACCTTTGTATGTCTCAAAGAAGGCAGGAGTCCTAAAGTTACATATTTAGAGTCAGCTTTCCCTCACTACGAGGTCTCAGGTGGATTGTACAGTCAATCACTATTATCATAAGGATTACATCAGTATCTGAAGTCACAAAGCCAGGGAAGCATCTCCTATTTGCAGTGTGTATAATTTATGTATGAATTTATGGTATGTTTATAGCCCACTAGATTCAAGAAGGTTAAACTTGTATACAACCCATTCTGTGCTGGCAAGTTCCTTAATATTGTCTGAATGGCATTGCAGACTACATGACCACAGACTCTGGGTGCACAGAGTAACCTTTCATTCCTAGAGATGCAGAATATGCCAATGCTGATATTCAAAGAATGGGAATATTGGAGCTCAGACATTATGGGTAACTGTTCACATGTCAGTATCACAGGACAGAGCACAACTTGCTCAGTGCATCAGCTCCCGAGCCTGGCTGTGTTGCCTCTTGACTCCAAACTGCTCACACAACCTTTGCTTGAGTGATTATGCAAACCAGTCAATAAAGCTGTTTGTTCTTGGTATGCTTCATAGGGCTGTTTTCATTCTTTTTAGTGAGATCCTTAAACATTTCTTTAGTGAGATCATTATCTTAAACATTTCTGATTCTTCTATCCACTGATCTCTCTGCAGAGAACAGTGAGACTCTGGGGATGCAAAGCTAAGGGTATATACCTTCAAAATCAAAGTTAAATTTTCTTTCAAATGACTAGAAAACAAAATATCAAGTGTTAACACTTGAAATTAGCTTTTCAGAGCAACTAGGCAATCAAAGAGAATCACAGCTCTGATTTTTCTTTGTAAATCTTGATGGATCCTTTGCACTTGGAGCATTTCACGTTAGTGCATTCAGAAGAGATTAGTTCTCTATTGCTCTGATGACTACAGGAATCAACTTTTCACATGCTGCTTGCTTCCTGCAGAACACACAGAGCACATGGGTTTTGGAAAGTAAACATTTGTTTCACATGGGCAGTGGCCTGCTGAGGCATGCCCTATCCTTGGACTATGGTGGGTTCTGCAATGATATTAACATTAGCTCTGGTGTTTCAGCTATTTTTTTTTTTTTATACTAGGAAAAGAAACCTCTTCAATGGTAGATTTTCAAAATTTAAGAAGACGTTCAAGTTACCAGCAACAGGGGTATCAGGGAACAGGCAAAACTTAGCAGCAAACTAGAGGAAAGCCTGGGGCTAGGAAGATGTGAAAAGAGCTTGAAGAAAGGTCTGTCACTCAGGCTTAGGCAAGAGTTGGCTAGAGAGGAAGCTGAAAGATTTTTGAAGGATAGGTGGGAGGATAAAGGGAAAGAAACCAAATTCCAAAAATAATTTCTATACGATAAAGTCCATGAGATTCACCTTATTAAATCTGGAACTACTTGCTGAATTTCCATGACACCAGAAACTGATGCTTAGCTCCTTCTTATAACAGGGATTCCCTTCACCATTCTAAATGCATTTGTTTTCCCCTCAGACAATGAAAAGGCTGAGGGTGGAAAGTACCAGCTGGTAAGAGCTTTGCAAAGTCCAGGTGAGATCCCAAGTGACTGGCTTGGGTAGTACCTAGTTCTCTCTCAGGCCAGTTCCTAGAGCTGTCAGGACTGACACGTTCAATAGGGGACTAACACAAACACAGCTCCTATTCCATAGGCAGATAACCCAGTATCCCGTGTCACAACATCACCATCCTACACTGCTCTGTGGCTTTTTGTCATAGATACAACAAACTGGCCTCTCTTAGGATATGTTATTTAGCTGCATTTGGCCAGGGAGCAGCTGGATTGCTCCAACATGTGCCAGAATCCCTGCTCAAACAAGTCCTGTTAGAGGACACAGTACCCAGCTGCAGTTCAGTGCTAAGCCCCCCTATCTGGCCCTCACACAGCCCAATGAACAACTAATGCATCTGGAAAGCAGACACTTGAAGAGAAATGAATTCCCAGTGAAGTCAGTTTGCTGAGAAAAGGGTGAGTAAAAATCAAGCATAACTTTAAGAAGTATTGCTGCACTCTTTGAAACCAAATCCAAGCACAGTGGCAATGCAGTACCACTACTACTATTACTCCAAACACACATTACCTCCTTGTTTAGTAGCCTTTGTTCCCAGGCATTGCTTTTCCCGTGCTGACTGCACATATGAATTGCCGAGACATTTGCCAGCAGTAGTTCAGGAGCTGCTGGCAGCAAGAAGCTAAAGAGTCTTCTTTTAATGATTTTAATGATACAAAGCACCATAGTGAAGCTGGACTTAGAAAAGAAAATAGCAGACTTCATGCAGCTGAACAGAAATAAGCACAGGGATCACACAGAGGCTTTTGGATTATAGTGAAGATACTTACTGTACAGAAAGGACAGAAGGACCAGCTGGGGAGGAGAGCTGAGCAGGCCAGCTGACTGCCACCCACAGAAAAGGAAACAGGAGAGGAAAGGAAATGGAGGGAGTCTCTAAAACGAGAAGAGTGAAATGCATGAAATTAAGACAAAGTTGGAAACTGAACTGCCAACCTCCGTGCTTCTGGGACACAACAGGAGCAAGACAGTGTTTTTTTATCAGCTGCAAATCAGGCTTCCTGCCTCCTTCACATTCAATCTGCAAGAGGCTGGTCAAAAACTATCAGATTGACATGACTGGAGATTGGAGTCCTCTTTTTATCCTAAGGCTACCAAAAGGAAAAGCTTCCTTCATCCATGCTCTGGCCTTTACGAACCCCAGTTAGGGTTGAGACTTCAGTCATCATCAGAAATAGATTACATATGGGTAACTAAATGCACCAGTTAACACTTGTGTTTCACTGCAGACTTGAAAGGTTTTATTGCACCTGAGGTAAAATAGTGGAATAAAATGTGAAAAATAACAGTCCTCAGTATGGAAAATTTGGAAGAAAGTTTTGGCAAAATAGAAATAATACAGTAAATAAGTAAACACATCTCTGCTAAATTGAGTCTCTGCAACCTGGACCATTTCAGCATTCTGGTGTGGTATTTCCCACTTCATTGCTGAAAACCTCAGAAAATTAGATTTACAAGTTCCAGTTGCCTCTATCTGCATTCCTGCCCTTCTGTTCTCCAGCTGTCAAAATGGACAACAATGATTACAAACCAATATGACAGCATTTGGCATAGGCTATAAAAGTCCTTTTGACACTAATAACAATAAAGCTCAAGTTTGATACAAACTGCTATCAGGTACTTCAGCTAACTTGGTTTAGACCACAAGCACAAGGTCACATACTTAATTACTGTACTTGCTTGCACCAGCTACAGGCACTGCCTATTTTTACACCAAGGCAAGGAAGACATCTGCTTATCTAGTCAGTTTCTTAGTTTTGCTTATTCGATTCTAAAAACCAGGTTTTGACAAAGGATCACTTCTAGATGTTTATCCCTGACACTCCACCTGGTCTTTTTGACCGTGTGATGAAGGACAGGCATCACTGTCCTTTCCCTTGGTGGCCTTTCCAGATACAAGTCCTAACAGTTGTATCTTTTACCCCAGATCCCATTAGAGACCCCAAGGCTCAACAGTGTTGCTCCCTGATGCTCCTTCCATCATTTTTCTCAAATGTCCTTCTGCTAAGACCCTAGTTTTGAGGATCTCTCTTCCTGGGGTAGGAATGGGCAGAGTGCCTTTTATTATAATTTTTTACTCATAAAATCTATCATGATCTATCCATCATCATTAACAATTTGATCTTAAGTTGCCCTGGTTATTTTCCCAAGAGCTGTTGGGTCAGTAGCAGTGATGAAGAAGGTGCAGAGAGCCCACGCTCACTCAAGGAGGCTTTGCCTGAAGAAGAACCATTTTTCCAAGGTCTCATGGCTCCTCTGTCAAGCCCCATTGGAATTACTTACACAATGTGTGCTGGTGATGCTGACAGAGCTGGAGATGAACGTTAGCCCGTTGTTCATGCTGACTTGTAGGAAAACCACCCTAGAGCACAAAACAGATACATTTATTTTTAGTGTCGTCTTTACACCCATTGTTACCTTTACTCTGTTTTAGCCACTGGTTTATGAGCATGCATGGATAGCATGTCCTGTTGAGTCAGGGCATTTTCATGGCCTCAGGTGCTTACCTGCATTTGACTCCCTGCTTGCCCAGGAGCCACCTTTTTCATGTTACCTTAATTGAGCTGGGACATATGCTCTTTATTTAAAAACCCACATCCCACCTGGGGCAAAGGGCACTAGGACAATGAGTCATAACAGAATGCCTCAGACAACATAAATACTACTGCAGATAGCAAAAGAAACTTCAAGACTTTTTTATTTTTTTGAAGAAACCCTTCTGTCAATGAGTCAGAATGTGTTCTTTTGTATCTGAGCAAATCCAGAACACCTGCACTGAGATCAAGAAGGGTAAAAACCCTGAAATTCCAGTGAAATTCAAGAAGAATCTTCCCTAACCATCCTCCAATATCAGAGAAAGAATCCAAAGGAGAAAAAAAATTTAAGTGATAATTAAAAAAAAGACAAAACCCCACCAAATCAATTTCCTTCACCCACAAATACAAAAGGGGAGGGAGACATTCAACCTTAGCCCCAGTACAGTATTTAAGCACCCACAAGGTTGCCTGGGGAAAAGGTAGGGCATTGTGCCATGTCTCCCAGAAGTCTACAGGATTAAAAGGGCTGAAAAATATCAACACTAGACACAGCAGAGCTAAGCACAGGAAGCAACATACACAACAGCAGCAAAGGAATTCAAATCAAGCATTTCCTTTTCCATCAAAATGAAAAGTTTGTCTAGAATTTAATTACTTTTTGGTCTGAAAAACCAGGATATAGGAAGAGAGAAGGAATCACCATTCTGTGATTCTATGATATGGGGCCACAGTCCAAGAAGATCTTCAGTTAAACTGAAGACCCAACATTAAACAGAGATATGCTGGCAATTACTAGGAAAGGGTTTGGCACAAAGCAGAAGGCTGCAATATGATGCACACACACAAAAATTTATTAGCTTGACAATTTGGGCAAAATCCTGAGCCTTTGGCTCAGTAATGACATCCTCACCCAGAAGTCCACTCTCTCTTGACACATGCTGGAAAGCAATACTCACTGTCCAGCATCTTCTATCACTGGGGCAGGGCAGAGTAAGTATGTATCATGAACAAAAGTCGGCTTTTCATCTGAAAAGAAATTAACATAACAATCAGGGATGAAAAAATAAATTGTTCCAAGCAGGCCACCCTGTTGAGAAGCACTGATACCAGTAACAGCCACAGATGAACTCCGCATATTGGCAAGTACCAATACTCCCCAATAGTGCTGATTACAAATCCAAATATAGAATAATCATTCATGTTGATGCCAACACGATGCTATCAGGCTAGAGATATCACAGCTAAGAATTTAAAGTTTATCTCTGTTCCTGACAGCAGCGATCAGCAATTGGAATTCAGTTTGTGCACTATTCATCATGTCTGTCTTAAAATTACATGCAACCTCTACTCACACTGAATACTCTGACCCCTCAAGTTACTCAAGGGCTCAAAAGTTTAGGGTTCAATTTTTGTCTACTACACACACACAGAAGAGAATCCAAGGCTGCGCTGTCTGAGCCTAAGAAAAAGGAAGGAGCGAGATAGGGTGGAGCTGAAATGGAAAAATACTGGGGAGAAAAAAACCCAAACCCAAGCAATGGCTGGTCATCTACAGGAAACAGGCAGAGATGGGCCATGACTGATGTTACCATGAGGACCTGCTCTGCACTAGCTGCCTCTCCTGCACCCAACCTCCCCCCTGTGGCAGCATCATCTGTAAACAGCCCACATTTATAAGGGTTTGGTGCAGGCAAAGTCAAACACAAGGGCACACATGTCTTCCCACCTCCTTGCACTCCACTGCTCCAAGAATCAGCAGTGTTAATCCTGTTGCTTTCAGAAGTCACATCCAGAAAGCCAAGTCCTGAGAATACAGACAGGAGGCCCAGCAGGAATCCTGCATTGCCACTCCACCAAAAGTGTGTAAGCTGAAGCACAAGAGCATACACATCACTCCAGTGACTATAGCTTAGTTCTGAATGGCCAGCAAAGCAACTGTGGTGCCTGTCTGGAGAAGGACTGGTCTACAAGAGTAAAACCCAAGGGAATAATGGGCTGATAAAAGCTGCCATCTTGTTCATATTTCAGAGGCTTGTTTACTCTTTTTATCTAGGAAAAAAATTAACTCAAGCAACAACAGATATAAGAGTTGTTCCTTCAGGCTTCACCCACTTCAAGCCCACCTGAATACAGAACTAATTTCCCTGCCTTTCCATGAGGGCATGGAAATCAGTGATATGTTTTAGGGCCAGCCTGAGGGGAAAAAAAGCCAGCATAGATCAGCATCTCATCACATCTGTTGCAAACCTAACCCAAGGAAAACACAGCATGGAGCTGGAATGGAATCAGAGTAGTTTCCCTCATGTGTATTTCCAGGCCCAGGTCAGCACTCATTGTGTGAAGTCCAGTCAAGGTGCTAATGACTGGAGACAAGAAAGAAAAAGCAAAAAGTCTGTCTAGCTGATAAACCACAAAAAATAAATCCTGGTTAAAGCATATCTGTAAGTGGAATAAATGCAAGACCACCAGAGCTGATTGACTCCAGTGTTGACACAGACAACTGGGATGGGAAATGAAGGAGCAATTCATGTGCTCCCTCTTGTAAGTGAACTCACTGCTAGGAAAGGCACTAGTTTGGCTATGACAGAATATGAAAGCCTCTACTGTGCTCAGGTCACAAGGGTAGCATATATGAAAAAGGAGCAGAGCTCCCCTCCTCACACACCATGCTTCACTTGGCCAGACACACACGGCTTCTCAGGAATGAGAAGGGACTGCTGAGAAATTGGACACTCCACCCTTTTTTGGCCATTCAGTCCTTTGCCTGACTGCTGAGACAGCAAACAAAAGACTCTGTTCAGCACAGCAATGACAGGGAGTTTCCATGTTACAGGGACCAGCAACTGGTGTCAGAGAGGAGCAGAGCATGCCTGGGAGGCCTGGCTTTATGGCAGTTGTCTTCTAAATCGGTGAATAAAAACTCTGAAAACACCACCAAAGGGTCAAGATAGCACTATTTCTTTTTAACTGGTGATGAACAAGGGAATAGGAAGCAATTTTAAGTTTTCATCTTAAAACCTGATCCCCAGTTGTCTCTTGCTGTATGCAGGACCCACGTGCATCACTACAATGGTGCTAAGGTCACTGTGCAGCAGCATGCCCTGTGCAAGCACTCACAACACAATGCCCACTGGTCGCCACACTGAAGGAGGAGGAATTTCAAGCTTCTTTTGAGAGCACGCTTCTACCCCAGCTCCCTCTCAAATCTGCTGCAAGGACTCCCCTTAACATGGATGAGAGTTGGCCTGTGTCCCGTGAGGTGGCACAGCCACAGGGGTCACTGCCACCCACCAGCCTGCAAACTTACTGATAGTGATGCTGTCGTTGAGCTTGAAGCTGCAGAGTACCTGGTCGATATTTCTTGCGTGATAAAAGCCATTGCCTCTTACCACAACTTGAAAGGATTCTGTAAGTGAAAATATAGATTTATGAGAAATAACTCAAATACAGCATTTCTGTTCAGAGTGACCTGAATTAAAACCTAAATTAAGACCTAACAGTCGCTGTTCTCTGCCCTGTGCCTGAAATAAAACATTCACGCTGACATTCTCTCTATTCAGCAGCAACGTCCAAGAGTGGCATTAATGTTTCAGAGTCTTCTCTTGGTCTCAAATCAGCTCCCACCAGTGTAACAAAGAACTGGAATGCCTTAAAGGTGCCACAGAAAAACTTAAGTCTGACTTGATTGATGTTATCTCATGGCTCCTCCACAGCATTTGGGGCAGACACTTCTGCTAAGCACAAGTACCAGTCCTTCCCCCTAATCTTCATGGCAGATGGCACTAGGCTTTCAGCAGCAGCTCTGTTCAGGCAGATGCTGACAGACAGAACTCCCCTCCTACATCTCCTGTGACTCAGAGAGAAAGTTTTGCATCTGGTACAAACCCTGGGAAAAAACAGTGCTCCTGCCCATGCACTGAGTCCATGCACAGCCCCACTAAAATCTGCTCTGCATGGGAATATCCAAGGACCCAGGCACCGCCGTTTTCTTTGTGCTCTTCCCCCACATCCCTGCCCCAGCAGCTGAAACCATCAGTGACACAGAGACCTGCCACAACATCTGTTGCTTTAGTCCTGATAGGGAAGGCACCTGTGATTTTTGACATTATTGTGATAAGCAACTATGATTTGTTCACTGAAGCAGGAGAAGCGTCATCAGGTTTGGTTTTATTGGCAAACATTCCAATAGCCTTTTTACTGACAGAGCACTTTTGCATTTGAATAAAGCCAAATCTGTCAGAAGTGAGATCCCAACTGCCCATGCCCTCCACTACTGATTACGTTGCAGTGCACTGAGCTCACTCACAAACCTACTGAAAATAACTCTCTGTATTTCCAGAGAGACCAGTAATGCCTGGCTGAGCATCTACTAGAAGTAGAAACATGCAGGGGAAGGGAAGGGATGAGACAGGAAGAGGTAGGAATGCTGAGTTTATATCTATCATGAAAGCACCTGGTGTCACCATACCCAGTACAGTTAGAGACAGGAAAGGTAACTTGAGGAAGAAGAGTATAAAGGAATCTGGCTTTGTTTTCTCAGCTTCTCCCCAGCAAGCTTTTAAAGTTATTCCTTGGTAACCTATATAGTTAGCACTTCTCCCCGGAGCCCTTACAACACTACAGTTTGCCATTCTTCCCTCCCTTTTACTGTGCACAGGTGAAGCCCAGCACAGAGCCATAGTCCCCTTTCTGCTAGGGTGAGCCTGAATTGCCAAACTAGGCACAAGATGTACCAGAAAGGGAAGTGGCAAGGGAAACTTCCCTCTAGAACACAAAAAGCTATTGTGGCTGCTACACTGACCACAAAGATAACATCTTTAATGCAAGCAGGTGGAGAGACACGTTACAAATTTGTTCTGTCCCCAGCACACTTTTGAAACTCCCTTTGACACTGCACACAAGCTGACAGCTGAGATCCCTGGCACACAGCAAGGGAAAGCACAGAAGTTGCACTTTCACGCATGAATCTCCCACTTGAACCAAATCCTCCACAGGGCTCTCACACCAGCCTCTGAGCAGCATCTGAGACCAGCCCAATACATGGGGTATAACAGCACAACACAGGACCAATTAATCTTCAAGCTTCACATAGAAAAATATGAATAAATTATATAGTACTCCACTAGTAGCAAGTAAAACCACAAACAAGTCTACACGCATAATCATTTATACTTTGATCAACATGCTAAACAGCAGAGCAATGTTGGTAGGATTGAAGGGAGCAGTACACAATTTTTAGCAATGTAAGATTTGGCTTTTAGTGACATTTCATATTATCTGTATGCTTTGGAGGAAGGAATTGTTATTGGATAATGCGACATGAGGTCCAGAGGTGGTTGCAATACATTCAGCCTCATCTGCCTGCCCTTCATTACCAAGCTACTGCAAGGCAAGCTAGCACAAGGACATGGGGTGCTTTAACTTTTCTGTACAAATAGCTTTCTGCCAGAAACACTCACTCATTGCCATTCTCACTGCATTGAGGTCCAGGTGATGTGGACTAGGACATTGACAAATTATGATCGAGCACTGGCAATCCACTCGCTGGTTTTCATCATGGCAACTTGCTCTAGAGCAGGGTTCTGAACTGAAAAAAGTGACATATTTCGGGAGGAGAAAAAGGAAGGGTCTACTGGAGTGCATTTTTAAATGAAACATGTTTAGACACCTTGCTAAAGAAAGATGATAAAATTTGAGATCTCAATGAGCACACCAAGAACCATATACACAAATCCAGCATCAGGATTTGGCCTCTTTTTAATTGGAAGGGTTATACATCCAGAGGGTAGTGGACATTTCTTTAAACAAATGAAAATGGACTGTAGGGCAGATTCATCTGCTTCTTACTCCAATAAGAATCTTGAGTTACTCTTAGTCATATTCATGCCTTGAGCCATTCCACATCTAACCCAGCTGATATACTGAGAATTATTCTTGATGAGCATCCCTTTTTTTGCCAGCAGAGCTGAGCGTCATGACCAGCCCTGAAGGCAACTGGGCCTCTGCCCACTCACCAGAACCTACCTGCCTGGGACCACACACTGCCAGACTTGCTTGTAGCCAGCCCACTTCACAATGGCTTGAACACTCACACAAGATGGTAATTTTTTTTCCCATCTCAATTTTATATTTTAAAAGAAGCTTGCTAAAACAAAATTGCCTTTAAATTTTTCTTCCCCTTCTCATGAACTAACAGCCTTAAAGGCAGCAATCACAAAAGCTTAATTGGTAGCTGTTTCAGTGGCTTTAAAAAGATGCAGCAAGTAAGAAACTTTCAACACAAGACATCGAAGGTAAAAGCTACATCTAGAAGTTTAGTCTTGTCAGGACAGTTTACCTCTCCTGCCGTTCTTTTCACTGTGACTGCCACTCTGCACAGTCAGTTGTGAACAAGTGATTGGGCAGTAACCTGTCCACCAACACAAGCTGACAATACACCGAACTTGCAGGGAAATGTAAACAGCTGGTACTGGGTTTGTTCAGAAGCCTGTCCCCTCGGTTGCTCTGGAGCATTAGCACGTTCTGGATGATGGTCTGTTGAAATGGCTAATTCCATTTAATTTTGCGCCCTGGCTCTGGCTGCGTCCTTTTCTGCCTTAGTTACTGTCAGATCCCAGATTGCAGCTTTTGACAAGACAGCGAAGGGAAAAAGGTCAGCACTGAACTAACCGGGCGGCGCTGGCAGCGAGATGGTAGGTTGAGGCTGGTGTGCACTGGCTGTGCTGTCGGCTCCGCTTCTCTGACTCTGATGAGAAGCTGACTGCTTGCATCCACACCTGGTAGTTGATGTGGCCAGTAGGATGCCACATCCAACAAAACCTTTCAATCACATCTGCGCACCATAAGCATAATCAAAGCAATGATGCTGTCAGACGGGATATGAGGCACCTCTGCTGCACTGATAGCCTGTTTACAGGCTGCATGTCTTGGTCACTTTAAATCAGACCAAACAGGAAGGACCCAACTACACTGCTCCGCATTGGGGACAATGAATTTGCAGGGTCAAAAAGCATTAAGCATCAGATAGCTGTCACAATATGACGAGATCAGTTTGTAACTGGACTTGCCAGATAGCTTCATCACAGAAAGCCAGAGTCCCAACTGGAATTGTCAACACACAGAAATTGTTCCATTAGCGTTTTACTAAACCTCTGGCAAGTCAAAAATGAGCCAAGATCATCAGTAATCACCAATGCAGTAGTAACTACAAGAACACTTACAAGGAGTGGCTCAGACCCTGCTTTAAGCCCTGATCATAACTTGTTTCCACTGAGCCACACAAACCAAATTACAAAAATTACTAGCAATGCTAAATAAAGGCTAAACAAATTATCACCTCACTCAGATATGTTTAATACAAAAAGCATGGACAGACACACATTTCAAGGCTGTAAACGGATAAATATCTTTGCTGGAGAATGTGATAGCATATTGCACTCTTTCCAAAGGTCTATTATTTTTCAATCATCATTTTGAAATGCAAATTTCTATTATGTATTTAAAAAAACAAGCAAACAGACATTCCTAACCTACAAGGGTGAGGAATAGTGAATTTATAGAAAATGTTACATTCTAATTTTCAGCCAGTGGGTACATCTACCATGCAAGTGTATATACATATTTTGAGGTAGGTTTCAGTGGCTATGTATCTTAACACAGTAACACATTATCAGTAGACTGTATGAGTAATGAGTAATGTATTTAAAATGCATAAAAATTCTGAAATTAATGCAAAAAATAGTGAAGCCTATGAAGTAAAGTCCAAATGAAGCACATTAAAAAAATAAAGCACATTACATATAGAGTAGCACTGTAACTGTCCAGTGAACTGAACTCAAGATCTGGATTCACACCACCATGAAAAGAGTTGTTTAATCCTAGGAGATTCCTTCCAGGAGACAGTGGTGCACACAGCTATACAGATGAACCTCCAGCTATGCTGAAGTAAGTGGGATAACAAAGGATAATAAATCTAAGCAAAAATGTAAATATTTGTAGCCTCATGCTGTAAAGCCTCTTGCAGGAGGTAATTTAAGCTGTGGCTTGCAGGATCCTAATAAACGCTATTTCAGGCATGCTGAAGGCTTTAATACTTTAAATACAAGAGTACACAAACAGTGCACACCATGTGGAGCTGCAGCTTGGGCTTCCCCCCATTTTCAAACTCTCTGCTGCTGCAAACAAACCTTCAAACACGTGGAGATTGGGCAGCAAAGCTTCACCCACGTGCCAGCCCTTGCTCAACACAAACAGAGCAAACCTCAGAACTTAAGTGAAAGAAGCGCCAGTACCTGGCTGAATCAGCAGCAATACACAGAAACCGATTCTGCCCAATTTACACTGGTCTTGTTTGAAAGCCACAAAGACAATGAAAAACTTCTACAGATCCAAGTAAGGCAACAATATTGTTTGCGGTTTTTTAAAGAGCAAACTATTTTTGGAGTGTACTTGTGTAGTTTTAATTTGTCATAAAGTTGTTACCTAGCAAGCTTAGGAAAAAATGAAATGGTTTGAACTCATTATCCTTTGGGGAAAAAAAAAGAAATTTTACTTTCTGCTGAAATATACTAATTTTGTTGAAAGAAATTTTTTTCTTCAAAATTTATTTTCTCAAATACTCCATAAAGATTTTCAACATTCTATTTGAAAAAAAAAAAGGTTTCAAATTCCACTTTCCAATATTTTCAACATTTTTCAAACAATTGAAAAAATACAACTGAAATCCCTCCTTTTGGAGCACTCACATTTTCATGTACCTAAATGAATTTTTGTTGAACAGGACAGCTTTTAATAAGCTCTGAACAAAGAATTATTAGGTATACAATAACTAAGCAAAAATAGCAAAGTATCATTATGAAATAAAAAGCTTTAAATGTCAAAGCTTTAAAACTGGTTTTTAAATCAACTCCACAATATTTTTAAAAGTAAAATCATTCCTTTAAATTTTATACAGATGAGATTTTACATTTAGTCCACAATAATATACTTAGGAATAATTCAAGAGACACAAGGATGTTTCATGTTAAACTGAGGGTAAGATCATATTGTGACTGACATGTGGAAATGAAGAGTGAACAATTTCTCTTCTGTGATACTAAATTTTTCCTGAGTTTCATATTTTATCTGTTTTCAAGGTCAGTTTTCATGCATCATTGCCATTTTTTATGCGCTCTTTTTTACAGTGTAAAAGGAAATGAACACAAGACTCTAACACTAGAGCTAAGTAACCATGCTGAAAACTGTACCTTCCAGCAAACTTATGGTGTCACTCTGCAATAGCTTCTAAAGCAGACGAAAACAAAGCAAGAGAATTGCCAACAAAAACCAGAACAAATCCCCGTTAAATATACTAGAGATGAAAGGCATGAAATTATCAACAACTCCTCTGGGTATCCTTTATGTTTACCATAAGGAATAATGGTTCTTTCAAATAAGTAAAACATTAGCATTTCAGAAGACACAAGAGGTATCTTGGCCTATGCAGCAAATTGTATTTGGTTCAATAAACTTTAAATTTCTGTAAATGTTTTGCAAAATCTTGTTCAAACTGCTGACAAGTCCTAGCAGATGCCAGGAATGCAGTCTTTTCAGAAATGTGTGAGTTACCGCCTTTAGACTCTGAAACACCTCCATCAGTCTGGCTTCTCTCTCTCAGGTTTTTAAAAAAAAGTGGTGTCCCCACTTCACTGAGTGTTACCTCTGTCAACTCCCTGAGCTGGTACTCAGCCACAGGAGCTGCATGTTTATTGTCAGAATGTTTTTCTCAAGCTAAGGAACATGGAGGGCTTTAGCCGTGGCCTGAGAGGATCCTCTAACACATTCACAGGCTTCAGCTCCAATACTATATTAGGTAGTTTCTGATGTTTCATCAGTGTCATTCATTTGCCTTAACACATTGTTCTTGTGGAAACTTACCTCCTGCACAAACACTGGATGGCTCAGCTGCTAGGATCTCAATGCAAGACTTCTTCAGAATCTAAAAGATTTAGATAAGGGCATTTTTGGTAACCATTTTCATCTATGCTTTATTAATGCAGGAAAGGACACCCTTTACTGTGTTTCAGAATATCCAACTTACTGAATCAATAGTTCCTCTTAGGGCATAAAAGCCTCCCTTAACTGGAAAAACATGATCGATGCTGTCAGCAATCGTTGACAGCTGCAAAGAAAGACAATCATAAATCACAAGGAAAACAAAATTACAGTGAAAAAAACCGGGCCCTTTCATACTTGCTAAAGGACATCATAGTGACACAAAATGATTTATGCCTCAAGTAATTAAATAAATGCCTTCGTCTGATGCTGTTACTTGTGCAGTAGTATAACAAAAAAACACAACAAGAGAGGCAAGCAAGTTACCTGAGTTTCATTGAAATCTTTCACTCCAACACAATAAACAATAGCTCCAAAGCTTCTGGCTCTGTTGGCCTAAAAAACCCAAGAAATGCCATTAAATGCAAAGCCATATAATCAGTGGAGCCAGCAGTAAACGTGTACAGGTTTGACATAAATTAGTTTGGATAAACACAGAAGTGACTTACTTCTTGTTCTGCATAGTAAAACTGAGCGTCTTGCAACTCTCCATCCGTCAGGGCAATAATCACACTCGCAGTCCGAACTCCTACACAGAGGACAGTCAACAACAGATTGCATACACATGGCACAACATTCAGCAACGGAAAAAAGGAGTCTGAAGTGAAGCAATCCTTTTTAATGACAGATAAACACAAATCCATAAGGCCAGACCCTCAGCCTGAGTCGCATGGACTTGGTGATGCAGCAGCTGAGGGCCAGATGTAAGGCACGCAGTGAGCCAAAACCTGCACACCTTCATGTCACGAGCATCGCTGGAGGGGGAGGGAGAGCTGCTCTAACAAGGCCCACACACCGACCTTCCTGTTCTGCATAAAATAGAGCACCTACCAAGATTACAGCCAGACCTTTCACCTGGAGAACTGACAACATGGGTTTGCAGAGAAGGAGAGGTTTCCTCTCTTCTCTTGACAAATTTGTCTCTAGATAAACACTGCCCAGAGATTGTGGTAAGAGATGCCTCTGCAAAAGGAGCTTTCCTGCCATGCCACCTTCTCCTCCTGAAAGAGCAGCCCCACTGAACATGGCATGAAATGGCCTTCTATAGGGAGGTCAGTCCTACAGTTCTCAAGCAACAAGAACTTCCAGTGAAATTCACAGGAATTCTGAGCACGTGAAAACCTGAAGATCAGGTTAATGACAAAACTATCACGTCTTGTGATACAAGAATTCATATCCCATATAAACTTAAGTGAAAAGATTGCATAGACTGCAGTGATTTATGTATGTAATGCAGTATAGAATACAATGCTACCTAGAAAAATGCAACCTGTTAACAAAATTAAACCAAATTAACATGCAAACTAAGGTTCAACCAATCATTTTGAGTCCACAGTTCTTAAGCAAAGTAACTAATATACATACATGTTACTTTCAGGCAAGTATTTGTTATTTTTTCAAAATAATCTGTTACAATTTCAAGTGTCTTCCCCCATACTCTCTGAAATTAAAGACTGATTAGTTCTGACAGGTTTCTTATGCCATGCAGTCCTTCCCATGTCATGTCAGACACTGACAGAAATCTTAAAAAATAACCTGCAACTTGGGGGAAAAAATAGCTTGGATTCCCTTTTTTTTCCTGCCCAGCACCCTTGAAAAAGGCTGAAAAAAACTGGACATCTTGTTTTGTTTTCTTTTCAACACTTGTTTCTTCCCTGGTAGTTTAGCTTCTAAATCCAGATCTCATCTACTATTTTTCCTTCCTAATTCAATTTACAGAATACTTGATTAGTTCTTAGCTATATGCTATGAAGTAGAATTGTTTTCAGTTGGACACTTCAGGACTCCTGATTTTACTGGCAGAAATGCTGCAACACTGTGCAGAGCTGCTGCTCCTACACTAGCCTATTTTAATAAAAATTCTGTTTCTCCATCTTCCAAAGAGACCATCAGTCCACAAATGAGAACAACCTCACACCAGGGTGTGCACTCGGCAAGTCTTGTTTAACGAGGTCTTCTTTTGTCACAGAAAAAACCCACAAATACACTTTCCTCTCAAAATTTAGTGAAAACGCACGTTTTAGCAATGCAGAATCTGAACACATCATGCTGAACACATTAGAATCATTCACACTGATGCAAAACCTTCTTTCACATCTACACTAATGAGAACAAGGATGTGGGACCACAAAGCAGATGGGGTGAGTGCATCAGGACAGAAGGGACCAGAAAAACGTGGGTATTCCTGTCTCCTGGGTGCAAAATGGGCAGTTCTGGCTGTAATGGTTTGGTCTGCACTCTGCAATGGTCAGATCTGGGATCATACTGGTCTTCTCTGATCTCAATAAACCATGAATCACGCATATAAAAGTAGGGCTGTAGTCAAAATGGAATGCAGTATTGCACAACACCGCTCCTTCTCCAATACTTCTTTCAGCGGGTTTACTGCAGGTCATAAAAAGAACTATAATCCCTGTCATTTCCATGCAGATATACAACGTGAACGATATACAACACATACCTCCGTAGGTTTCATGGTAAATTTGCTCATTTGCCTGCAATGAAGGGTAGAACATGGTTAGCTCTTAAGCATACCAGCAGGAAGTAAGCAAAGTTTATATGGGTAAAACAAAGAAAGTAGGTACTGCGTTGTTTACCCTTTTAAATCCTTCATGCATGAACGTGTCTCCTCCAGGCAGTTCTTCCTTAAGAATGCTGAGCCCTCGTCTTATAGCTTCCCTTTGGATTGAAAAAAAAGGCAAATAAGCAAACAACAACAACAAAATCCCAGGAAAACATTTTATTAGAAGTTTTTTTTTTTCTTTTGTTGAGATATTCCTGTACCACAGCTAGATTATGCACCCTGTCAATCAATTGCACAGAGTGCATACACATCAGCTGAAACACTGGTTGAACCATGATTTTCTTCAAAACTCACAATTTCTCTGCCAATCACCCATGGGAACACAAAATCAGACACAGGGCACCGAATTAGGGTAACATATTTCAAAGATGCAATATTGTCCCTGCTCCTTCATTCTCATGAACTCTCAGTCAGGATAAGATTGAATTAAAGCCAATGCCAGATATTAAACTTTGACAAACTGCAGAACAAAAGAGTTTAAAAGCTTATGACCTTGTCACAAAAATGGGACAAATTAAAACTCCATATTCAATCAGTTATGAGGACAGTCTGGATTAGGATTTTTCCATTTTAAAGACAGAGGCCGAAAGATAGGAGAACAGAATGGGAATGATGAGAATTTCCTATCCTAGACCAGGGACTGATCAGCCTTCCTGGGGCATAGATTACTCCCTGGAAACAGAGGCACTTACATGTCATGACCCTGTTGCATAGCTTCTTTCTCCCCAGATATCTATTAACCAAGAGGATTGCTCAGGGATTGTTGTTAAGAATTTTGTTGATCATTGATCACCAAAAGATTCTGATTTCTTGACAAAGTTTTCATTATATTGATGGAACATAAGGCATAGGCAGTTCAAACATCAGTTCCAGATGTCATAGGGCCACCTTTTTTTAAGAGGATAGCGAGAACCTTTCTAAACTCCATTTTGCAACTGAGTATTTTAGGTGACACAATCACAATTATATAGAATACAGGAGGCTATATGGGATGAAGGTAAAAATAAGGAGCTGTGATTGGGAATGTCCTTACAGCAAAAAAGCAAATTTTTACCATTTTGAAGTATAAAATGAACCAAAAAGGCACAGAGTGATCCATACAGAGAACAGGAGTTCAGGACACAGAACACTCTAATACCATGTTCAACTTATCTACAGAGGGCTCTGTCTACTTTCCACTTTGCAAAGAGAAAATTCACCCAGGGAAATGTAAGCAAGTTTGAGCTCTGTCAGCAACATATATGAAGGAGACCAGAAACAAAACTTAAGGGAGCCAGCAGAAATGCAGGAGCCCTGCAGGGCTTTTGGCTTTGGATGAGCCCCTGGAGTACAAAGTTGAGGGAGTAGTTGTTCTTTCTGCTCGAGAGTCCCCATTATTTTACAGGATGCCCTGTACTATTGAGGCCCTCTCACACAGACAGCAGCAGCAGCAAAAGTGAAAAGGCTTTAAGTTGAAATGAAAGAAAATATTTAGAAATACCCCAATGACGTATGTGTAAGGCAAAATAAATTTAAAAAATAATACTTTCTGGATGGTGGGATTTTTTTGTGTCGGGGCTTTTTTCAGTGATGGTTTGGAGCTTTTTAAAAAAAGAGAATTTGGTTGTGAAGTTGGCAACAAAAATTTTTCTCCAGTTTGTTATTTTTTTTTTCATACAAAGCCTGTCACTTAGCCTTGCAAACCACCTCTGGCTGTTTGCAGGCAGCCCAGGAGAGGAGGGCCACAGTCTGGTGAGGTCTTGCTCCAGCACTGGGGACAACCAGCTGCTAGTGTAAAGGTCAGGGCTTTGAGTGCCTTCCAAGGACACTGGGGGACTCTCAAACACTCCTTTGCTCACTAGTTATGGGTCTGAGATCTCTTCCACAAAAACTGCCCTTTTTTGGGGAGCTGGGGATAGCAAGTATGTACCTGGATCTTCAACTGGAAATGCAATTTCTCCCACTGTGAAATTACAGCAAAGAACAGACAGCCCAATGCTACCTTTCTCTTACAAAGCTGGAAAGAAAATTGAAATGGGACACCCAAAGACCTTCTAAGCCTTCCTCCAGAGGATTTCAGCTGGTGCCACGCCAAGGACCAAGACAGATCTCCAAATTCTGGGTGTGGGGCCACTCACTGTTTGAAAGAAGGGACAGAGGGTATTTCTGGAGGAATGCTGTGGGAGGTACTTGCCTGTTCTCTGTTAGTTTCATGATTGTAGTGCCTCGTGAAGAAAAAACAATGAAAGACATCCGCAACATTGGACTGAAAGAGAAAAACAGGTCAGATGCACATCACACGTTACTTCAGCAGAAATTCATTTTCTAATAAGTGCTGAACAAAAAAAAAATTATATATAGGAAATTAAAGTATCATATTAAAAAAAACTTTACCTTATGAACTTCTCAGCTAGGCTTTCCACAAAGGAGTAAATCTCAGTCCAATGATTTTTGACACTTCCAGATCTACATACAAAACATAATTGATTACATTAATCTTCCTTCATGGTGAAATTCCTTGTTCCACTTTGAATTTTAAGCCTGGCCTACTCCAAAGGTGGTTAGGGACACCAATTACATAGAGTTGTGTTGAAAGCTGTAAAAAGAATCATGAAGACAAAACCCATTGACTCATGTAAGTACTAAGAGGTCTGAAATGGTTTACCATAAAAGTTTGAAACAAGCTCAGTAACCCTTCCATTCACTTTGGTTCCTTTTATAGTATTAAATATAAATACTTCCTTCTAGTTTAATTAATTTAACTTCATTAAATTATCTGCTATCAGTTACTTTTCTAGAGCACACCCCTGCCCGTGCAGCCACACAGAAAGTCTTGACTGATTTTGTGTTCTCCCAGAATGCACGAGAGAATGTTTCCATGAATTACTGTTTGTTTCAGAAGAGAAAGCTTTTCAAATAATTCTGAATGGAAAGGCAGTACTCTTGGCTAATTTGCTGGACTAATGTTCTGGGCAGTCAAACCCTGGCTCCATTATGGATTTCTTGTGAAAACTTGGACAACTTAGTTACATACAGAAGACCTACTCATTCATGCTGCCATTTCCATTATATAAAACAACATCGGTGGCACTCCCTGGTTTTTTTTCTGCCAAGTCTTAGCAGGACCCCCACAGTCTGAGGGACTGAGACCTCAAACAGAGCCTTGCACACAACAACCTACAGTAAATTATAGATTTCTACCATGTTGATCTACACCATACACTTTCAAGACATTAAAAAGCCTACAAAGCATGAAAGTCAATGGTTTTAAAAGCCCTCCCTAGGACTGTGGTGTTTGTGAAAGAATGACCCATTTGCTTCCCTTCCTTGCTGAACTCATCTATCAGGTGTCTTAGGCAGATAAAAAGACAGAAAGATAAATGAAATAATGGCATATATACAAAATCACAGAGGCTTAGATGCAGAACTAAAATAAAAGTTCTGAAACTTAACTACTATAGGATTCCTCTAACTGCTGTTAGGCATTTTTCTGTGTAAACATGAGAAAACAAATACATATTACAATTCTCAGTTCTGCTATGGGATTTCCAAGTGATCCTATGCCCTTGTATGTCAGACACAGAAGCCCACATGTGCAACACAGGATGGCTCTGCCTGCCCTGCAGCAGTGCTCGTGGAGTGGAGAAGAGCAAAGATAAAGGGACAAGGGCCAAAGGAATCTCCTGAAGTACACAAGCTAGAATAAATCAGCTTGTGCAACACTGTGCTTTCATGCTGCTCTTCTGGAGAACTGGTAATTCATTCACAGAACAAACTCATTATCAAATAATGAAGAAATTTCCAGGCAGCAAGGGAGGGCAACAAAACACTAGGGACTGCTCAAACCACAGCTCTGTAGTCCCCAGTTTTGATGTGCTATGCAACAACATGTTCATCATTTGTGAACAGCACCAATGAAAGGCGCTGGCACTATTACCAAATTAACCCTATCAACACCTATAGTTCTCCAGGATGTTTATGAAAGTCCCAGGCTAAATCTCGAAACATGATGAAGTCAAAGATTTTCCTTAAATCTATCCAAGATGCATCTACAGCTCCCAATTTTTTAAAAACTTCTTTTCCCCCTCTCAAGCTGACACTTTCCATTTCATTCTGAGCTTGCCATCTGACTTAAATTCAACTCCTGAAATTTTCAGTGAAGTCAACTGCCCACACAGAATAGCCATAGTTTCTTACTTGGAAAAGACTGACCTATTTTAGATGAGGTATCAAATTTCTACAGCCAGCTGCAGAGGCACTGATGCAATCCAAAAAAAGAAAGTAGCAGCAAATTTTCTTTTGAACTGCAACAAACCAACATTTCCAGTACCTTCTTAGGACTGTCAGAATTACTTCTTTTTGCTCCCTTCTCTTTTTTTTTCTTGGAAAGGGTACAACCAGCAAGACTGAGGACTGACTGTAATAAATCAATAGGTGCCCGCCCCCGAAAAACTAGGGAGGTCTCTGTCATGGATTAGTCCTCACAGGAAGTGTACTGTGCTCTCAGAGTGCCCAGCTCTACATCACTGAGCTACAGCCCTGCACAGCATCAGCACAGCAGTGGGTCTCCCTCACCCCTAAGAGGAATTCTGCACCCACACGTTGCTTAACCAGTTGGGAAGTGTCAAAAGTGTCCCAGTCTATCAACAGGAAAAGTCAAGGCCAGACGAAAATACTAGCAAGAAAATGTTTGTTTCAAAATCATGTAGAGGGAGTACCAGTGAAGTGGTCAGCATTTAACCACTTTCCCCACCACACTCCTCCAGGCCCAGGTGTCTTCTCCCACTGCAAATGGTGCCAAAATGCAATCAATGCCAGTCATGTCAAACTCCTCATGAATGCCAGTGGGAATGGCCAAGCTTATAGAAGAGCCTGATTTCTCCCCCCTCTCACCCAAGCTCCCCTATAAATATTCCTGTTTGTAAAGCTATTTGTAAAGGACTTTTATTCGCCATTTTGTATGTGTGTGTATATATGTTTTGCAGGCTTCTTGAGTTTGGCTTGATAGTTCCATCTGTTACCCCCGAGGCCTGACCTCATACCTCCAGCAATGGCAGTTTTGATGGCAGATTAAACAAAAAATTACAACAATAAAATGTTTGCTAAGTGTTATCCTACATTTGTCAAATTGAGTTCACCACTGACAAACAGAGCTGGCCCGCACTATGGAAAATCCTGAGCCATTCCACTGCCTTTGGAATCTTATCTTTCACACTGCAAAATCACTGTTGCTGTCAGCATAAACTACCTTGTTGCCCTTTGTGGTTGGATCAGACTAGGAGAATAAATGAAGCACGTCAAACACCATCACTGTGCAGAAAAAGCACTGGGGTATGACACACACTCGTCCACCCCCATAGGCATCTGGGACAAGCTGTGGGGAAGTGACACAGGGAATCTTATGTATCCTGTTGTGGAGGTTTGTACCAGTAGCTCCACTGAGCCAGCACTGTGGCTGTCTGTGAAAAAAAGAAAGCCTGTGTTGCAGCCAGACCCACCTTTCAGGCTCACGCCTCAGAGATTTCCTGATTTCAGCCATCAGCTACCTGGTTCAGCCCCTCGCATCAATCAAAGGCTGCCACCACCCTGCCGGACCCCAGCCCTCCTCGCTGCACTTTCCCTGCTGAAGAAGCCCAGCCAGCCTAATGTCCTCTGCAAATAGTGGGGCATCACAAGACCTCTGTGGATCATAACCCATAGCTGACAAGCAGTTTGTGTACCTTTCAGAGTCAAGTGGGATGGTGAGGCTTCGGCCCTCAGAGGTGACATAATTCTCATGGTGAAGGAAAGTAAACAGCTGCTGTGGGCATCTGGAATGTTCCACAAAGCATCTCAGAGCATGTTTCTGCTTCTGCTTTCACTGGGATAAACCTGGAGCGGGACCAGAGAAGTAGCAAAACTCTCCAGGTTTATACTTATGCTATTGGGACCAGAATTCAGCCCAAGTGAAGTTAAAAAAAAAATCCCACAGAAGCCATTTGCCTTAAGCTCCCTGCTCCATTAGCTCTGTTCCCATTGCACATGGGACAAAGAGAAAAGTCAGCAAACCACAACACAGGAAAGAATGTCCTCCCAGCCGCATCAGGACTGGGCTCGGAGGAGCAGCTGCTGCAGCAGCTCCTGCTGCTGCTGTTTTCCTTAATTTTACATTGCTACTGCTTGATGGGAGGGGAAAAGAGGAGGTCAGTGAGTATTTCTGGGGGTGGAAGGAAGTGATGTGATTCCAAGGCTTGATTCCGCTCCTGCCGATTTTGGAGTGATTCCTTCTGGTTTAGCAGAGCTCTGTGTCAGCATAAAAACCGTGACCATGTTAGAATTGTGCCTATCCAGTCAGAAGTATTTCACTGATGTTTGTGAAGACAAAGAGCAAGATAAATAGGAAACTTTCTCTTCCTTCCTAACATGCTCCCAGCAGCAGTGGAAGCTGGAGCCCAGAGAAATGAAGCAGCACAGCCCTGGCATAAGGGGTGCCACTCTCAGCCCAGTCACTTCAGCAGGTAAACAGCAGGAGGGCCAGCTGTGTCTGTCCTAGAGCACGTGTGATTCACGCTACCGCTGGATTCACAGCAGGAGCCCACACAGATCAAGCCACTGCAATGTACAGCAGTCACGCAGCTTTGCAGTGAAAGCTAAAACCCAAACAGTAAATATTTTTATTACCATATGTACACAGAGAAAGCAGCAGGATCCAAAGCCTTTCATCCCTGCTGAAATTGACAGAGTGAAACCCCTTGAAAGCACAGAGCTGCCCCTTGTCCTGTCCCACATACACACACCCCCCATGCCTGTTTGCCTCCATTACAGATTAGCTGAAGGCAGCAATTCCAGACATCCTGGAGCAAGTAATAGAAACATTATTACTGATGCTGGGTTTAGTCTGAATACAGTGTCAGGGGAGTACAAGACCTCTTAAGTTTGTAGGTCCCTGTAAGTCTCTACCCCCTTGAGGTGGCTAATGGTGGCCCTGTACACGGCCCATTGTTCACAAACGTGACACTGGGGTTATTTGGAAGGCTCTTTGTGGTCACAACCACGTAGCAGACAACAGAATTCCTGCACATAGCTAATAATGTCTCTGCAATAAAAGCAAACCCTGGGGCATCTAGTCTGTTGTGGTTTCAGACATGCCCAAGTGTTCATCCACCCCTTCGGAGCTACCAGAGCATTCAAAGTGACAAGAATCCTCCTCTCCCAAACAATGCATCTTGCAAGCACAGAAGGGATCCTGACTGGATGACTCATCCAGGCAGGAAGGACTAGTTTCTACCATCTGTTCCAGAGGCAATTAGAAACACGGGCAGAGACAGCCATTCTGAGACAGTCCTTGCTTCAGAGTGCTTGTAATGTTAATGGACAAGGGCTGGAATGGGGAGGGGAAGATACAGAGAAAGGACTGCAAAATGGGCTTTAATCCTAGGCCAGCATCTGAGCACATGACCCAAAGTACTTGAATCCAAAAGGTTTCATGACCAAACCCATTAATTTCATAGTTAGCTTTTGTCCTAGGAATAAAGTCTGCAGCAATATTACAGATTTCTATGACATCATGCCTCAAACAAAACACTGCCCTTTGATCCTACAGTCATCCATCTAATTCACAAATCCTGTCCACCTGGTGCTATACTATAGTTTTTGTTAAGTCCCTCACCAACAACAGGGCACAAAGTGAAATTCAGGAACCATGCTCACACTGCATTCAACCACTTCAGATCTCCCTGTAAAGCTCCAGGGATGCTCTGAGCAGCATCAGGAGCATCCTGGTACTCTCCAGCACAACACAGGGAACAAAGCACAGCACACAATCCCAGCCATGCTGCAACACTCTTAACAGGGTGCAAATAATAGGCAGGAGCAGGAATATATAACTCTTGAGCCATTAATAGCTCATGGGAGCCAATTCTCTTCTGCATTTGAGATTAGAAGATTCAGTCCTGCTACACACAAATTCATACCTCATACAAATTCACAGTTTACAACAGTGAATTTGGCTTGCAAGCCCAGACAAAAGTAATGAAATTCTCAATTACTGAACACACGAATAAAAATCCTAGGTCAGTGGGAATCTTACGGTTTACTTCCTTGGCTCAAGCCCCAAATAAATCAGATTTAGTTACATGCATAAATAGACTGCAAATGACAAGCTGCCATGGTTTTTTCTTCCTGTTAACTGTACATGTTTTATGTCAAATAATCATTACCCATTAGCTTTGCCTTGTGTTCATAAAGAAATTTTCTCTTGGACTGAAGGAAGGAGAATTGGTTTTCCTGAATATTTCTTTTTTCCTGAAAGAAGTCAAAGCTGGCAGAAAAATATCAGACAAAATACAAACAAATAAAACCTGGTTCAAATAACTTAGGCATGTCTGAAACAGAATAAAAAATTGCTTTGGAACATTCCAAGCAATTATACCTGGTTGTAAGCAAATCATAGCACTGGCTGCAATATAACCACAACAAAGAAAGATGCAAAGGCAAAATACCAACAGATTATGTTGTGAAAACAAAAAAAAATATTGCCCACAGGCAGTTGGAGATTATGAGAGGTGTCATGCAGACCATGTGGTCAAGTTGTAAGCAAGGGAAGTCAGACAGCAAAGGAGGAAGACAGACAACCACTTTTAAATACACACACAGAAATCAATACTACAGAAGGAACAAAGCTGATACTTTTGTTCAGACAGCAACTCCTCTCAGCTGATCTGCATCATATATATCTTACAATGAACTTAAGTCTGGCTGCAGGAGGTAGATATTCTTACTTAGAGAAAACAAGAGTTCAGCAGTGGTTTAAAAGTCAGTCAAAACAAACTTTGCAAATTAAATTAAGGTATGTCACATGTGTTCAGACACCTATTTTTGCCAGCAGTCTGATTTCCAACCACAACAATGTTGTTTAGCCACTCGTCCCCTCCCCACACACTGTGCAAAACCAGCACACAGCATGGCAGTGGACTGAGATAACATGGAGAGAGAAGCTGGAGGTCCAGCTCCACCATAATGATATTAGGCTGGGACTATGTGAGGCAGGAAAAGAAGCAGAGGGCTGCAGTGAGACCCTAAGGCAAAAAATATTTGCTCTCAGTAGTACTTGTAATTAATGAGTACTAAATTCATTCAAATCATTGGCAAGGAAAATCATGGGGAGGGAAGAAATAATGTGTTTACCAAATGCTCTTTGTTTGCTTTAAATATGGCATATTGTGAAAAAAACAAGATACGTGGAGATTAGCAATTCCCTCCCCTTAAAAGTATAGAAGGTGACCTCAAACAGCAGCTCCTGAAATGCTTTTGTTCTGAAAGCTTTTAGCAAATCAGGAAGGATCAACCTGTTTCCCTCCTGACACCTCCCACACCACAAAACTGCCTTTTCAAGGGCAAGTTGAGATGAGGTACACAGACCCAAAAAACAAAATCAGGAAGGATACTGGACAGGGTAGCTAATTCCCACCTGATTAGAGGTTGTGCTCTTCCCCACCAGCTCACCACCAGTGACATTCACCCCTGGAGCAAGGCTTACCAAGTTTAAAGAGAGGCAGCTGCAAAATTGACTACAGGTGAGAGATTGGGCACATTGTACTGTTGTCTTTAGTAAAGTTGCTGGTGACACAGATGCTCTTGAGAGCACAGGAGACAAAGTAAAATTGATGTGAAAGGCAATATTGTTGTGGGTCCAGAGAGACAAAGAGGGACTATACAGAAGTTTAGGGGCAAGATGGAGAGTGGAGAAAATGTAGTTAAGCCAAACTCCTGAACACATCGGTTATAATCCAAGAAAACCAGCCAAGACTTTATCAATACATTTCTGCTGCCATGATCTGTGCTGTAGAAAAAGGAAACATTTTCCCAAGTCTGTGCAGCTAATTTTTCCTCAAAATCCAAACAACTTTTAGCAAACATCCCAAATAGGAAAAATAAGAAAATACTTTTGTCTATCTCACAGTGAAAAATAATCAAGACACTGCTTCATATTCGGTAAATTACAACACAGATAGCTCTGCAGCTCAGACCTGTCATGTCAAGCATTGCCAGCAGCAGATATTTATGCTAAGTCCTTACTTTAAAAGAGTTTCTATTTGTTGCATTAATAAACAATCATAATGATGGTACCGGGCACTGTTATCATTAGGAAACACTAGAGGTCAGTCATCCTTTCTTCTCTTCAAGTGCAATTCAATATGATTACAAACAACAGCTGGATGTTAACAGCAAGGCAGGATGAAAGGGAGTTATTTACGTTCTCAAGACCTGATGGTCAAGTAATCAAATCCCTAACAGGGCCTGTCCTCCACAGTTTGGGACGGGACCGAAACAAGTTCTTTGTGCACCATGACAACCTAAGCAAACGAAGCAACCAAGGCAAGTGAGAACTACTCAACAATCCATTATGTCTGGCTTAAGAGCTTTTTACGTGGGTTAAAGGTAAAAATGAGATCTTTGCTATCACAAGTGACTTGATCTTTTCACACGCCGTTGGAGAGGTGGGTGTGCCAACTGCAATGTATACTGTCTTATCTCATGCAGAAAGTGACTTAGTTGCAAACAGAAGAATTTTTGCTGCTTCATTATGATACTTTAAAGTCTTCCACTACCCTCCAAACAAGCTCAAGCCAGCATAACTCATAAAGTACAACACAGAAACAGCACAAGATTGCAGACTTTAGGCAGCCGCTCCTGCAGCCAGTGAGTGTTCTGTTCTCCCAGCTTCAAGAGATTTCCTCATTCAAGCATCCCCAGAGACAAGGAAGTCCTAATGTAGCTCTGGCACGGTCAGACAATCCTAAAGAGGATGATGACTGGTCTCCCTCCCACACATGCTGCTTTTCCCTTTCATTCTACCAGTTTTTTGGGGCATCTAAGGTTTAATGGCACTGCTCTGATCTTGACTATCCTATGGAGTTAACATGAAGGACTACAATCAACTTCAGGCGCAGAAAAACTGTAAGAAAACAGCAATTTTCTTTATTCTAATTGGCAGCATAGGTATTATACCAATAATTTCACCAGAAGATGATCTTTTCCATCTGATGGTTGTTGCCTGCAGGATTAAATCTGCACAGACTTTTCTGGGCAGAATGAAAAGGAAAAATCATGCCCCAATAAAGTCATTGCAGTAACACACATTGCATGAGGAGAAAGGTTTGTTGTTTTCTTCCAAATTGCCTCCTACTGATGTGCGATTACATCTTTCTATCGGGAAGCAAAGCAAAGCAGACTTGAAGTCATTTTGGTTCACCCAGGCTGACTTTAGAGACAGGACTTCTCATTCAGCTCACTACAGGGTCACAGGTTTAAAGCCCAGTGTTTTCACAGAACCAATACATCAGTCCCAGTGTTAGACAGATAACTACGGCTAAATGCATCTAAGTCCAGAATGGCAGGGCACCAACAAAGGGAGGCAATCCCCTAGCCATAGGAGGATATTTTGTGGTGTTTATGGCTGGGTTTTTCTGGGGTTTCTCCCATCTAAAATTAGAGACAGAACTCTTCACAGATATATGTCAGCATGGAACCAACTCTAAAAAACAATTGTCCACTGCATGTACAGATTTACCAGATGCTTCTGACTGGCTTCCTGCCTTCTCCCTACCTGAAATACGCCAACCCTCCTAAATATTAATGAAATCTCAACACTATCTAGTTCCTTCCTGATGAACTGTCCCAAGAGCCAGGGTCTATCCACTCAGTCAGTCCTCCCTGCCTCCATAAAGCTCCTTGTGTTGTGCCAGATGTCACAGAATACAGCTGGGATAAATACATCCTCAGCCAGCATGGGACTGATGGCCTCCAAGATCTGGCACTCTAATATTACCCATATGGATTGTAATGAGTCTCATTGAGACCAAAAGCAGCTTTGCCACCACAATGTTACAGACTTGGTAGGAGCAGGGATAGATTCTAAAACCTCTCAGGGGCCCAGCTTTTTACCACAGAGGAACTCTTTGATATAACTCTCAAAGCTCATAAAGGCTCAGTTTGCAACTGAAGCTAAAGAGAATTTTCCCATTGGAACCCAAATGCATGACTTTTTGCTTTAACCATGATCACTTCCAATTTCTAGTGGACCACTGTAGTGAGCGGACAGCATCTGAAACAAAAGGAAAGACCTGTGGTTTGCTAAAATACATTATTTCAGGTCTAGAGTACTAGAGAGGAACTTGCTTTCATGATCAACTTCCTACTATCTGAAGATCAGAGCAATTTGCTCTCTTCTCTGCTTTTATTTCCTCAAATACAAAATGAATGGTAACAGCACAGACAAGAAAGTGCTTTCTGAAATACAGATGAAAAGTAGCATACGGGCACAGTGTGGAGATTGCTAGGGGTACTCAATGTCACTGTAACAAGGAAATTGTACTATAGAAGACAGAGAACCCACACTGGTATCAGCAACATTCATTGTTACAGGGAATTCAGTGTGGGAACTGGGCATAATGACAGTGCCAGTCACTTCTAGAAAGCCTGGCAGCAGTGAATTTGAGAACTGACACTAGCCCCCCACAGAGCCCTTTCCAGCCACAAAGGTTACTTCAGGAACAAGTTCAAGCAAAAGAAAAACAAAACCATGACCACATGGTGTATTAGTGTATCTTTCAGAAAGGCAGAATGCCTTTGATCTTCAGCTGCTTTTGCTCTAAAAACAGAATCACTACTTAGTGATACTTTCCCCCTTCTTGAATACAGAAATATACATCCTGAGAGACAGTGACTTTTTGCCTCTTGCAGGCTGCACAGAGGGCCTTATGGATCGATCAGTTCTCTCAACTGGGAAATAGAACAATGCAGATTTTATACCTGGGCAAGAATCACAAACAAGTCTTCCATCTTTCATAATACCCTGTCACATAGGTAACCCAGGATGTATTAGATAACACAACCATCACACTGTGGGACACTAACAATTCACTCCTGTAGTTAAACCCTTGGCTTTAACCCTCTGTCAAGCCAGAGCAGTACACCAGAAGAAACAGAAATTTGTACCTTCTGAAAAACCCCTGTGGGTGCACCAATTTACCACTTGCTTTGCTAGTGCTTGCTAAAACGTGCCGACACATGTGAGCTTAATCACACCCCCAGCCATAACTGAATTCAGCTGACATAGTATTAAAGAGAGGTATTCAACAACCTATTTTAATAGATGTAACTCAAACACAGGTTTAGGCAACTCCAAAGAAGTTGAGCAGAAAAAAGTTTAAACCTTGTTCTTATAAGCGAACCCGTAAAAATACAAACACTCCATACAAGCAGTCAAGTAGGTAGATCTAGTCTTAACTTTAGGTGCAGAGGTGTCACCTGTGCTAAGTCCCACAGGTGAAATCTCTGCACATAGCCCAAGTCTTAACACAAAACTCCAGGAGTGCTGGAGGCATTGACCAACATCCCCTCAAATCCAACACTCACAGCCCACACCTCACATGCTACAACCTGAAAGCAACACGATTTCCCAGGTTTGCATGTGCAGCTAACTCAGCACACTGCCCCTCTAAATGCTCCACTTGGGAAATGTGCAAGTTTTGGGGAACAATAAGAAGGAACGAGTCGCATATGTCATGTTTGGCGAGGAGAAGTCGTCCGGGGAAGACGGGGGAAACAACGTCCCTGCTGTTGCGAGGAGTCACTGAAGGGTGAATAAACGTTTTTAAATGCGACTGTCACTTACTTATCCAGGACGAAGTAGAGATCAAAGGCACCGTGACAGGAGCGCTGCTCTTCTTGCTCTTCCTCCTCCTCCGGCCGGGCGCAGCAGATAAGGCTCCCCATTGCCAGCAAAAAGCAGCACAAAAATGCCGCTTTCTCCACACGGCTCCAGCAACTCGCCATCTTTTCCCTTTCCTTAATTCCTCCTCCTCCCCCAGTCTTCTCTCTCTCTCTCTTTCTGCAAATCTTATAGGCGCTTCGGAAGCACCGAGAGCAGAGAAAAAAATTCGAAACAAAAAAAAAAATATCACTAACTTCAGGATCTCAGCTCAACCCTGAGAGCTCAAGGCAGCCCTGTCCGCAGGGCGCCGGATGGCTGGCTGCGGGCAAGGGGCTGAGCCCAGGCAGATGGTCCCCAGAGCCCCTTCCCCATTCCCCGCCGCCCCGGCGGCTGCCCCGAGCGCCTCGGCCCCGTCCCGCAAGGAGAGGAGAGGCTCCTCTGGCAAGGGCCAAAGGCAGGAAGGGGCAGAGGGAGGGGAGCGGGAGGAGGGAGACAGGATCTTATGGGGGTAAGCTGAACTGGGACTTTCCTGTTCCGGGATACCGAGATGGCAGAGGCTGATGCGAGCGAGGGACCGAGGTTAGGGACCGAGGTTAGGGACCGCTGCCCGGCGCCGCCGGGGCACAGGGCGGGCGTTCCTCCCTCCTTCCCTCTCGGACTGCCCTCGGGGCAGGACTGCGGGGAAGCGGAGCAGGGAACTCCGCCGCCGGCGGGCAGAGAAGCCGACCGGGGCAGCCCAGCTATATTCCGGAGCATCGCTGCGCGTCCTGCTAAGCCTCTCTCCCGCAGGCTCGGGAGCGGCTGGAGCCCAGAGGTGGTTGGGGCTGAGGGGTGGCAGCAGCCAAGGCAGAAAGTAGGAGATGGGCGTCATTGCAAAAACCTGTGACAGACCAGAGGTGGGGGCACAACGCGAGGGGGATTTAAGAAAAATCTGTTTGCAGCTGGATGCAATTAAAAACACTATTGCTTGGGGGCGGGGGTAGGGGCAGGTTTTCATGGCCCTCTCGTTCCACAGCAGAATCTTTTTTTTCGTGGAAATCTCGGTTTACTCACACTGGAGTCTGAACACATCCTGCAGGCGATGAGTAATGATGAAAAGAAATCTCTTAATGGAGGCTTTGCACAGTAGCATAATCACTCCCGCCTGATACACACAGGTTACAAAGCGCTGCCCTAAAGAGATGGCCCAGCTCATCTGGATGCTGTCTCCAAAGTTTGAATAATTAGTGGCTTCCAGCCGCTTCCCCCTCCCCCACACTCTTTGCAGCCCCTAATTAATGAAAAGAGCCACAGGGAGGGATGCGAGCAGAGTCACTTTGCATGACAGAGTTGGGGCTAGACATTTCTCTCTCGGGGCGAGGCGTCCATCGCGAGTTAAGGTGGCGGGAATCCATCCCCTGTGGGCTGCTGGCGCGCTGCCCCACCGGGCACAGCCCCCCGAGTGCCCAGCGCTTCGCCGGGGCCTCTTCACCCGGGAAGCCGGGAGCCGCTTCTACGTGCCAGCAGCAAAAAGTGACACTTCCTGCCCCCGCCGAAGGTGGTACCCGCGGGGGGCTCGGCCCGCTGCCCCGGGGCGGGGCGCGGGAGGGGCCGCGCCGTGGGACGTGTGCGTTGTTTCCCCACCGCGTACGGCAGCTCTGCCCTGGGCCCTCCCCGCTCCGCCCCGAGTGTGCGGCTCTGCTGGGGAATGGTGGGATGCTCCACGCAGCCGGCGGGCCCTTTCCCTGTGCGCCCGACAGGACACGCGTGGACGCGGCGCGCCTGCCCCTCCGCGCAAAGCCCCTTCCCCGTGGGACGCAGGCCCCCTCCAGCAGCCTTGGCGGGCTCTGTGCGGTGTAGGCTGCCGCCCGCAAGTCTGAAATACAGTTTGCACTTCGGGGAAAGCATCTCGATTTCAGTTGCCTGTTTCTGTGCTGGACCGCGTTCAGACACATCCAACCGCGGCGGCGGTCGGGGACTTATCAAGGAAAGATTAGAGGGTCCACCAGTTTTCAGCCGCTTGCCTGCTTTAACTATGCACAGTTAAAAGCTCAATGCACTGCTTGAGCTCACCACTTGAAAGGTTTTTGAGCACTGGCCAGTTGAGACCCAGCGATTACTTAGATCATGGAGAAATAGAAGAAACCCACATCCTCCCTGGCGACATTCACAAAAAATGAGCAAGCGGCTGCTGAGCAGCAGGAATCCCCCGCTTCCTCCCGCGCCGCCGGGCTTCGGCCTCGCCGGTGCCCACTAGTGTCCGCAGCCCGCGTGGTCCCCGGGAGCTCTCGCCACCCCCTGCCCCGAGGCGGCCGTCCTTCCCCGCACACACTGCGGCCTTTCAAAACGAAATAAACGTGCTGATAGCGTCAGATTCCCTCGGTGCCTCGTGAATATCAGATTGTTTCATAAAATAACGCGGCAGACTTCAAGGGAGTCTCCAAAGCAAAGTAAAGCACTGCCGAGCAAAAAGTTCACTATTTTCTGGCAGCTTGCGTCTCCCTTCTCTGATCTCTAACATATCCTCTGATTCTGCAAAGAGGTGGCCGGCTCATCTGCCTCCTCCAAAGGGCCCGGCGAGGGGGGCAAGGTTTTAAGGCTAGGTGGGCGTACGCAAAAGCAAGGACACGGCCGAGTTCTGCCACGGTCAGAAACCATGTTGGGCAGAAACATCCTGGGGAATGGTGGGGCTGAGTCTTTGCCGGCGCCCCTTCCCTGCTCCTCTGTCTCCTGCGAGAAAGGCCGGGCGCGGCGGGGCTTGTGGGCGCCTCTGCAAAACCTCCTCCCGGCGCCGCAGCCTCCTGTTTTAAATAAAGCAGTTTTTCCGATCGGCCTGAGCCCCTCCTGTGGCTGTCACACGCACAGGCCTGTCAGGTCCCAAGCCGGAGCGAGGTTTGTGTGGGGTCAGCGCTTCTGCCCCCGGGAGGGGAGCGGGCCGGCAGGGCCGGTGACCCGGGCGCCCGGGGTCATTTGATCGGGTCTTGCTCGAAGGAAAATCAGATCAAGTACCAGGGGAGCTGACCGTAAGGTGCGGATCTTACACTCCTCTGGGGCACAGGTTACCTCAGCTCACTGTCTCACAGTTGTTGAAGCTCCGTAAGGCAGGCGACCGCGTCTAATTGTCTATTCTTACACCTTCTGTCGCTATTTGCATAAAGGCTGCAAAAATTATAAACTCTTGCGATATGAAGTGAGAATAGTCCATCCCAATTTCCTGACACCTGCATCCCAAATCGGCAAGTGTTTCCCAAGTAGTATTAGGAGATGCCACCGGCACACCCGTTCCTGGGCGGGCGGTGGGATGCAGAGCTTCCAGGACGGCTGGGCAGCTACCATACCCCCGCTGCCCTCAAAAATGTTGTTCGTTCGGCCCCAGCTGAATTTTAAAAGAGAACAGAAACTCTTCGAGTTCATCCTCTATAATGCCGATATCACAGAACACAGCGAGAGTGGTTCGCTCTCATTATTGGTATAAGATTACTCTTTAATTGCAGCGAAAATCCATCCTTTCAAAAGCATTAAATGGTTGACGTTTCTTTTCCCGATAAAAGCCTATATTCAGATTACATGGACACTAATCAAATAACCCGGGTTATTTCATTTGTCAACATGTTCATAAAAATTTTCTACCAGGCGTTAAAGGCATTTATATGGAACGACATCTTTCAAAAGCAATGTCGCTAGTCCAGATTTAGGGTATATTTGATTATGACAAGATGTTTGATGGTTTTATTTTACATACCAGCTGTGCCACAAATCGTTTCATACCTCAAAGTCCTAATTGTTATCCTGCGAGTATTTTCCATGAAGCAGTAGTTTTCATTTTAAGCTGCTCTTGTCAATACCTGCAGCTCCTAGAAGAGCCTACTCAAAAGTGCTGTCAGATGATCTAAAGGACATAATGGGAAGGCGGCTTTGGAGATGGTTTTGTTTCGTTTATTTCGGCGTGCGTGTGTGTCTTTTTTCCCCCAACTTTAAAAGAAACTCCTCGGTTTATGGTACCCTTACAAGGGGGAATCCCGTCCCCCACCTGACTCCCCCGCGCCGCTCTCCGCAGCCGCTGCGGAATGGCCTCTGCCTCGGCGAGGGCTCCCCGCGGGCGGGGTGGCAGCGGGTCCCGGGGGAGGCGGACGCCTGGCTGGGGGTCGGGGGCAGGAGCTCGGTAGGCGTTTCCCGGGGTCTGCTCTGGGCGGGGAGCCGCGGCGGGGGAGGAGGGTGCCGGCGTGCTGGGGCGGTGCGGCGGCGGGGGCTGCGGCGCGGCTCTTGGGGGGCCGGACGCCCCGGCGGTGGGGTGAGGTGAGGTGAGGTAAGGTGAGGTGAGGTGAGGTGAGGGCTCCGCGGGCACTTGGCCGTAGCGGGATGCTGGGAGAGGGAAGGGGCGCGGCGGGGCCCCCGGCGCTGCA